>CM067373.1:75478633-75586133 GCA_034401795.1 Chaetoderma sp. LZ-2023a | reverse complement strand
AACAGCCCTTTTTTTGGCCTACATATTGTTTTTGACATAGTTTGCATCCGAATAATAGGTTTTCTGAATCACACGTGTGGCTTGACTGAAATCGAAACTTGTCGTTGGTGTTGATAGCTAATGAATTTTTGTTGATTCGGAATACATTTGCCTAACTTACATGTTGGTTTTCCGCATTTTTTAGATTCACCATTTCCAGGTGCCCGTCTATTATACCTAATTGTTATGTTGTCGTTATCTACTTTATTATCTTGATCTAAGTTATCTTACGCAAGGTATCAGACTTAACTTTCGCAGATAGTGAGCGTTGTAGACTCTAGGCTTCAGAGCTTGAAATAATACCGAACAAGCCGACTCCAGTCCTTTATTGGCAGTACAGCTTCTATGGAATCTGATAATTTGCGATTTTATCAACCCATCAACAGTGTGAGGCGGATGAACGACTTTTTTGTAAAGCAACTGGTGCGAGACTGTTGGCTTAATGTGCACGTTATGTTCTAAATAAGTAGATTCATCAAATGTTGAACCTTTGTAAACGGTGACATCCAAAAGATCCACTGGGATATCACTTATTGTTGCTTTTAATTTAATGTCTGGAACATGGTTGTTTGGAGTTTGCAGGAATTCAGTAAATGTATCTTTTGTATGTGGCCGGATTAAAAGATAGCATCAAGTTATCTATTGGAATTGACCGGAATTTTGCTGCACTTTTGTAGGGCAGATTCTTCCCACTCAGCCATGTGATATTGATGCTATGCACTTGTTAAGTATGTTTTAGTGGCAAGGGTTACATCTACGCATATGGAGTATAGCTATTAGTATGTGCTTAATTTGGCCTTTACTATCATTGTTCTTAATGACAATAACTGATTTAGACATAAATGGTTTACACAATTTATTTTACAATACAATAATCTCAATTTTGACCATATTCTCATCCTAAACACTTGTTTCTAGTATATGCTATGACAAATGATGCAATCGATTTTGGCTCAACCATTCCAGAATTTGTTTGCAAAACCTTACTCCAGAAAATCTCTGTCACAAGCCGCCAGTTTTCTCTTTCTTCTTACGTATTAAATAAGTGTGTGCTCAATCGGTAAGATTTAAGGACCATGATTGAATAAATGGCCTGGAAAATTGCAATGTGCAACTAACCCGGTGTCTCATTCATGTTTTTATCTTATATATGCATATTAGCAACACCCTGGAATGAACATTCTGATTGTCCTACATATTGTTTTAGCAAAATGTGCATGTTAATTACATTATATTTTCGTTGTCGCAATAAAGCTCTGATTTAATTTGGAATGTGGCTATTGTCTGAAAGCTAGTAATCCTATCCTGATTCATGAGAAATACTAATTTAAAAATGCACCATCCTTCTGGATTTACTGAATTGTCCATACTAGCAGCTGATTGCGTTTGGCAAAACCTAGTGCTGTGTTGACCTATTATATTATACAGTTTATATGCCCTCTTGGGTAATGTTTCTGACCTTACTTTCCGAAGCCCATGGGCACAGTGGTATATTGTATTCAAAACCTGAAATAACATTGAAACCAGTGTTTAGACATTTTGTATCACAAACTTTCCTGGAGTAGCTGGTGTGAATCTGTTGTTTTGAAATACACGTTATCCTCTGCCAAAAGAAAGTTCGACATGTAGAACAAGTCTGATGTAATGTGTGAATGGCTATTCTGAAAGGCACGAGTCTGCATTATCAAGCAGATGTCACACAAAATCGGCTTTGGGGAAAAGATTGGACAGATTTTTAAATTTTGGTATCCGATCATATAATAAGGGGTAATGGTAGGAAACTGAGGAAAATGCACGTGTAAACGCCCACTAGGATAACACATCTTGGCGCAGGTATGTATTGGACATTGGGATGATTTCTTATATGACAGTTCATGAGTTTGATGACATTATCATGAGCCAATCTAAGATGGCAGCCAAAATGGCGAGACAAAAAACTGCATGACTATATGTCTAGACGAACTGAGCAGTTTAGTGAGAATTTCTAAGAACTTAGCTTTACATTTAACGTTAGCTAGAAAATCTCTACATACAGATATACAGTCTCGCTCTCATTGATGTTGAGGTTCGTCGATTTCTTTCCGACTCTGCGTAATAGTTCATATTCTTTGGTTGAATGGCTGGTATAAGCATAAAAAACAACACAAGCTACTCCATATGTGTCCATTAAGAATACATTGTACTTCTCTAGTAGCTGCTTATTCCCCTTCTCAATTTGACTGATGTAAAAGCGATCCACCTCGAATGACGTTTACGCAGTCATTTGTAGAGTTTTGAAGGTCATCGTAGTAACTGTATGTTGTTTTTGTAGGGCAGGTGCTAGATCGGAGTTTTCACGTTTCTCATAAAATAGTCTTTAAAAAAGGGCTTGTGGTACAGGATTAAAATGTGTAGGCGACATATGGGGCGCTGCTTGCATATAGGCGTTCAGTGAGTGTAGTACGAGTTACAGAGAATTACAGGGTAAATATGAACCATTTGCTTCTCCATGTTATTTAATCTCTCTTCAAAGAAGATCAATCAATGTTCAGACTCATTCCTGCGACCACCACCAATTATCAGATGCCAGAACTGCTCGCCAGGAAAATGCTATGCGATCTATTAAATGCATGCCATTCAGCTTTGCAACTTCATTTGTGAGAATGGAAAGCAGCTCTACAATGTCATGGACAAGAAGGTGTTGTGGAAAGAGATACATTTAGGTATTTCGAGCCTAGATATGCGTGGTGAAGCTGCAAAGTTGGTCTTACAGAAACTCACATTCTGTGATCAGGTCAACTGTGGGACAGCATGAACACCTCAAGTTCTTAAATTGGAATGACCTGTGCTAGAACGTCATACTGAAGAGCAACGCAGCAGCGTTTCAACTTAGATCAACATCAGTCTTGTTATTGATAATTGCTAGATAAGAACATATTTTTGATTTCCAGACTGTGTCCTGGTCATAACTTCAAGAACATCATTTTCATGTTCAAGAACCTAAGCTTGAACTAAGTTGCCTTGTAAGAGAAGAGCGATCTTGTTCATTCACGTGAGGAGCCACTACAATACAATCCAGTTCTCACAGATTGACTGTGAGTGTCATTGATGGAGCGACAGCTCTACAGCTATTGCTAGGTGGTGTGACATTTAGCACATACAGGCACCTGTATCACGGTTTGGGAACATACATTAATGCTGAATTGGACAAGTAGACTGGTATTAGCATAACGACCATACACAGCTTTTGATCAATGATGACAACATGTAATGATATAGTTCCACTGAATGCGATGACCTAGTTGTTGATAATTCGACACCAATAATAAAAATACATTAATGCTCATCAAGAATAAGGCATGGTTGGTTACACACTTAGCTGACAAGTATATAGCAGTGTGTAAGAAGACAGTTGTAATCATCACGCATACGGGCGCTGTGACAAACTCCAACAACCTAGGACACTGCCGGGTGAACCATCATCCATTGTCGATATACTTGACATGGTACAGTGAGAGGGATAGTCACTGACATGTAAGTCAATCACAACCTATGAATGGCAGACTTGGCTCAGAGTTTTATTTTGATTTACACTATTTGCTGGATAAAGCAACAGAAGCGTGTTTTGATTTGTGACCATCTTAAATTCAGAAATATCGCATTAGCAATATTAGTATCTAATGTTGGTGGTACTGCTAGCATCACCTCAATAACCTATTCATCTATTGAAAGATTGGTCAACACATCTCTTAATTGATGACTATCTTGGAATTCAAGATAGCCTCCGAAAATAGTCACCGCACACTGGGACCATCTGCTTGCTACATCACACACATGTCGGTCTAGCCACTTCAAATATGTCTATCATGCTTTTATGATTAGAGACATTGACTAAAATAGCCTCCCAATTGTGGACAACAATCCAAAATCGCGCCTAAAATATCAAGCTGGCAATGTCACCATTTAAGTTAATGACTGCATAAAAGTAGATATCGAGGCAATAGCCACTAGAATGGGCTTTCATAACTATTTTAACTTTAGAGGCATTGGATATAATGACCAAATGGTTGCCATCTTGGAATACATGATGGCCACAAAGTGACTGGACGAATAATTTTATCAATTGGATTCTAACATCTGGCTGCATATGCTACTAGAATATGATCACATGACGAACATTGCAAGGTTATTAGAAACTACATAATGCCCCTGACTAAAAACAACATATTTGATAGATGGCTTGAGCAAGTTAACAATGCTCTATACGTGTGTTGCCTTGTATATGTATCAGTCGAGCCTTGAATTGTGGCCGCCATCTTGGATTTTTGGATGATAACATAACTGGAAATGCAACATTGATATCCTGTAATCATGGAGTGATTTCCTAGTAACCTATTCTGTCGTGCAAATTGTGGCCAAGTGCCGTTAAAACATTTGGCCATGACCAACCAATTTGACATCTGTTGGTTATATCCCCATTAGACTCACAATTTATGTGTTTTCAGACGAAGATATATAGAGCTAATATTTCGTTATCCGGACCGTGTATAGTTGAGTATTACTTAGATTCCCTTTGGACAGATTTCATACGTTTTCTCCACATCAATGTTTACATTTTCTTAAAGTTGCCTACACACAGTTTCTCCTTCAACAAACCGTCGAACGTCGATCGGACTAGAAGATCATAAAGGCCATCCGCTGTTACTTGTCGTTCTGAGGTAGTTTCTATAACTCCACTTTGACCTTTCATTAGTGCAGCTAATGCAATATTCCACTTGTTGAAAGTGTGGATAGAATTATGGACTATTATTAAGACATCTGGGGTGATATTCAAGACGAGGGGGCATTTGCTTTGAAGCAATATAATATATTTTCCAGATGCCCTCTTTTAATCTTCTGGAATGCGTATTGGCCCTTCAGATTATCAATCGGAAAATGTATCTATTGGAATACTACACCTTTCTATTGTATCCATACATCAAATGAGGTCTTACTCTACCAGGTAGAGTGACGTCATGAATGATTTTGAGAAGTTCGTCACGAATGCATAACTGATGACTGTCTAAGCGGTGTTGTGCGAATTACATGCCTGTACTATTTAATAAACAGGTTGTCGAATATTGCGCGCATAGTGTAACTCGACGCTGTTGCTAGGCAGCAGCAGCACCTAGTCAAATACGTTTAAAATATTCAACAACTTACCTGTATGCTTTTCTGAAAATTGATAGTCAGGGAGCTATGGAATCGATCGATCACAACTGGGGCGAAGTGTTGGGGTGGAGCTTGGCTAGAGATGGGCGGGGCATGACTGGAATTGGATTCCTCCAATGTTAATGGTCAGCATGTTTACACAGGTTGTTGATGAGATAACATTTTCACTGAACCATATAAGGTCCTTCAAAATGTAATTGTGATTTGTGTTTCAGAAACATATTGATCTTAATAATACATGGACTTAATTAGACAACTAATCACGCAATATAGCATTTCTCGTTTTGAGCTAGGTTTAGGCGAGAAGCTTGGCAACGTCAGTCTTTCTGATAACATATGTTGTGAGCCTGGACCACACACGGTCATCATCTATTATCATTGGAGAAAAAATAGAAATTGTGGAATACAAGTCCGGTAGCACAGGCCCCTAAGCGCTGCATGATTTATGTGAGACACGACAGATAAAATGTTACATTTTCTGACAAGGCACTTAACAGAGGCTGATCAATATTACCAAAAGTGCTTGGTAATAGGACCCATCTGCCTAATCTCGTGACTAGTTGCTAATTACATAGATAAGTGGTCGTTTTGGTGCCGTGGTGGCGGCGGGGGTGGTCGTACTGGTGGTGTGGGGTTGCTGGTGGTGATTGTGGTTGTGGTCGTTGTGTTTGTCGAAATGGCAATGGAATTATGAACTGCTTTATTACGACACCTGCAGTGGTATTCAAGCCGATTGGAGGTCACGACGACGACGCCGACGCCGATGCCGACGAGGACAACGGCACCGGCTGTGGCGCGACGAAGTGGCATCAGGACAACGGGGCCATTGGCACAGAACAACGGGGCCATTGGCACAGAACAAGAGGTCGCTTAAGACGAGTTATTCGAGTGTGTATGGCATAGAGCTTATGAGGACAAATGACGGTGGTTCATTGATATGGGTGGCTCTAATCCAAGATATCCAAGTGGCTCACAACACAAGTGCAGGCTATTGGATGTATGTTTCGAGAGTGACATAATATGTATTCTTGCTCGCTATTAGTCATTACTATATTAGATGGCCGCGTCTGTAATTATGCCAGCTAGATGAGTCTGATAAAGACCGCAGCCTCTACGAAACAAACACAAAAGTGATTAGCCATGTAGCATTGGTATAGCACATGCACGCACGCAAACACATGCGCGAATGCAGGATAGAAAGGCGACAGTCGTGTTAACGCTGGGACCGAGTCATTTACAAAACTATTCAACCTTGAATCATTAATTTCTCAATGCGGTTATGTTGCGGATTTTTATGTCTGTTAAATATTATCAAACTAATTTCTTTTCTGAACGATGTTGCAGCTTTGGATAGGATCAGCTTCCCGTTTAGAATTGTTAAAGTATAAAATATAATATTGAGTAAATTACAAGAGATGTTCGTCTGTTGACACGTATCTGCTAACTGTGTCACAGCTGAATACGCAGTACACTGATAAAGCAAGTTACTGGGATAGCCTGCACCAATAACCGGTCATTACGACCATGTAATAGTCCGGTACTAGCCCAGTAACCTGGCTTATCAGTATTTAATCAGTAGTAACTGTTCTGTCTCCTGGAACGAGTTCCGAAAAGAAACAAGCACCAATTCCCTGTGGTGAATGGTGTATCATTCCATGACCCAGACAGAAACTATTATATTTCTAATTAATCAAATGACGGACGTGGTCTGAGATAAGTATAAGTAAATTGTCACGTCCTGATGGGCGTGTGTCACCATCGGTTGACATTAATCTGATTGTATAACGACTTCCCAATCAGGAAACGTTATAGTGGATCGCTGGATAATTTTTTGATTGATGTAAATATGCTCCTACTCCTGCTCCTCCGCCCCACCCCCCTCCTCTTCTCCACCCTCCTTGCCATCCTCCCCCTCCTCCTCATCTCCTCCTCCTCCTCCTCGTACACTTCCTCATCCTCATACTCCCCCTACTCCTACTCCTCCTCCTCCTCCCCCGCCTCCTCCTCCTCCTCCTCCCCCTCCTCCTTCTCGGCCTCCGCCGCCTCCTCCTCCCCATCCTCCACCTCCTTCTCCTCCTCCTCATCCTCCCCCTCCTACTTCCTCCTCATCCTCATCCTCCCCATCATCATCATCATCATCATCATCAGCATCATCATCAGCATCTTCATCAGCATCATCACCATCACCAACGCCGCCCCACCACCACCTCCACCACAACCACCACCGCCGCCAGCACCACCACCACCACCACAACCACCACCACCACCACCACCACCACCACCATTATCATCATCATCTTCACAATCATCATCATTATCATCACCATCATTATCATCACCATCATCAGCGGCAAGAGCAGCTGGAACATAGCTCCCCCCACCCTCCTCCTCCTCCTCCTCCTCATCATCATCATCATCATTACCGTCATCATCATTATCATCATCATCAGCATCAATACCACCGCCACCGCCACCGCCACCGCCACCGCTACCGCCGCCACCACCACCACCACCACCACCACTACCACACCACCACCACCACAACCACCACCACCACCGCCGCCACAACCACCACCAACACCACCGCCGCCAGCACCACCACCACCACTACTACCACCATTATCATCATCATCTTCAACATCATCATCATTATCATCACCATCATTATCATCACCATCATCAGCCGCAAGAGCAGCTGGAACAGAGCTTGTATAACAGATGTCATAAATGGGAATCAGGGAAACCACATACCTGAACTCGCATTAACCGAGATCCCTCATAGCATAACAATGGGAAATCCGGCTTTAGCTATGCCCCGCCCATCTCTAGCTAAGCCCTACCCACACGTCGCCCGTATCGGAATCGATCGATCCCAGCACTCCCTGAATATCAATTTCCAGATAAAAATACAGGTATGCTGTTGATCACTTTGAAACTAATTTGAGTGGGTGCTGTTGCTGCCTATGACAGCAACAGTGCCCACTAAGATTAGTTTCAAAATATGTTTATTAAATAGCAAAGAGATACACATCTTATACAACAGCGTGTAGGCCACCATAGGTGTTTCAGAAAAGGTATCTGCTTAATGTGATGAACCTGTGACTTTTATTGTGATGTGTATGTTGTTTTCACAGATCTCTATTCTATTGGCACACGCTTGATATGAAATATACGAATTTGATTGGAATTGCCCAATCCCTAAGAAAGTGTTTGTTCGATATATTGAAATTAATTTGACTAAGAATGAAATAACTTCAATAAAATAAAATAAATAAAAAGTACTTAACAGCTAACCAATATGATTGCTATGCGATTACAGAGTTCAATGTCATAAGGTATGCGACTTAAAAGGGAATTGAGTGTTGTTTTCATATATTTGTATTATATATAGATAATCATAGCTATATGTGAAATAATTAAAATATAGATAATTGTCACATATACGTAGATATCACTTTTACTTTTATTAAGGCGGTTAACGTATTTAGCCATTTGACTCCTAAATTACCATAATAACAATTTTAAGCAAACGATACAGCAAGCTGTTGAATATTTTGAAGCTATATTTACAGAAACCTGACACTGCCATAGGCAGCAGCAGTTGCCAGTACAATTAATTGCAACCCAGCTCTTGCATTGCCGATGATCTTTAGTCCTGCCTGCTGAATTCCTGCAGACCAACAACTTCTAGTCAAATTGTTTTCAAAATACTCAGCCGGTATACAGTTATTGTTCACTGGCATTATCATATGGTGGCTTGCAGCAGTCAGACAGTTAAAATAACTATCATCTATTGCAATAATAGGGGCTGTAATGTGATGGTTTGGTAGGGATAGCTAACACCTGCCAGATTCCAGCATACATACACTAGTGTATAAGCTATCTGGAATACACTTACATAAACCTCAGGAAGACAGAAAATGCAAACCCCGCGAAGCTTAAATTGTTTTGACCAGATAATAGGAAGCAAGTGTATGCGACTATTAAAAAGATGGAATCAATTATATAGCTCTGTGGTAGCAGCGTTAGCAAAGAATGTGCAGTCAGAAAAAATGACGGTGTCTTTATGATCACACATAGTTAATACTGGAAGGAGTCGAGCCTGTTTAAGCCTATCTGGGGCCATGGTTAATTAGCTATGGCCGCCCTTATCGGGTGGGACTACTACTACTACTACTACTACTACTACTACTACTACTACTACTACTACTACTACTACTACTACTACTACTACTACTACTACTACTACTACTACTACTACTACTACTACTACTACTACTATTACTACTGCTACTACTACTACTGCTGCTGCTACTACTACTACAACTACTACTACTACTACTACTACTACTACTACTACTACTACTACTACTACTACTACTACTAATACTACTACTACTACTACTACTACTACTACTACTACTACCACTGCTACTACTACTACTACTACTACCACTACTACTACTACTACTACTACTGATACTACTACTACTACTACTACTACTCCTACTACTACTACTACTACTACTACTACTACTACTACTACTACTACTACTACTACTACTACTACTACTACTACTACTGCGGCTGCTGCTGCTGCTGCTGCTGCTGCTGCTGCTGCTGCTACTGCTACTGCTACTCGCAAATATAATGTATGTGTCAAAATGCTGTTGAACATTGTGAAACTAATTTTACTGAAAGTTGGTGTTGACTAATGTGACACTAGCGTCCAGTCAAATTGGTTTCAAAATGTTCAACAGCTTACCTATATTATTACTGTACACGCGAGGTACTGAGATTACAGGGCCAAATGGGTAAAATGC
The DNA here is from genome assembly GCA_034401795.1 of Chaetoderma sp. LZ-2023a. NCBI lineage: Eukaryota > Metazoa > Mollusca > Caudofoveata > Chaetodermatida > Chaetodermatidae > Chaetoderma > Chaetoderma sp. LZ-2023a. The sequence continues at coordinate 75,576,081 of CM067373.1, read as the reverse complement.
GATACAAATATTTTTGATTTGAGGGCCCCTTATTTTACAGGCCCCAGGTGGTAGCTACATTAGCGTTAGACTCGGTCTAGGCAGATTATCTTTATTAATGTGCCGGATTGATGCTTATTTGCTGGTTATTTGATGAACGCTGGTAACCTTAGTACCAGAAATAATATCTATAAACAAGCAATTCCTGCTTCAACCGATGTATTTAGATTAACTGTCATTCGATTCAGATAATTTGAGAAGATCATTTATATAGCTTCCCCATTCTGGACAAATAGATTTTCCCCCCCAAAAATGGAAACGTTTCGATTAGCATCGATGAACTAAATCGCTAATCGTCAATTCTAAAGAAATATCTGTACGGATTCCATTTGGACAATCAGAAATGTGAGAAACTAGATATTATGAATATGTTTGTTGTTGACACTAATCCATGAAAGAGCGTAACTCTGCACCTGCGTATACTTCACACTCTACTAGCATGCGCATGAAACCTGTCACTCGTAGTAGAGTACATTGGCGGTTAAGTAATTAACAATTCGTAGTCAGTCCAGGGGGCAGTGATTGCCTCAGTCACTGCCTGAGTGGGTGTACGTAATCGAAATGTGGCAACAGTTTGCTTGGATATTGAGGAAATTGATGTTATATGACATAACATAACGAGCCTGAATGTAAGTGCTTTGAAATCGCAGTGCTTTTTATATCAGTGTAATACGAATTCTGTGATGCATTGTGTATCTAGTTACCATAATACCATGTATGTCTGCATTAAAATAGACATATGTTTTAATGTCAATGCTTGGTAAATAGCAAAAGGTGATTGATGCATGGGTCTTCACGATTGTACCGATCATTTGCTGTTATCATATCTAGGTTTGATTCGATTAATCCAGCATAAGCAAGTCATTTACATTAATTGTAATTATATAATGTCGGCATTATCATTCAATGCTGATTCCATTCAAGGACACCACTTTAAAAGGCACATACGTAGAGTTGTTTATAGCCGCTGGCAAAGACGGTCTAGTTGATGTACCATATTCCATAGACTACTGACATGATTGGTGACAGGAAGTATCGATTACAAAATAGCACTGGAAACTGTGCTACAGACCAATCTTAATAGCAGTGCAACCTCAAGTTATTTTTCTATTTCCAAACTAGATAATTAAATTGGGCGCAGGCATAGACTTACCGGAAAAGCTAAGATTAATAATTTAGGTACTAGAAAAATAAAGTCTGAGATTCATATTGAGAATGTGGTTTCTAAAGGATATTGTTTTCTTTGAAAGTAACCTCAATCAGCAACACCACCGGAACCCTAACTAGTAGAGGGGAGCGGGTTGTCTGTCACCATCAAAACGCGACTGCTCGTAAGAAAGCCCGGTAATGTTCAATGAGCGTGGCACACTGTCCACACCGTATTGGCAGATGGATTATCCATGGAGCAAATATTAAACTGTATATTGAGCAATAACCCGAAGAAAAATCGGCGCATGAAGAACAGATGGCAGTTATTTGACTTTCTAAACGGCATTGTTATTACAACATTAGAATCTATAATAGCAGCATCATATTGGCAATTCTTTTTGTGACCATGACACCATAGATAACTCAGGAATCGATACAGAATGATGACATGCAATAGCAGATGAATGTAACTGATGCTGTATTGAGCATCAGGCTGAAATACGCGTGTCTCATTTGTGGGCACGTATTTACATAGGCCCATAAAATAGAATTCTTCTCAATTCTATCATATTTATATTTTCTAATAATTAATTAGTTGCACGGAAATGGGAACTGCGCGAGTCGGAAGTCGTTATTCATTGCACCGTGCATACCTTGACCTGGGACATGCTACAATAAATCACTGTGAGATTTGAAGCATTAAGAGCTAAGTCAAAGACATATGAAAATACAGACATATTTGTGATAGCAGCTGCAGCAGCAGTAGTAGTAGTAGTAGTAGTAGTAGTAGTAGTAGTAGTAGTATTAGCAGCAGCAGCAGTAGTAGCAGCAGCAGCAGCAGCAGTAGTAGTAGCAGCAGCAGCAGCAGCAGCAGCAGTAGTAGTAGCAGTAGTAGTGGTGATTACGTGTTGGTGTTGCTGGTGGTGTTGGTCATCGTGGTGGTGGTGGTGGTGGTGGTGGTGGTGGTGGCCGTGGTGGTGGTGGTGGCGGTGGTGGTGGTGGTGGTGGTGGTGGTAGTTAACCCACTGGCTCGGATTTTCCAAAATGTGGACATTCTACGCTTATTGTATTACTTGGCTGTGTGTTGATATTGGCTAATACATCGTTACTGAGCTTGATGCTATTATTGTTACATGGATTATATCTATTAGTATTTGCTTAATTGCTCTCTTACTAAGATTGTTCTTAATAGAAATAACGGAATGGGACAACATGATTTACACAATTTAGTTTGCAGTGGCGTATCTCAATGTTGAAGATATTCTCAATCTAAATACATTTCCTATTATAAGCTATGACAAATGGGATAATTGATTTTGTCTCGACCATCCCGGAACTTATTTGCAAAACTTTAATCCACTTTCTTCTTTCATTTCTAAAATCAGTGTTTGTTAAATCGGTCAGATTTAAAAACCATGATTGAATACATGGTGTGCAGATTAGAAACACCCTCCATGGACAGTCTGCTTGTGCTACATTTTATTGTAGCACAATTTGCATGATGAGTGGTGGATTACATTGTCAGTGTCGCAATTAAAACCTGATTGCATTTGAAATGCGTTTTGTGTTTGAAAGCTAGTACAATTGTCCTGGTTCAGGAGAAACTGTCTAATTTAAACATGCAGCATCCGTTTGAACTTACTAACCTGCACCCCAACCACAGCGCCAACCCCGCCCACTAATAGCGGCTGGTCACGTGTGGCTAACATTAGTGTTGTGTTGATGTATGCAGTTTATATGCTGTTTCAAACTCTAATTTCCGAAGCTCACGGGTTGAGTAGCATCTTTTTTTACAAGGCCTGAACTAACATTGAACAGAGAATTGAGACTTTTGTGTTACGCCTTTTTCTATGAAATCTAATGGTAATCTATGTTTGATATTCGGAACATTGCGGTTTAAGATGTGTAGGAATTCTCTGCAATTCTGTCTATTGCACTTTTAGATTAAGAAGACGGCATCCAAATATAAGTTTTATTTAAGGGAAATACTACTATTATGATTGTTGTAAACAAGTATGAATGGAATTGTGAATGGTTTTATCAAGACATCTTGAGTGGTATACACGCCAAATGGAAATTTACTTTGTAGCAATATAATATATCCAGATGTCCGATCTTCTCGAATGTGTTCTAGCTCTTCAGATTATCAGTCAGAAAATGTGTCTATTAGTGAAATGTGTAGTTGGTTAATGGTCAGAAAGTGTACACTGTTTGGTGATAAGATACTTTTGTTCACTAAAACATGGCAGGTCTCTCAAAATCAAAGTGGGATTTTTGTTTCTGCAAAAATACTGTTCTTAGCATTACACGGAAGTAACTAGATAACTACTAATTTAAGCATCACTAAATAAATAATTTCAAAATTTGAGCTATGTTTAGTCTAGTAGCTCGTTAACGTCAGTCTCTCTGATAATATATATGCCGAGTCAGTGCCTGGAGCGCACACCTTCATGGTCTATTTGTATTGGAGACAAATGGGAACTTTCACTATGGAATCCAGGTCCGTTAGCACAGGCCTCTAAGCGCTGCATAATCTATGTGAACAACGATCGGTAAAATGTTACAGATTCTGACAAGGCACTTAACAAAGGCTGATCAATATTTCCAAAAGTGCTTAGCAATAGGACACATCTTCCTAAACTCGTGTCTAGTTGCTACTTACATAGATAACTATTTGCCACAACAGCTAATTTCCATCTGTGCGCTCGTGTACCGGTAATGCAATTATATCTTAGGAAATGTGTCTAGATATATTAGTGAACCAGTTTATCATGTATGCACATGTGTGTTGAATACGCGGCATACTGTGCTTAACGTCAAGTTAATCGCTTTGACAAGAAAGACGTTATTATCAAGGAATTATTGTTTGCATGATAAATTTCCAGACTTATGTCCTAATGCAAACTGTGATTAAATTTGGAAAACAATCAGCTATTTAATGTTTATATAAGTCGTTTGAATAATATGTTCACTAAATACTAGTCACGTGATATAAAATAGCTCAAATAAATGTCTATGCAATGTATTTAAAAACGCCGACCAAGGTATTTACATAGTTACCTATGCATACCTGCCAGTCTGCAAACTTCCGTCAAACCTCCTATGTGTGAGTGAGTGAGTGAGTGAGGGGGTGGGTGGGTGAGTGAGTGTGTGAGTGAGTGAGTGAGTGAGTGAGGGAGTGAGTGAGTGAGTGAGCGAGCGAGCGAGCGAGCGAGCGAGCGAGTGAGTGAGTGAGTGAGTGAGTGAGTGGGTGGGTGGGTGGGTGTGTGAGTGAGTGAGTGAGTGAGTGTGTTATGCTTTTTTGTTTATTCCGAACGGGTGAATCGTTTTGAGTTCTTTGATCCAGTAGTGTTCTCTGTTTAATCTTAGTTTTTTGTTATCTGTAAAAATGCTTTCAATTGGTCTTATCGTGATGTCTTTCATAGAATGTCTTGGTTGGTTGAAATGCCATGAGATTCTCGTGTCTGTTTGGTGTCGGAGTGCATGGATATGTTGTGTGAGTCGTTTGCTGAGTGTTTGACTTGTTTCTCCTATGTATTGAGAGCTGCATTGTTTGCATTCTATGAGGTAAATAATGTTGGTGGTATTGCAGCTCATTTGTGTGTTGATTTTGTAGTCTTTACCGGTGACGTAACTAGTGAATTTGTCAGCAGTGTTCATGTATTGTTTGCATGTGATGCAATTGCTGTTGTTGCATTGTTGGAGTGTCCCTACTATGTCGTGAGTGTCATCTGGTGTCGGTACGATCTTATTGTTAGCATCTGGATTTTTTATTTCAATTAGGTTAGAGTGGACTAGGTGGTCCCTAATGCTTTTATTTTTCTTGAATGCTACTACTGGGTAGTTGGGAAAAATTGGTGCTAAGATTGGTGAAGACAAGATGTACTTTTCCCAGTAGGTTCGAATGGATTTGCCTATGTGTTCTAATGATGGGTAGTATTGTAGTATGCAAGCTGGCCTAGGCTGTTTTTGTGTGGGTTGTTTGTAAGGAATGTCTTCTCTCTGTGTGTTCTCGGGTTTTTCTATGATGGCTTTAATTTCTGTCTCTTTGCATCCCCGGTGGATGAATGCATATGTGAGTTCCTGTGTGCGTGGTTTTAATCTAGTGGGATCTGTGATGATGCGTTTGTATGTTAATGCTTGGCTGTAGATTATGGAATGTTTTGTGTTTTTAGGGTGGCTTGATTGTTTGTGAAGATACTGTTGTTTGTCTGTAGGTGTTCTGCATAGGTCCAATTAAAGCTTGTTATCTTCTTTGTATACCATTGTGTCCAAAAATGGGATTTTTTCTGTTGAATATTCCAAGTCAAATTTTATTGTGGGATGCTCTTTATTCATGTGTGCGTGAAATTCAAGTAGTTCGTTCTCACTGGTGTTCCAAATGAAAAATATGTCATCTATGTATCTAACTAAGTGAGATGGAGTCCTGCCCATCCATGTTGATAACATTCTGCTTACTATGGTGTACACGTAAATGTTAGCATAGTTGACAGCAAACTTGGCTCCCATGGCTGTTCCATGTGTTTGTATGTAGTAGTCTTCATTGAATTGGAAGCTGTTTTTTGTAAGAATGTTTCTCATTATTTGGGCCAATTCGTCTGGGTAGATGTGTGCAGGTGTGTGGTTATTGTTGTTTGTGTTTGTTTTTTCAAGTGTATGTCTGTAATGTTCTGTGACAATATGTATGCCTTCTTCGTGCGGGATGTTTGTGTATAGTGATCTGACATCCATTGTGCATAGGATTGAGCCAGCATCCACTGTAGTGTTTTCTATATGTTGGATGAATGCAGTGGTGTCTCGTAGTAGATTTGGGATATTATTTTCCGTGTCTTTTAGTAGGTGGTCTGTGAATTCATTAATGCGTGACGTGGGGCCATCGGAGTTGGATACAATCGGGCGTCCGGGTGGTGGTATTTTGCCTTTGTGTATCTTAGGGTTAATGTAGATGCGTGGAGTTCTGACTTTGAATTTGGTGAGATATCTGTGTGTCTGTCCTGTGATGGCTCCGGTGATTAAAAGTTCGTTAATGTATGCATCTATGGTGTCTTTTTATTCTAAAGTGGGATTTTCACTGAGTTTGGTGTAGTATGCGACATCTGTAAGTTGTCTGTGTACTTTTGCAATGTAGTCTGTTTTGTTGAGAATGACTATTGCGGAGCCTTTGGCTGCTGGTCTGATGACTATGTTTGTGTTATTAGCTAATGTTTTGAGGGCTGTTTTCTCATGGTGTGTGATGTTGGATCGTGGTGACTTGTCGTGTGGTTTGGTGATACGCTTGGTGAGTGATGACCGGAGTTTGTTGATGGCATTGGTTGTTGTGCTTGGTCTCCATTCTGAGGGTAGTATGAATTTGGATGGTGCTCTGGGTTTTTCAAGGATGTTGCTGTAAAAGTAGTATTTGCATTCTAACTTCCTGATGAATTGATCTATGTAATGTATTTGTGTGTCTGGTGATATGTGGTGTGGTGTGGGTACAAATGAAAGGCCTTTGTTTAGAATGGAACTTTCTGTTTTAGTAAGTTTGTGGTTGGACAGGTTAACGACAATATCTGGTGTTGTTTTTTGTTTGTTGATGATGCGTTGTTTTCTGCGTTTTTGTAGTTGTGTACCTGATGTTAAACGTCTAATTGGGCGATTATTTCTAAGACTAGTTTTTTCACATTTTCGTTTTTGGATTGTTTTATGGCTTCGGCATATGATTTGGTTTGTGGTGTGCTTGTACTTGTCTGTGATGTTGTTTGGATGGGTTGGGTTCTGGGTTGGTGTGTTGAGTGTGTGATAGGTTGTGTTCTGGGAAGGTACAACTGCTCTCTTGGTGGTGATGAATGTGCGTGGTGGATGGGAGGTGATTGCCTTGAGTAGGGTATTATAAAGTGTCGGTTGTTTGTATAGTGGCGGTTGGTTTGTGATGTTTGTTTTGGTCCAACTTGCCCTGGTTTGAAGGTGGTTTGTGGTGAATGTGGTTTGTTCTGTATGTGTGGTGCTCCCCCGTTTTTTGGCAGGGTAAGTGGGTTACTCCTCGGTTGTCTCTCTGTGTTGATCTTTGGTTGCTGTTTGAGCTGTGTAGGTCTACACCATTGAGTTGTGGTTTGGTTGTTCTGTGGTGTTTGTGGTCTTGTGTATGTATGTGGGTTTTGCTTTGTGTGTTGTCTTTGTGCTGGTTGAGGTGTTGGCAACAGCGGTGGTCTGTGGCGTCTCTCTGTCGGTGCGTGTTGTGCTGGGCGTGCTTGCTTCTGCGTGTGGTTTATTTGATGTTGTAGATCCATCAAAGGTGGGGTGTTTGCCTTTCGCATGGCTGTGTTTTGTGTGCTTTGTTTGTGTTTGTCATTGTGTGTCCTGTTTGTGTTTGTTTTGTGTGTCTTTATGCTGGTTGTGGCGAACTTAGCAGCTATCCTGTGTGCCTTAGCAACAGCTCTGTCCGCTTCGTATGTGTGTGAGTCTAACAGATTCCCTTCAATTATGTGTGCTTGCTGTTTGTGGTAGTGTAGTTTTTTGTAGTAATGTTCTAGGATTGCGTGTTGGATGCTGTTAGCCGCGGCTTTTAAGATCGAGTCGATCTCTGCAGTGGTTTCTGTGTTGGGGTCTACGATGGCTAGTGCTATGTCTGGCTTAACGCTATGTGTGTTGTTCTTGATGGCATGTTCTATGTTCTGTATGTGGTGCTGCAGTTGCTCTGTTTTGTATAGGGATTTGTATAGTTGCTGAAATGTGTTTTCGTGCTGTTGGTTGACAGAGTGCTCTAAATCGGCTTTGCTGAAGATTGGTGGTAGGCGTGTCTGTGTTTCTGCATCCGTGTGTGCTTTTGTTGTTAATGTGGTGGTGTTAGTAGTGGCTGCAGAGGTGGCCGATTGTTGTGGTGGTGGTGACGGCGGAGTGGTTGCTGTTGGGTTGTGCGTTGTAGTTGTGTGTGCTTCTGTAGGGATGACTGATTGTGTGGTTTGTATTGGCGTGGGTGTGGACTTTGGGTGTAACTCTGTCTGGCTCCTGGTCAGTGGCCTGTTATCCTCTGGATTCATAGTGGACAGGTGTGTGTGCGCGCGCGTGTGTGTGTGTGCGCGCGCGCGTGTGTGTGTGTGTGTGTGTGTGTGTGCGCGTGTGTGCGCTTGTGCGTGTGTGTGGTTAAAAAACAAGGTTGGAAGATAGGGTGTCTGTTTACGAAGATATATTATATTGTAAGCAAAACAAAAACATTATTACAGTATATATATTACAATAAAAACTTACGTTTGTTGATTTCTGTTGGAGGCCATATTTCCTAGATTATTTGCACTAAAACACTAAAGTGGCTAAGCTATTATGAAACACTAATCTGGCAAAACTGTTATAAAACACTAATCTGGCTTAAACTTTTGTCAAAACTTATAATAAGGTGGTCCTAAAGTGGCTAAGCTATTATAAAACACTAATCTGGCAAAACTATTATAAAAACACTAATCTGGCTAAACTATTATCAAAACTTATAATACTACCGGGAAAAGTACATCTTGTCTTCACCAATCTTAGCACCAATTTTTCCCAACTACCCAGTAGTAGCATTCAAGAAAAATAAAAGCATAAGGGACCACCTAGTCCACTCTCGCCTAATTAAAATAAAAAATCCAGATGCTAACAATAAGATCGTACAGACACCAGATGACACTCACGACATAGTAGGGACACTCCAACAATGCAACAACAGCAATTGCATCACATGCAAACAATACATGAACACTGCTGACAAATTCACTAGTTACGTCACCGGTAAAGACTACAAAATCAACACACAAATGAGCTGCAATACCACCAGCATTATTTACCTCATAGAATGCAAACAATGCAGCTCTCAATACATAGGAGAAACAAGTCAAACACTCAGCAAACGACTCACACAACATATCCATGCACTCCGACACCAAACAGACACGAGAATCTCATGGCATTTCAACCAACCAAGACATTCTCTGAAAGACATCACGATAAGACCAATTGAAAGAATTTTTACGGATAACAAAAAACTAAGATTAAACAGAGAACACTACTGGATCAAAGAACTCAAAATGATTCACCCGTTCGGAATAAACATAAAAGCATAACACACTCACTCACTCACTCACTCACTCACACACCCACCCACCCTCCCACCCACCCAACCACCCACCCACCCAACCACCCACCCACCCACCCACCCACCCACTCACTCACTCATTCGCTCGCTCGCTCGCTCGCTCGCTCGCTCGCTCGCTCACTCACTCACTCACTCACTCACTCACTCACTCACTCACTCACTCACTCACTCACTCACTCACTCACTCACTCACTCACTCACTCACTCACTCACTCACTCACTCACTCACTCACTCACTCACTCACTCCCTCCCTCACTCACTCACTCACTCACTCACTCACTCACTCACTCACTCACTCACTCACTCACTCACTCACTCACTCACTCACTCACTCACACATAGGCGGTTTGACGGAAGTTTGCAGACTGGCAGGTATGCATAGGTAACTATGTAAATACCTCGGTCGGCGTTTTTATATACTTAGGCTTCATAAATCAGTTCCGTCATTTTTGTATCTAATAACAGATCCCTCGCATACACACACACATACGCACATATGCACGCACACACACACACACACACACACACACACACACACACACACACACACACACACACACACACACACACACATACACACACACACACATATATATATATATATATATATATATATATATATATATATATATATATATATATATATATATATATATATATACGCGCACACACACACACGAGGTTTGATGGACACAAATGACCAGTATGCACACATAGATTCTGTCTAAGTGAGACATACAAAATCATTTATGCTACAGCAGCAATGGAAACACCTTTATTAAATTAGCACAAGAACTGGAAACCAAACTAATAATTGTGTTAACTGATGGGCAGACAACTACTACGCTATGTAGCCTCAGGTGACCATCTAACCAGCAGTTGTAGTTCTTCAGAGGATATGTTGGAAGGAGACCATTGAAATAATACTTTTCTAACAAGCATCTCATTTACTGGATACGTTTTTCAGGCCAAATAGTGTTATGATGGAAACTGCCAGACAGTTAGCATTTAATGAGAGGATTTATTCTACTTCAACTATTATTGACATTCCATTATGATTACGACGACGATAATCATAATGATGATGATGATGATGTTTTTGTTGTTGGTGGTGGTGGTGGTGGTGGTGGTGGTGGTGGTGGTGGTGGTGGATGGGTGGTGGTGCGCCGTGGTGGTGGTGTTGTTGGTGGTGGCGGTGGCGATGGCGGTGGTTGTGGTCATGGTGATGGTGATGGCGGTGGTCGTGATGGTGGTGATGATGACGACGAATACGACAACGACCACGACGAAGGCCACGAAGGCGCTCACGGTGACGACGTCGTCGATGAATACGACGATGTTATAATGATGAAAATTATGTTTTACTGCTGCTGGAGACGAGGGCCAATGAGATGCAGGGCCACGGGGGCGACGGCTATGGGGGAAGGCAAAACCAGAGGTCACCTAAGACAACTCATGGGAGTGGGTATAGCATATAGATTACGAGACCAAATGATGGCGGTTTATTGATACGGGCGGCTCTAAGCCAAGATCTCCAACTGACTCACAAACAGGTGTGTGATATTGGATGCACTTTCCGACATTGACATAATAGATATTCTTATTTGCTCGCGAAGCCTCAGTAATGTATTAGCTGGCCGCATTTGTAATTATTCCAGACAGATGAGTAGCATGAGGATAAACACCGTCCTTGAAACGAGCAACACAAATGATTACTCGTGTGTCTACCGTATTTTATGCACACGCACGCACGCATGCACGCTCGGACGTAAAACGTACGTGCAAGATCCGACAGTCGCGTTAACACTGGTGGCGTAGTCTTTTACCAATCTGTTCAAGCTTGACGTATTATTGTCGCCAAGCAGCTATGCTGGGTCGTTTTTTTTATGCCTGTTAAATAGTACCAAACTAATTTTACTGAAAGATGTTGCAGCTTTGGACAACATAGGTGAAAAATGGTAAATATAATATTGAGTAAATGGCAAGATATACTCATATGTGGTCTAATAACCTTTAATCAGTAAGCCTATAACGCAGCTTACTGGGCCGGCCTGTAGCAATTCTCGGCCGATACGGTCCAGAATTGGCCCGGCACCGGCCCAATAACCTGTCTTATCATGATTGTATCAGCATTCCGTGTGCGTTCTCATAAAAAGAATTCCGAACAGGATCAGTCGCCGAGACAGTCCCACTGGTGAATGGCATATCATTCCATGACCCAGCCAGAAGCTCTTACATTTCCAATTAATCAGACAATGGAAATGGCCGGAGATAAGTGTAAGTGAATTGTCACGTCCCGATGCACACGGCGCGTCACCTTCTGATAAGAAATCAATTGTACCGTATCAATACTTCCACGCAGGAAACATTATATTGCATCGCCTTTCCTAGTTTAATTCGGTGTCTTTGGTGTATTTACATTTTAATAACCATACATCTGGATATTTTGTGATTAATACATACATATAATTATAATATATACAGAATATATATATATATATATATATATATATATATATATATATATATATATATATATATATATATATATATATATATATATTCGTTTTAAAGGTTTATCTCGTATATAACGCCGCCACGTGTTGCTAAGCGACGTCACGCGGTTCCAAGAGTCCAATGCATCCAGAAATCAAATCAAAACCATAATAGATCAAGATAGGTCAAGAGCATGAGCAGCATGCCATGAGAGACATTTCTCACAAACGATTCTGTAAATCCTCCCATCTGCCAGTAACCTAGGCTGGTACCCGACTCCTCATTCCCTCGCTGCCGATTCTCTGGCTCAGGATATGAGGGCCGGCAACGGCTGTCATTTTTGTACAACGATCCTGTAAATGACGTTATCACTCAGTGAGGGAACATTCCTAAGACAGCAGACGCTTCACAGCGAAATGGCAGCTAGTTAACCCTTGTACAACGAGACCGCGGCGGGTCTTAGTAGGGTCGTATCTTAGACATTTCGTTACACTAACAGACTAAAATGGATTTTTCACTGATGATTATTGTCCAAAATTTGAAAGTTGTGCTATTAATCTAGATTGCGTTGTTGAAGGATATAAGTATGCATATTTCCCAAGTGTGTTACCAGTTTTCGTTCACCGCTTAGTACAGGCTTGGAACACATATTTACTTCCTATCTGCTTAGAATAGCGTTTGTTCATGTACATATTGGTATAAATTGAACACAGTATGCCAGTACTTCCTTGAAGATCATGTTGAGGATGGTGGTGGGGAGGGGTGGGTGGCATTGTGGTAAGCGTGGGTGGGATAGGTGATTGGTAGAGACAAATGACAATAGTTCCAGCAGGGCGTTTCCCGTGTAGCTTTGAAACCTGTATTCATTGATTACTTTCTGTAGTTTGTATCATGATTCCAACCCATACATTTGTTGAATATATTGGAATTAAAATTATTGGAACTGTAGAAGTAGGCACGGAATAATATTATTTGTGTCAACATAGCTGACAGGTTGCTTGTATCATCTTGCCACAGTTTTGCGCTATAAGGCTTATAGATAGCATCATACAGACACGGAGGATTATCCCAGCTGCCCCCACCACACCCACTAAAATAGACACAATGGAATACTGGAGGGCAATTAAAAAAAAAACCCCAACTTCATGCCATAATACATAGGATATATATCTGATTTCCACCATTAACCAACTATCAAAACCAGTATTGATGTTAACGCTCTCCAGGTAAATACTATATGATCAGGGCTAGTGATCCTGTGATCATGTGGGCTTTGGATCAGTAGCACTCTCATTTAATCCTGTGATCATGTGGGCATTTGGATCAGTGACAAACTCATTTAATGATGGTAACCGATCCAAATTGAACCATCTATTCACAAGTAGCAAACCCAAAAATATGAAAAGGAGTTTTATTTACTGTTTAACAAATACCTGTGGTTGAGACAATCTGTGAAAAGTGGTGTTGAAATTAAAGTTGTTGTAACCCTTTAAGTATTAAGCTGACAGAAACCAACTTGTAGAATAGTGTTGAGAAATGTCAAATTTTCAGGACAAGAAAACAGGTTTTTAATAGGCATAACCAGACTGAGTGATAACTTGTCACGTGCTGTCTTCTCTTGGCCTACAATGGACTACGGTACCTAAACGTTTTGAATTTCTTTACAAATAGTATCATCAATGGAATAACGATCTTGATAATGTGATGACAAATAATCCATTCAATTAGACCATTTGATTAATTGTATACGCTGTACAGCATGGGTCAGTACAAAATGATCTGCTTGGAGCAGCATTAATTTAATATGCTCATTTCTAGGCCTGATTATTCATATAATTTGTGTTTAGGTTTGGGTTCACAAAATTGTATGAATCTGTCTTAGAATATTATATAAATAATACTTCCCATACAGTGCGAAGAGGAAGATATGCCCAGAATCACGAAAATAACATCCTAATCTCAGGGACTATTGGCTTGACAAAATAAACAAGAGAGACAAGAAGCATGTATCAGTATCACTCACCGGGAAGATTAATATTTGAACATGAATATTGAAAAATGGGTTTCAAACACACATTTTAGCTCGAAATGTGAACATTTTAGTTTACCTTTTTTGTCCTGAAAACGCAGACATAGTCATAGGATTCTGGAATTCAGGTTGAAAATATAAATATTTGCTCAGGTTGAACATATAAATATGTGGGTCTGAAATGTGTGAATGTGTGATTAATAGCAAACATTTTCATAGAAAGTTGACAGTTAATTAAAAAATTGGGTCTTGAAATACCATAGATTTAAATAGAAAGTGAACAATCTAGGCTAGTATTATGAACATTTTAAGCCAGAACTATGAAAGGTTCAGCCTGAAACAAGAATAGTTTGGTTTAAAGGCAACCATTTTGACTGGAAACATGAAGACTTTGGACTGAAATGCATCAGTTTTATTCAGAAACATGAAACTATTGGTACAAATCTAGAAATATGACCATTTTGGCTCAAAAATACAAAGATTTCTGTACAAAGGATGGATATCTAAGTCCCAAATGTAAAAATTCTGACAAACCACATGACCATTTAGGTCAGAAGTGAAACAATTTGTTTCCAAAAATGAAAATTTCCATGCAAAACAAAAGAATGCATGATGGCCACTGGCTCAAAGATCAAAATCTATATACCGGTATCACTGTGTTCACTGTCAAGACCATCAACTACATGTAACGCAAGTTCAGATGTGACTGGTCAATGATGCCAGTTTGTCTTAGCTCAGCTGAATTTTCACACCCATATACCTGGGAAAAACACCTACATCAATCTGGCATAGGAATAAGAATATATGTCAATGGTAAATTGTCTTAATTAAATTTGAATGATCACCAATAATAGCACATTCAGCCAGTACGCTCAGCATGCAATGGAGGATGGTGTGACTTAGTGATCCAAATGTGCAGGTGCCTGCCTTGCAAACTCAGAATTAGCTAATTGTGGAATGTTAATGCATTTCACAAAAGTTACGACATGCAATCAAACATTGCCTAGTGTTTTATTAATTTTGAGCTATCTAGACTAAATATATTGTCATGGCATAAGCTCACTTGGCCTCGCATGCCTTCCGGACCAGGTGAGCTAAAACTGAGATCTGCAGAAAATTAAATATTTTGAAAATATTTTGTTTGAAAGCTGTGTAGGTGTTAAGGTTTGAGCTATACCGTTAAAGCAAATAATCTTACTTACTTATGTAAGAAACAATGCGTGTTTTGTTCTTGCTCACCCTGATTACAAATAAATCTTGTTTTAAGAGAGATGATATCAAGATTGTAGAATATCTTGAACACAGGCACTCACCTGGACCATTAGCATTTGAACCATTTGCATTTAAAGACATGGCGGATAATTTTCGGAAATCCAAGATGACCACCAAAAGAATCGACCAATCAAAATTCTCTATATACGCGCTGAAGCCTACGCACCTAGGGTCCTTCCAGCTGAGATTGATTGAAATCTGCCAAGCGGTTAATGAGGTGCATGCTTTTAACTGATTTAACAAAACCTTTGAAAAATCCAAGATGGTCACCCAAAGATTGACAAATCAAAATTCTGCATACTAGTTCTGAAGCCTGTCGCCACATGATTATTCCACCCAAGTATGGTTGGAATTGCCCATGTAGTTAATGAGGAGTAGCGTTTAAAGCGATATCTGGTACATTTTCATAAAATTCAAGATTTTCACAGAAAAAAATTACCACTCAAAATGCTGTATACAAGTTCTGAAACCTACACCGATAGGGTTCTTCCAGCCAGACCAGGTTGAAATCCGCCAATCGGTTAATGAGGAGTAGCGCTTTGATAATTTCTGGTAATTCTTTTACAAAATCTAAGATTTTCACCAAAAGATTAATCCATCACAATTCTGGATATATATTCTAGCGCCTACCAGCATTGAATCTATCTAGTCAAATGTGGTTGAAATATGTCAGGAAGCTAAGTAGTAGCATTTTTACTATTTCAGGCAGATTTAAAAATCTAAGATATTCACCAAAAAATTGGTCAATCAAAATTCTGAAAATAAGTTCTAAGGCCTACCATCATAGAATCCATCTAGCCAAATTTGGTTTTAATATGTCAAGCAACTAAGGTGGAGTGGCATTTTACCATTTTCGGTAGATTTTTCATAAAATCTAAGATGCCCACCCAAAAAATATATTAATCAAACTTTTGAATACAGCTTATAGAGCCTACCACCATAGACCGCATCTAGTCAAATGTGTTTGAATATCTCAAGCTGCTAAGGAAGAGTAGCATTTTTACCATTTCCGGTAGACTTTTCATAAATCTAAGATTTTGACCCAAAAAGGTGTTCAATCAAAATTCTGAAAAGATGACCTGGAGCCTACCACCATAGAATGCATCTGGTCGAATTTGGTTGAAATATCTTAAGCAACTAAGGAGGAGCATTTTGACCATTTCCGGTAGATTTTTCATAAAATCTCAGATTTTCACCCAAAAATTGATCAGTAAAATTATGAAGGGAAGTTCTAGAGCCTGCCACCATAGAATCCATCTAGGAAAATTTGGTTGAAATATGTCAAGTAGCATGCATTTTGACTATTTCCGGAAGATTTGTCATAAAATCTCATATTTTCACCCCCAAAATTGATCAATCAAAATTCTGAAAAAAATCTTCTGGAGGGTACCAGGTTAGGATCATTCCAACCAGATTTGGTTGAAATCGGTCAAACCGTTAAGGAAAAGAAGCGATTTGACGGATGAATGGACAGATGGACGGACAGACAGACGACGGACGGACAACGGTGGGTCGCCATGGTATTAGCTCACTTAGCCTTTCAGGTCAGGTCAGCTAATACGTTCATTGACAACTCTTTGTCCCTCTCTATGGAACAGTGGCTTTCAGTGAAATTGTTTTTAAAATAGTTTGCCTATTGAAATACCATTTATGTTGTACACTGTCATAGAGAAAACAATGGTTTTGTCATAACAGAATATTGTTTCCACTGGTTTTATTATTTTGATTTTATTTTCAGATGAGAGTTCTCACATCAGAGGGATGCTTGACTAAATGTCAAACATGACCATGCATGTCACCAACACATCATTAATATTTTGCGTGACAACATTTTCTCATTGAGCATGACATAGATTGCTCAGATTTCCTGACTTTCCATCGAAGTGTTCAACAAGAAAATCTAAACCTTTCATTCCATTGAATTTACTTGTGATTTACATCTTTTGTAGGCCATGAGGAGACTATTTTTCAAAGTTTACCACTATAATGACTGTTGCTGTTATCGCACCAGCAGTTCCAGTATTATATTTTTTTTAATAGTCCTGGCCGCCGCCTACAAACATATATTTCTCAAGACCAATGCAGGGTTCCCAGAGGTTTTTTGAAAATTAAATTCAAAGTCTTTTCAAGGATTATTAC
Source organism: Chaetoderma sp. LZ-2023a (assembly GCA_034401795.1). Classification (NCBI taxonomy): domain Eukaryota; kingdom Metazoa; phylum Mollusca; class Caudofoveata; order Chaetodermatida; family Chaetodermatidae; genus Chaetoderma; species Chaetoderma sp. LZ-2023a. Next base: position 75,558,852 of record CM067373.1, on the reverse strand, counting down.
GGTCAACAAAAATAATTTTCAAGAACTTTATTTAAGGTACAGCCTCCTTTACACCCCCTTCTAGTCATCTGTTCCTCCCACCTAACTCTTTATTATCACATTTTATTACATTTTAGAAACATGAAATTACACTAAATTCTGGATTAGATATACTGTGATTAAAATACTTATTATATAAATAAATATATTTTCGCTTGGTCTGCTATAGCAGGGGACATTGGCCAATGACAAATTCAAAGGGATTTCAAAGAAATTTTCAATTCTGACTAAATCTAAATATTTTCAAGGCCTTGAAAGCGCAATATTTTTTTACAAGGAATTTCAAGGTTGTGGCAACCCTACACTGTAGACATTGTTTTGGCCAGTTCAGCGAATAACAGGTTATTTTCATGCCATTAACTCATTCAAAACCCAAAGACCATGCAACATAATCTTCATTGTAATACCAGGTTCTTGAGTGCACAAGGTACATAGACATTTTAGGCTGATACTTAGTGATACCAGTTTACCCCTTGCAAGGTCAATGCCTCAATTTCAAGACAACTATACAGTGAACTATTTTGAATCTGTAGCAGCTCGGTCAAATTAGTTTCAAAATATTCAATATAATATTACTACGGTACATTTGTAATTTCCGGGCTATGAGGGTTAAGGGGTTCACTCGTATTGTGTTTTATCAAGGTATAGGGTAACTGTGCACATAAAAGACTCAACAACCTACACTAGTGTACGACCACCCCACTCCACCCAACACGCACACCAAAAATAACAGCAGCTTCCAATACAGTAGGAGTACAGTCCAGATCCTAAATAAGTTATACTATTTCCAAAACAAAAAAAAGGAAAGATGCTAGATACCACAATTTTAAACACGATGTAAGAAATGTTTTGTTGAATATGTTGGACCTACGGCGGCAATGGCGTCCAATTAAATTTAATCCAAAATATTCAACACTGTTTGATTTTGCTTTGGAAGGGGTTTAAGTTTATTTCCGAGCTGTAATGTACCTCCAACGGCCGAAGGTTGATATTTCCAGGAATCTTAGAACACGTTTAAAGAAATGCATTTCAGCAGCTTGAATTTGACGATGCACTATGAAATTGGACAAGATCATGGTAAAGAATGTTTATTTGCATTCATACGATAAACTAGATATTGAATACTTGCTGTTTTACCCGTTGTATTGCCGTATTCGTAATCAGCTGATTAAAATGTAAACAGAGGTATTTTACATTCCAGGCCCTTGTTTTGGGTTTCACACGTGCTAAAAATTGACAACCAATAGACATATTCGGTCTTGCGCGTATGCGCCTTGTTAGAGTTAGCCACTCAGCGCCGTGGACTCTGTAGCCGTTACCGGCTTCACTATTGTGAGTATGAGCAATTGGAGTTGGGTTCCAGCTTATAGAGAAACCCAGTGGCAGCCGTGCGCCGCCCCTCATTAGCTAAGCTCCGCCCACACTTCCCTTCTGTTTGGATCAATCGATCTCTGAACTCCCTGCCTATCAATATCCAGAAAATAATACCGTTAAGCTGTGTAATATTTTGAAACTAATTTGACTGGGTGTTGTTGTTGCCTATGGCAGCAATAACGTCCTGCCAAATTAGTATCAAAATATTTAACAATATGCTTATTAAATAGTAAATACATACAGGTCGTACAACAACTCTTAGTCCCTCATCAAGTATAGCATTCGTGAAGAACCTAGTAATTCCTAATGACGCCAGCACACACGTTACCCTACGTAGTTGATTATGACGTCATATGATGGGTGGATAAACTGGAATCTCCCACACATATCTAGCTAAGCATCCAACACTGCAAGCTAATTTTAACTCTTTAAGCTCTGTATTCCCAGAATTCCAATTTAATAATAAACTGTTGAATATTTTAAAACTAATGCGACTAAAGTTGAATGATGCAACAACTTCCTGTTAAATTACTTAATTAAATTACCAAATATTTAACAAAATATTCATGCAAGTGTAAGTGCTCCAACAACTATTCAGCCGCTAACTTTCGGACATGTGTCGCTTTCTTGTCAGACGTTTACGTGTATGTTCTGCGGCTCTAGTAGTAGACATATCTTACAGCTGCAATCAGTCATCTGTTGCTTTTAACCACGGTGTTCTGTCCTCAGCAATAATATTTAACTTCCTCAAGTCCATCTTTGATCGGATTGTACCGTGTCGTATTTTCCCCGAGGTCATCCGTCCCAGCGCGCCAAGAATATGTATACAATGCCGTCCGTTCCCTGCCATACACTCGCTCGCAAACAAAACGGGAAGTCCGCTGATTATTCCTAGAAAAAATTGACAACGCTATTGCTGCCTGAGTAAGAAATGCTTGTCAATAAAGGTGCCCGAAATATCTTCAGCAAGTCGTGAAACCTTGACTACAATGCCGCTTATTTTGAGAACAATATGCTTGAAAGTTGTTGCGTCAACGATCTTCAGCCAAATTGTCTTTATCTAGTGACACTTGTATAATCAGCTGATTATATTGACAACAAGTTGACAGAAAGTTTGTGCTGCTATAGGCAGCAGCAGTTTTCAGTAAACTTGTTATAAAAATATTTGTATATCACTTGCACCATAGGAAATATACACACCTCTATACGCTCACCTTGAAAGCGAGCAAAAGAATGACTATCATTAGCATTTCGAGAATAGTTTTATACGAACAATTGCTCACCTGCGAATACAATAGAGTCTAAAATAATGGCGCCCGCAAATATCTATCTAAAATGGTGGCTACAATGCAAGGAAACACACCTAGGAATCTGGACATACACAGTATATATTTACGAGTAAAACAGCTTGGTTGAAAACAGTCATGCACATACCACCTATCTTACGGGTCGCCAATCGACTGTTTTGCTTAATGGATGAGGGTACATGAAGACATGATGTCGGTAGATCGTCTATCTTATTGACCCAGCAACTGTTGGATCCTATTTCTCATATATGGAGTACCATGTCTTAACCCCTCTTGTAGCAACAGCATGTCAGAAGCACTCAATATCACACGTATATCAATTACCCCATTAATGGTCATGATATTTTAAAGACAATATACATTTTTGATCAATGCATGCCAATTTGCATGCTAGAAGAAGACTTGCTTTGCAAATCTATCACTAGTATTTACAATATAGCTGGCTTTTTTCATACACATTGAATTTCTGAAGACGAGTGCAGAGGCTGTTTTGGCCGGGTTGAAGATTAGAAAGTCATGGGCCAAAAACATTCACACTATTCCTTAATCTGTATCCATTTGCAGGCCAACAGACGATTATTATATTTGGAAATCTACCATTGAAATGCACGTGCACATCTTAAAAAAATAGTCTTCTCTTGGCCTGTAAATAGCCATTTGTGAAGACACCAACAGGGGCCGCTTTATCCGCCTTGACCATTATAGGCGTAAGCTAACACAAGTGCTGTGAAGTGTTCACCTGGCTGTTGTGGCGACTCCATGGTTCTCCATACTATGTTTGCCTGTGGCTGCGAGATGTCTACATGTACACTCGTTCGGAACACACTAGGTGAGTGCTTCCAATGGCATTCAATGATGAATGCCATCTAATGGGAATGCAGACAGCTCATGCTCAGTTTGCAATTAAATAAGAAAACATGTAAACCAGCGTGCATCACATTAATTATGGCTTCACTAGAATTGACCCCTGCACTTAACCTCTGCAGATTTACGAATCCATGTGATACCTTCGGCGAGCCTACGTAGAAAGAACACCAGTTGGTTCTATGTACTGTATTATTTTTGCCCATATACTAGCAAACGAGTACCATTATTTGTATAGGTTATTAGTATTCATTTAATTATTATCATCATGCCCAGACTTTTAAACAAGTTAATGGACCGACATATCAGTGACACGAACAGTTGGGATGAGACCGTGAGGTTCAATCTCGGTAGCAATGGTCGCACGACCCCACTGGAACGTAGTCGTTCCACTGCCTCTGGAAGTCATTTTGTGTACCTTCTGGAGAGTTGCGATACGGGATCCGTAATCCCGAGAACCGCAGCTAACCAGCCCTCCCGCGCATGCTGTGCATGCGTGCAACAGAGTGAAGAAACATAGCGGACCAGCGCGTACCCCCGCGAGCTACAATCCCATGAATCTGAATAACGGATCCGAGAATATTAACCATAATATGGTACATCCCCCTCTTTACCAATTTACATTTACATGCCTCTTTTCGGGGCGTAGTGGAAATGTAACACCATACACCGGCTAGATTGTATAAAATTGGCCAATTACCTTAGGACCGCTTATTAATATCGAGTGCTTACCTCTTTTTATGCTCCTCCAGCTGCAAGGCGTAAATAATTGTTTGGACTCCCAATCGACACATTGGCTGGATCCGACTGCGAAACTGTTGGGGTTTCCGAGCGGTGATAACTAAAGTATCGATTTCCATACACTTCCCCAGTATCTTCAGATACCAGTTAGTTTAGATACCCCCGCCAATGTAGGAAGCACTGAGAAAAGAATGTATATTATGTTATGTAACACTGGCCTGCAGTGCATCTCTGGGCATTCTGGAACGTAACCCTGATGGCAGGTGAAATGTTAATTCCAAAACACACGCGTGACAGATGAGACGCAGATCTCCATCCAACTCGGTGTAGTGACTGGGTGAGGTCTGAGAACCCACCACGCCCTCACTGGAAGCGCACTAGTGATGGATATCGGTCTCTTACTTGCCACAATAAATGTCATTGCGCTTTCTAAATTGCGTATGTGAACTGTGAATTGTCCTAGTGATGTTATATGTGGTAGTGGCGCAATGGTGACTGGATCATCATATGGTGCGGGAGCTGTTGCTCCATAACATGTATGCGTGCTGTCTTTCTGAGGAAGATGCTATGCGGCGGAAACTTTGGGCAGCTTGGCCTCTTCGTCAGTTAGATGTATGTGTCTAAATATAGGTAGAAATATCTGCCACTTGCGGACAAAGCTTGGACACATATCTAACAACTAACCGGTAGGTTAGACTTTAGCAGAAGGCCACCATAACTACAGCGGCAACTACCAATTCAGTATCTTCGGACCTACATAAGACAGTGACCGATGAATTCTTCACATTAATTATCGCTTCCCTAGAATTGACCCCTGCACTTAACCTCTGTCGATTTACGAATCCTTGTGGTACCTTCGGCGAGCCCACGTAGAAATAACACCAGTTGGTTTAATGTACTGCCCATATAATAGCAAACGAGTACCATTGTTTGTATAGGTTATTATTATTCTTTCAATTATTATCATCATGCCCAGACTCTTTAAACTAGTTAATGGACCGACATATCAGTGACACGAACAGTTGGGATGAGACCGTAAGGTTCAATCTCGGCAGCAATGGTCGCACGGGGCCACTGGAACGTGGTCGTTTCTCTGCCTCTGGAAGCAATTTTTTGTACCTTCTGGAGAGTTGCGATACGGGATCCGTAATCCCGAGAACCGCAGCTAACCAGCCCTCCCGCACATGCTGTGCATGCGGTGCAACAGTGGAGAAACATAGCGGACTAGCGCGTTCCCCCGGAATAACGGATCCGAGAATATTAACCATAATATGTTACATTCCCCTCGTTATCAATTAACATTTAAAAACTATTAACGTAAAATACTGACGGAAATTGATTAGTGATTAATGGTTATTGTTAATTACCGTTGAATGGCTGTTACTGAATCACACTTACAAATTGAGCAACTGTCTGGTGTTCACAACACGACCAGGGCGGGTAATATAGGAGCTATTTGGACAAAGTGTTGCTTGCTCTGAGAGAGAAGTACCTGCGAGCATTGATGGAATTAACTCAGGTTCATTGTCAGTGCGTGTGTCAGGTGGCTCTACGAGTTCTCCCGATGTGAAGTTCTGCTGAAACTCTCCTGTTTTCAGTAAGCGCTGTCTGTTTTTTCTGTACTTGCTACCATCCAATGTTCTAACAATATATGATCTTGGAGTGCTCGTTTTCCGTTCTACTACCGCTGGCGTCCACAATCGTGTTGTTTCTTGCATGCGAACATACTCTCCTTCCTCTAAAGGTTTAAGTGGTTGACAGGACGCATGTTCGTCATAATATATTTTCTGCCGTTTCTGTTTTTCTTTGAATCGCTTATGTGCCAAACTCATTGACACAATTCTTGGTATCAGTTGCCTTTCTGTCGCAGGCAATACAGCTCGTAGTGTACCGCTCATTAGCAATTGAGCTGATGATGGCGAGTTATCAACAGGAGTGTTTCTGTACTCAAGCATACTGATGTATGGATCTGTGTGATCTCGCTTAGCTTTAGTCAAAAGGTCCGTTACTGTTCTCACTGTACGCTCTGCCAAGCCATTGGAGCTTGCGTAATATGGACTTGATGTGATGTGTTTAAAATCCCATGTACGTGAGAACTGTCTGTATTCTTGTGAGTCACACTGTGGACTGCTGTCTGATAGCATTATCTCCGCAATCCCATGCCTAGCGAAAATTGCCTTCTTCTTAGAAATGATAGCTGCTGCTTTAATGGATCTGAGCCTTTCTATCTCTTGGTAGCGACTGTAATGAGCCACTAGGATCGGATAATCTTCTCAATCCAGGCGAAACAAATCCGAACTGACCGTCTGCCAGTTTGCTTCGGTATCTTGATATCATTGGCTCTTTTGGCTTCGAAGGTCACCTTTCTAGACATGTATTGCGTTTTCCTACTAGCTGTTCTATTTCTGCATTGATGCATGGCCAAAACACTGGATCCCTAGCCCGTGCTTTACACTTCTCCATTCCCATATGCCCTGTATGGATCTTCTATAATAGTTCTGGCTGCATGCTTGTGGGTACTACTACTCTGTCACCCTTGAATATTAAATGGCTCATAACCGTGAGTTCATCCCAGAAATTCCAAGAATCGACAATCGCTGCACTACACTGTTTCCCGGTATCGGACCATCCCGACAGAATGACACGTTTGAAACTGCTGATCCGTTGTTGTCGTCTCTCTCAGTAGTTGCAGCTTGTTGTCACTGATTGGCAGAGTAGTCATTATAGGGTGCACTTGAGCCTCCAGCACCTGCTCTGTATTGTCTGTTAATGCGATGTAGTGCCTTGACAAGGTGCCTGTTACAGGAATTGTTTTTCCAGATTTAGAGATGATCTCCACATCACAGTTCTGTATGTGTAGTAGAAATCTTTGTAATCTTGCTGGAGCTGCAGACAATGGCTTCTTCTGTATGGCCGCCAATGGTTTGTGAGCTGAGTGAACCACAGCAGGTCCGCCATAGAGTTATTGATGGAACCGCTCACATCCAAAAACTACTGCATGCATCTCCTTGTCTATCTGCGCACACTTCTGCTCTGTTTCACTGATTGACTTGGCATAGGCAACTGGCTTGCCTTCTTGAAAGAGAGCCGCTCCTAGGCCACTGCGTGATGCGTCTACCTCCAGAATTACTTCTTTGCTGCCATCAAAGAATGCTAACACTGGTGCCGTTGAGATTGTCGCCTTCATTGCTTGGAAGGCCTTGCCATGGTTTGCATCCCACTGGAACCGAATGTCTTTCTTCATTAGCTCTCTAAGTGATGATGTTACATTGGCCAAGTTTGGGCAAAACTTCGGCAAATAGTTCACCATGCCTAATATGGTTTCCAGCTGGCTCTTATCTGAGGGTGGTGCCATTTCTCGAATCGCCTGTACCGTGGATGGATCTGGTCGCATGCCGTCTGCTGTGATGACATGACCAAATTATGTAACCTGACTGATGCCGCTTTCTTTTTTGTCCGGGTTGAGTTACACCTTTATCCATGGATCGTTGCAGCATCGCTTGCAGAGTTTGGTCATGTTCCTGCATTGTATGACCAAATATCAGTATGCGATCTATCAGCATCAGCACTCCAGGTAGATCTTCATATACTTCATCCATTTTTTCTGAAAGACTTGCTGCGCCGAGTGGATTTCAATGGAATTCTACGGAAGCAGTATCTTCCATGCGGGGTGTTGAAAGTTGTCAATTTATAGCTTTTCTCATCAAACTTTATCTGCCAATATCCAAAACGAGCGTCTATTTTGCTGAAATATCTGGCACCTGTAAGCTTATCTGCAACGTGCTCTAGAGTAGGAATCTTATGGTGGTCCCGGTTGATGGCGCTGTTCAATTCCTTGGGGTCGAGACACATTCTTAGGTCACTGGATGCTTTCTCTACTAAGACAATGGAGCTACCCCATTCTGTCGGTTCATCGACGTTGCTGATGATATCCATGTTGGTCAAGCGATTCAGTTCTGCCTTGAGTCTATCCTGCAGTGCCAACGGTACTCTTCTAGGAGCATGTATTTTAGGTTCCACATCTGGTTTCAACCGCATCGTGTATTCACCCATCGATCCCAATTCCATGGAACATATGTGAATGCACGTTGATAATTTGGTTTGCTTTGCTATTATTTGTTTTGACCGTTTGACTTGTACTTTCCTCAACTGCTAGTACTAAATTGATCGGATTCAACGCAACACATGATTGCAGACTCAACATGGGGTTTGCGACTGTGTATACAATACAGAATTCCAGTTTTCGCCCACCATGTTTGTGCACACATTCAAGCATACACTTTCCTTTCACATTTAAGTGGAAGCCCCCATACCCGACCAGTTTGTTGTTGCATTTTTTGCATAGGCATTTCAAATTTGATATGAGATTGATAGATATGCCAAGGTAACACGTTCGCTTGCGCACCTGTGTTTAACTTAAATTCAAACTGGTGTCTCATTTTTCTATTTTAATGTCAACCAACAGCTGATCACACATGTTCTTTTCACCAACAATGTTATCAACGACGGTGTCTATGAAAAACTATTCATTGCCAATGTCATCTTTTACACTATGTACTGCCTGGTGTCTTTGGGAATCTTCTTTGACCCTGGACCGACACAGTTTAATGAAATGACCTGCTTTCCCACATTTGTGACACATCTTCCCCATCGCTGGGCATAGATCTATTGGATTGTGTCCTTTACCACATTTACTACACGATTCTATCGAGTGCACAGTTTTCTTCTGAACGAAACGAGGGTTGTTATATTGTTGTTTATTATAGCTCTGTGATCGAGGCTTTGTTCCACGTCCACGTTCGACCGAATGTATGTTTATGCCAGCACTCGGTGTCATGGCACATAACTGGAGTTGTGCAGCTTCGGACTTTATCAGAATTTGTCCCGAAAACCAATCTGTCTCGCACCATTTCGTGTGGATCATTGAATGCACAGTCATTGACAAGTAATTTTAAGTCTATGATGAACTGATCAACGGTGTCGTTTGGCCCTTGCATTTTGTTGTAAAATGTATATCTCGTGAGCACTGTATTTGCTTTTGGGGGACATACTCTCCAAATTTACGAGAGTAGATGTCTAGCCTTTTTAACTCCTCGTCTGCGAGTTCCCATGTATTGCATATGTTTCTCCCATCTTCCCCACACCATATAAGTAGGTAGCTACACAGTTCGCCTTCATCAGTACCTTTTACTGGTCCCGAAAAAATTAATTGGGCATGCCTTTTAAACTTTTTCCATTTCGCTGGTAAGTTCGTTCCAGTCCACTCCGACCGTGGAATGTGTACACCTGTGAGCGTCATATTCGTTCCCGCTGACACCATGAATCAGATTGGCCGAGTGTTCGTATTATATAGACACAATGCCATGTTATAGAAGGTTAATTAACTTTATTTATGAGGCTGTGACATTTAGGTTTTCAGGTACAACAGTTTAGCGATGACCTTTTTCGTCACCGTATTTCCTGATAGAATTTCTTATGGACCTTGGTAATTTATGGATCCCATGAATGTGAATAACGGATCCAGGAACATTAACCATGATATGTTACACTCCCCACTCTAAGTAAGCTAAGAACCGCTTTCTAAAACATGCTTCCGTCAACGTGATTTGTCCATGTGTTGTTATTTGTGGTTGTGATGCGATATGTGGAGGGATTGCTCTGCAACTCTGAAACTACCACCAGACAACATGCGCTGTCGGTCTGAGGAGAAATGCTCCGTGGGGGTTTCGGCATTGGTACAGAGCATCTTAGCCAGGCGACGGATTCGTTAAAGAGAATTAGTACTACGCCATTTACGGCCTAAAAATATGTGAGTAGGATGGTTTGCGTATATAAGCCCTATAGGAGAAGTCTGTTGAAGCGTGTGGTGAAAATGCGCTTGTGTCAGAGCTTCCTGACAACACGTCTCGGAATTGGAAGCGAGTGAATGCCTATAGTGTACCAAGTTTATACTCGTAGAAGTCATCCCTGAAGGTCTTGGTACGGATCAGGACTTGAATAAAACGAGGATTATAGAACTGTTTACTATTTTAAAATCGGCCCAGAAATAACTGAGTTATCCACGAAACTCCCGTTAAATTATTTTCAAAATATTGCTTTTGACGTCGTAATCACGTGTATGCATACATAGATATATAATGTGCTGTGCACGTGATGGCCACGTTACCACTTCTAGCTGCACGTTGATTGGCTACTGTTCGGCCGCTGATTGGCTGAGGCACCTACCCCTGACGTCACGACTAGTATAAAAGGGGTGAAAAATCGAGAATCAGGAGTATCACCGGCGTGGAAGCCAGCCCGCGCAGGACTGCTGGACCATCGTGATCGACGTGTGTAACTGCTAACCTATGGTGATTCCTGCCTCATCCAGTGCCATTCCTATTTCAGCTCATCCACGGTGGTAAGGAGTCCTCGGCTTCCACAGTTTTTTAACACACCCAGCCGGCCATCCGGGGTTAATAAACTAACTTAAAGTAACAACTCCCGCATCCAGACCTTTCTAAGGGAGCTTTTCCGTGGAAGGGCCATGGGGGCCGAGATGTGTAGAGCTGATGGTGATTCTTCGTGGATGACTCGCCAGATCTGCCAACCACGCTGAAAAGTTGACTTCAACTTCCACACTGCATGTCGTGTGTGATTAATTCACTTTTTGACCTCAGTCTGGTGGTACTTTGTAGGTGTGTCGCACGAGCTATGCAACGTATCCCGCACCGTGTGCCAGTTATTGTACATGCATAATAATATATATTAGTCCTCTCTGTTAACGGGCAACTTCAAACTTTCTTACCTCCGTCACCAGATGGATGACTTTACATCCACTGCTTAGATTATGGATCAGCTAAGAGACTATCTAGTGGACATTTCCTGAACTTTTCTGTTTCACTGCCCTGAGAGTGTATCGTATCCGCCCTGCCTGGAGAAGTCAGCTTGCAGAGACCTGCCTGCGGATATATGCCTGCGGATGTCTTCCTGCGGAAATCTTTCCAACTTTAGAGATCTTGTCATGTCACACTATTTATATGTTGGCGCCAATAACTCATGAACTTGTTCCGTACCGATGACCAATAGGTACTCACGTAGCTAGACTATTGAACATTTAATTATTATTTCCGTAAATGGTACTGATGACTGATAGGTACCTTCCCGGTCTTAGGACCGCATTCGTATACTTTCTGTGTCACTGAGAAAAGTATCCTTGCTCGCTGTGAGTGCTTTCAACCAGCAGCACCGTTAGGTCCAATGAGCTGTGATACTTATTCTAATCATTTATTTATTCTGACTGTATTTATCATGTGCATCCATTAGTTGTGTATATGGCAGTTAGCAATCCAGTTGATATGTTTTGTTTATTTAAAACAACTATGGACCGCAGTATGGCTGGTTAGCTGCGGATCTCGGGTTGCGGATCCCGCATGACGTCTCTCCGTGGTGTACAGAAACCGACTTCTACAGCTGGTGGAACACTGATGTTCCAGTGGGGCCGTGCGACCTTTGCCGCTGAGATTGAACCACATGGTGTCGTCCCAACTGTTTGTGTCACCAGTGTGTCTACCCATACTAATTTAGAGAATGGAACAATTAGAATAATATACTAGGAATATAAATAAGTACTATACAAACAAGGTGAATCGTGTGCCAGTAAAATGAGCACAATAACACACAATATAGAGCTAGCTGTGTCCTTTCCTCGTGGTGTCGCCGGAGGTACCACACAGATCCTTAAATCCGCGGAGGTAGCCCTGCAAGAGAAGCATCTGCATAGGAACTCACTGAGTAACTTAATATAAGTACATATACCACTAACATACACAGAGAGAACATTATTGCTGCGAGAGGAAAGTGTCTCATGCGGGCCTCCGCCACCGAATATTCCATCCCAGGAAATTGCCTTCAATGCCAAATCGGAGGAAAACAGTTGGCAAAAAGGGCCACTCTTTTGTTCATCAGAAAATCCTAAGTGTTGAAAAATCCTAGTGAAGCCATAATTAACGTGATGCGTACTGGTTTACGTGAACGTAGAACGAGCAATTTCCGAAGAATTTCCACGTCACCATCTTATGTAGTTCCAAGATGCTGTATTGGTAGGTGCTGCTTTATTGATGCAGGCCTTCTTCTACAGTCTAACCTACCAATTAAGTGTTGGAAACACAAATTAGCTTTGGCAGGGATTCCTACCTATCATTAGATAGAGCGGTCCAATGAGCGCAGATGCCTAGCTTCCGGTAGGTCACTTTGAAAGAGTATCTTTCGGTATGCATACATCTTACATCGCAACGCATCCGAACTTGATGAAAATACCACTACCTTGGTCCGCAACCACATAATATATCACCTGGAAAATGGTTACATTTCACACAAGCAAGTCTGATCACTGACATGTCACTAAGGCGGGGATAGAGGCGAATATCCATCGCGAGCGTCCTTCTCATGAGGGTGTGGCGGATTCCAAGATCCTTCCCAACCACTCCGATGAGTTGTGCGTCTCATCCGCCACCGTTTCCTATGGATCTAACATTTGACCTGTCGCTAGGATTAGGTTCCAATGTGCCCAGATATGCACTGCGGGCCAGTAAATAAACCTATCAAACTCACATTTACAACTATGGATTTTTGCAGTGCTTTCCTTCGTTGGCGGGGTTATCTAGTTAACAACTATCCGAGGATATGGGGGAAATATATGCAAATCAGCACTTTAACCATCACTGCTCGGAAACCTCCGATAGTTTCCCAGGGTCGGATCAGATCAACATGCTGATAGGACATGCACACAATTAAGCACCCATACGGCTGGTGGATCGTGGACAGAGACAATAACTTGATATATTCGAGGCCCTATAGATATTTGGCCAATTTTACACAACCTTGCCGGAGTGCGGGGCTACATTATCACAACAACCGGAAAAGAGGCGTACACTATATGTCTTCTAATGAACAGATTGTCCCTAACCACTTTAACCTATGCTATTGAGCTAAATAGTAAGGTTTCGTTAGTAATATGCTGGGCTCAAACAGTTAGAGCATGGTCAGCGACATCAGTGTAAAATTGATGATGATCGGAATGGGTGATGCGGATATAAATGTTGCTGTTTAGTATTTCCTAGTGTACTGCGGTCTAAGTTTTCTATAATTAAACAACACATATCAACGGAATGGCTATTTGCCACATACATCCAACTAATGCAATGAGCAATGCCAATTTATGTTGATAGACCTAAACGGTGTGGTTAGTTAAAGCACCTACAGTAAATAAGGATAATATGAACAGTAATACAGAACTTATAAATTGCGGTCCTAAGACTGGGAAGGCACCTATATTCATAGCGCGAGTTGACACGTTCTCTGGAGACGGGGAAATTTCCGCAGGCGGTTTCCGCAGCTAGTCTCCAGTGGTTGGCTCTGCAAGCTGACTCCTCAAGGCAGGGTATATATATATATATATCCGCATCACTATATTCCCACCAGCATCAATTTTACAATGAGGTCGCTGGACATGCGCTAATTGTTTGAGCCTGACATGTTACCGACTAAGCCTGACACTGCTCGATAGGATAGGTTTAAAGTGGTTAGGGACAATTTCTCCCTCGGTGACGCATAGTGTACGCCTCTTTTCCGGTTATTGTGGTAATGTAGCCCCATGCACCAGCAAGGTTGTGTAAAATTGGCCAGTTACCTATAGGGCCTCATATATATATATATATATATATATATATATATATATATGTATATATATATATAGAGAGAGAGAGAGAGAGAGAGAGAGAGAGAGAGAGAGAGAGAGAGAGAGAGAGAGAGAGAGAGAGAGAGAGAGAGGGAGAGAGTTATTGTCTCATTCCACGATCCACCAGCCACAAGGCGTATTAGTTGTCTGGATTCCCTATCGGCACGTTGACCGGATACGCCCCTGGGAAACTATCGGAGGTTTCTGAGTGGTGATAGTTAAAGTGTTGATTTACATACACCTCGCCCGTATCTTCAGATACTTGCTAGCTAAATAACACCGCCATTGTGGGAAGTACTGCGGAAACAATAATTAACTATGTGAGTTAGTTGGATTATATACCGGGCCGGAGTGCAATTCTGGGCATTCTGGAACTTAAACCTAGTAACAGGTCAATTGTTAGATCCGTAGGATACGGTGACGGACGAGATGCGGATCTCCATTCAACCCATCTGGGTGGGATCTTGGAATACACCACGCCCCCACGCGAAGGACACTCGCGGTGGATATCCATCTCTCTTTCCCCACCTTAATGACATCTCAGTATTTAAACTTGCTTATGTGAACTGTAGCCATTGTCCAGGTGATGTTATATGTGGGTGCGTGGCTGGGCAACCAGAGTTGTATCCGATCCAGGGGCCTTGTGTCATGACATGTACGCATGCTATCCTTGGAGGTAGATGCTAGGCAAGGTGACCCATTGGATAACTGTACCTAAAGTTAGGTAGGAATCCCTGCCACTTGCGGCCACAGCTTGTATTCGTTTCTAACAACTAAATGGTAGGTTTGATTGTAGCAGAAGGCCCGCACAAATAAAGTGGGAACTACCAATACGGTAACTTTGGAACTACATAAGACGGTGAGCTGGGAATTTTTCAGAAATCGTTCGGTCCGTCTTCACACCAGTGTGCATCACATTAATTATGGCTTCACTAGGATTTTCAGCAGTTGTAATTTTCTGTTGAACAAAAGAGTGGCCTTTTTTGCCAGCTCTTTTCCTCCGCTTCGGCGTTGAAGGCATTTTCGCAACAACAATATTTTCTTTGTGTGTGTGTTAAAGGTATATTAGCTTATTTTAAGTTACCTAGTGACTTCGTTGCGGAGCTCTCCCTTGCGGGGATACCTCTGCGGATTCCAGGATCTGTGTGGTACCTTCCGCGAAACCACGTGGAAAGAACACTGAAGAGCTCTATGTTGTGTATTATTGTGCGCATTTACTGTCAAACGAGTGATATTGTGTGCATAGTACTTACTAAATGTATTACTGTGTAATCAACACCTTATCCATTGCTCTAAATTAGAATGGACAGACATACCGGTGACAGAAACAGTTGGGACGACACCGTGTGGTTTAATCTCGGTGGCAATGGTCGCACGACCCCACTGGAACATCAGTGTTCCACTGGCTCTAGAGACTGGTCTTTGTACCTTCCGGAGAGACGTGATATGTGATCTGCAACCCCGAGATCCACAGCTAACCAGCCCTCCCACACATCGTGCACTTGCGGTACGATGGAATGGAATGTCATGACGGACCAGTGCATATCCCTGCGAACTACAATATAAGCACCATACACAGCAATATAAAATAACTACATTAGGACAAATACACATGATACTTTTTCTCTCTCTCTCTCTCTTTGTAGGCTAGCAGGGCGGCCAATTTTATCGCTCTCCTCCTCCGCTTCAGCGTCTCTTTGACGGAGGCGGTTTGCGAGGCATTTTCCTCTCGCAAAATTGTATATTCCCAACCTTGTAGATGTTAAGGATTACATAAGTTTCCTCGTCATTTGTGTTACTGTGGGATGCAATGATGACATCACCTCTCTTAGACGTATCCGTAATGGTCGTCCTACTTCAAGGGCGTTTGGAATGACGAATGATTATTACAATTAACGCACTTTTGCTGCAAGATAACTCAATCGCGGAGACACATATTATGTTCAATGTTACACAACCTTTCACTATTCGCCGATTCTCCTGTGCCGTGAGTAAATTGTCGAAAACGAGACATTTCGCCAATGCCGTGATCTCTTGTTCTGGACAAGATCCGCGACAGCCCTTATCGTAAGCAGCGCTGGAGAGGGGAAATGTCTGTCAAAGATAAATGGCAGTTCTTTAACTTACTAACAAGCCAGATAATGCATCAGCACGGACGACATAATATTTCTCATTCTTCATATTGATATATGGCTGCTCGGTATTGAGCGTGGAAAACTGTATTACATTGTGGCGTAGATGAAAGTAACGTTGCTGCCGACGTACTGACCATGATGACGCAGCTTACTGGGCCGATGCTGGGCCGATACTGCGCTGATACCGATCGGCATGGTATCGGACCGAGATCGGCCCAGCAAGCTGAGCTATCTGGGAAATGTAGTGCCGCTGTCTCAGCGCAACACGACCGTGACAAACATTTTTCAACGCTCGCACAATAGACAAAAAGACTTCGTCACTAAACACGAGTGGTCGCTCAATGCAACTTATTATATGTGGTAATTTGAAGATGGGGAGAGGGGGGGGGTTAGGGGAGGGGAGGAAATGATGACAATTTTAGCCCTTTAATCAGTTCAAAGCAGAAATGACAAAGTCTGTATTTGGTACGGTAACATTCGACCGAATAATCTTGAAACTGATTTGATTGAGAACTCGTTCTGCCTATACAGCCTCCATAGATGCAGCTAATTAAATAATGATGAATATAATTAACACCTTATTGGCCACGCACATTGTTCTTATTGTCGGATACCTGCCACAGCTGGTCACCTTTACTTGGGATGTCCAAAATCTGCAGATGAAAGGTATCATTTGTTGGACTATATTCAACAATTTGAGCCACGCATTGCGTTGCATAACGTTTTACGCGGTGGTGGGAATCGTCCAGCAGAGATAAATGCAGTCAGTGTTGGTGCCACCGTTTTATACGCCAGGGGGCAAATTGTGAGGTCTGGAAAACTATCCGGTAGGGGGAGCACCGTTGTCGACGCTATTCTGCTAGGCTCCTCCAATATCGGGAAATGGTAGTATAACATGATGATGCCATTAATAGACGAGTTATTTCTTTGCAGTCAACACGTATTGCTCATTTTATAATAACATTCATGGCACTGTAGCCAACCCTGTCGATTGCGACCTCAAGGTGCCTAATAAATGTCACAAAAAGACAGAGTTTTACCCTCTCTCGCCCTCTCCCCCCCCCCTCCCTCCATCCCCCCTCCCTCGTTCAACTCTCTCTCTCTCCCTCCCTCTCTCTCTCTCCCTCACTCCCTCCCTCCCTTCCTCCATCCTTTCCCCCCCCCCCTCTCTCTCTCTCTCTCCCTCTCCATATCCCTCTCTCCCTCTCCCTTCCACACTGCCTCCCTCTCTCTCTCCCTCCCTCTCTCTCTCTCTCTCTCTCTCTCTCTCTCTCTCACCTCTCCCTCTCTCTCTCTCTCTCCCTCCCTCCCCCCCCCCTCTCTCTCTCTCTCTCTCTCTCTCTCTCTCTCTCTTAGACTTCGTTGACTGGAATTGCAAATGTGTGCTTGATGTGTGCTTGATTTTGGAGAAATAGAACATAGAAGGATATGTTTTCATCAAAAGGTATGTGTATGGCCGGGCACCGGAAAATGTATTTGCAGCGTCGGCAGGCAGGGCTTTGTGAAAACCATGAACTCTAATTAGCCCACACGGTATACTATTCCAAATCGAGATTGGCTTTAACCCAACAACGGAAATGTATTTTGACATATGCATGTCCGCGTGTCCGGTTAGTTGTCAAAGCAGATATAGAATACATGTGTCTGTGACGATTTAGTATACTCATATGCAAATCAAGTGCACAATGGCACGTGAGGTTGCCAGAGCACGAGAATGTGTACTTAGATCAAGTGACAAAAATAACACTGCAATTCCTAGTTTTACATTAAATATACTCTCGGCTACGTATGTATTATCGACAATACATCTTTAGTACGCATAGGCATAGCTACATACTCATACGCTTAGACTCGCACGGTTGTTAGCGTACGTGCACTTCTCTCATCTAGACCACCCACACTTCGCTGTGTTAGGATTGATCGATCCCCGAATGCCCTGACTATCAATTTCCTGAAAAACTATACAGGTAATTTGTTGAATATTGTGTAACTAATTTGACTGGGTGTTGTTGCTGCCTATGGCACCAACAGCGCCGAGTCAAATTAGTTTCAAAATATTCTACAGGATATTTATTAAATAGTAATGCCATACAATTCGTACAACAATGCATAGTCCGTCTTCAATTATGCGTACGTGGCGCACTTATCTACGCCACCCATGACGTCATAATGACATGATTGAGTGTGATGTCATTCTACACCCCGTGTTGTGAATTATGGCGTCATATGATAGATGGACACAGTGGAAAAGCCCATTATTGAGTTCTTATGCAGCCGTGTTTATTTATATAGCTAGCAGTTGCTTTGGGGCACAGAATGTCTACATATCTATTCAATCAGATGAAAGTGTTATTAGATAAATGTCATAATTGGAAGGCAAACACCGAATTCGCTCGAGCAATGGGTGCCCCGTGGCGTTGGAATATAAGCAATATTTTAGAAGAATACTGTGCAAGACATCCATTGCATTTTCTAGACAAGTTATGATAGTTGAACTTTGCTTGTCTAGACAATGTCTCCCAAGTGGTAAATCTATGATTAAAGAAAGTGATATGAATTTTGCACTATCGATTCTGAGTGACCTAAATGCATAATTATTCAGTCTGCATGAAACCGCGTTTATTTATATTTCCAGTCGTTGCTTCGGACCACATAATTGTATTTACACATGTGTTCAGTCATATGGACGTTTTATTAAATGTGTCAAAACTGCATGGAACCCAAACTCGTAATTCGCTCGAACAATGGGTGTCTCGCGCCGTTGGAATCTAAGCAATAGTTTAAAAGAATAATGTCCAAGACATCCTTTGAATTTTCTAGACAGGCTATGATGTTTCATTTATTTTTCTGACAATACAAACTAGAATGTTTTGTCGTTAATTATCGCTGGTAGCAATATTGTAAGGGACTTTATTCTTATGAAAACTTCTAATCAGCAATAACAAGATGGAATGATTCAAACGAGCACGCAAAAACGTGCGAACACGAGCACGCTCGTGTATACAGGCCACTCTAGACACGCACGGATACACCCATGCCCGCACGCACGCACGCACGCACGCACGCACGCACGCACGCACGCACGCACGCACGCACGCACGCACGCACGCACGCACGCGGAGACACGCACACGGGCACCAACCCATGTTCACGTAATCGCTCATACACATGTGCACACCCCTACACCGACCCGCGTGCAGCACAGTAGTATATGCCACGACACATGATGCATAACAACTGCTATCTGCGAACCTGCTATATGAAGGTGGTGACGTGCACATATGCCGGGTGTAGATTCCAAGGTCTCATTTTCATGCTATTTTCCAGAGAGCATTGCAGAAAATTAAGGTGCAGTCAAAAATCCCATGGCCGCATGAAAACTTCAATTAATTGGTTATAACATAAATATGCGTGCATCTAAATGATAAGATCGGTAGCACATTTAATTTCATATAATTATCTGATTCACAGAAACAGTGAATGGTGTTATTGGCAGAGACAGCATCGTGTAGGCGAATCAGCGGGCATACTAATGACAAATACAAATGCGCACATGCCACTCAAGGACCATTAACCGCCGAGAAATGAATCCCCAGGAGAGATATTTTGGTTTTAAGAGAACCTTCCACCGCAGTGGTCATACGTGATCGGTTGGCGAGTTAACTTCGCGGACCGTGTATGTGCGGCTAGATTCCTTTAGCCTGTCTCGAAAGTAATCAGGTCATTAGGATTCACCGCCACACTCCCTGTCATAGTAACATCCAATTATTCCCCATGGTCAATAATATATGCGCATTGATGTCCAGATCACGGCATCGTCTTATATGCATATTTGCATCATATTATTCTGCGAAATTTGACAGAAGCGCTGCGTTGCTGTTAATGCGCACGCGGTCGCACGACAGGAGTCATGTGGCCAGTGACACGAATTATATGATTCCGTAATGTCTTCCACGGGTCACATGTCCCGACAAATTCAATGTCATGAATCAGTTTAATTAGAGTCTCTGATATCGATCCAAGTAAACGTGAACAGACTAACTGTGTCAATTTAGTCAATATACTGATATTTGAATTATATTAAGCCCATGTTGTTTATCTTAACGCCATTTAGTGTCAGGTTCTCAGTGTATTAATCGCCGCCATATGGAAATGTAAATGGACAAATCTGCTTTAGTTTGAAATAAGTGGAGATGAGAAATCTTGGTCATTATTGAGTATTGTTCATTGCAGACTTACTCTTGCGCGGGAACCTAAATAAAACGTTAATTAGTTAAATATCGACATATTTCTCATGACCGTTACTGTTAAAAAGCAGACCCTCAGTTGACCTCTTCCTTCATGTATGGCGGCAAGGCTTGTACTCACAGAACGCGTGCATATACGTACTCACACACGCGCACTCACATATGCGTATACAACAATGCCGCTACAAAACATGTATGTACCCACCAGTAGTTCATCTCATATTATCAATGGGCCTTGTACACGTATACATCTAAGCACTAATATTGGTTCCGTGATATTAAGGAGTATAATATTCCAAGGAGAATGCATTTAGAATCTGTGACTCTGCTAAGCAACTTCCTGACGGCATATTATTATGGAGTAGTTAAAAATGTGTTGGCAACTTTTACTTTTTGTATATTCTCACGGGCATGGGCAGGCAGCTGAGCACGCATAGACGCCCCCTTGACGACCCTGACAAGCAAATATCGATTCGAGATACTGAAATGCCGATGCAGTGAGGAATCCAGTTTCTCAGTCAATCATATGACATCATAATCAACTACGTCACATGTAGGATGACGTCATAATCAAGTGTGCCGTACATGACGCGATTTAGTATATTATAAACGCTTAATAAGCCGTTAAGGTGTACGAATTGTATGTCTTTACTGTTTAATAAACAGTACAATTTAATATTTTGCCACCAATCTTGGTTCCAAAATATACAAGAGCTTACCTGTATAGTTTTCTGCAAATTGAAATTCGGGGACGGCATGGATCGATTGATCCCAACATGAGCAAAGCGTGAACGGAGCTTAGCTAATGCTGGGCAGGGCATATCTAAGACATGAGTCACCCATCTCGCTATCGTGCAGATCGGCATACATGGTCCCACAAGACAAATCTTTAAGGCGGATTATCATTATGACCACCTTCAACAAACAACCTAATTTGGCGCCAAAGGCTATTTACCCTAGCAAAAGAACGGAAGAATCAGATCTGTCAGTCACGCGTCTGATAATGTGTCACATGTTGGCTGACGTCACAATGAAAATAGTGTGGGTCAGTTATTAAAGACAAAAAGAGAATGCATGTTTTAATGGTGTACATTCATACCAGACTGTGAAAATAAAAGTGTTTACATTGTATCCTCTTAGAGGCTTAATTAGTGTAGCTCAATATGATATAGGGATGCTGATTTCATTCCGTACAACCTATTTTAATTATGTTAATTGCGAAGTTGATATTAGGGACGTGTGTATCCAATTCAATTTCACAACAAAAAGGATATTAATTTATACTAATGAAATCATTATATGTTAATATTTATTTCGTTTCATTACATCTAGGTCCAACATTTAAACCTCTAAAAGTATACGATGTTTGCAATTTTCTTTTCAAACGATCTACTGTGAATATGCCGCTTTAATAAACACGCAGTTGCATATTTTGACACTAATGCCGCCATAGGCAGTATGCAACAGCTCCTAGTTAAATCAATGTCAAAATATCCATACGATTACCATATCTAGCTACCATGAAATTTAGATTCTGGGAATTCAGGTTTTAAGCTTCCGCCTCTATTCAAACACGCATAAAATGGGCAGATATCAGATACAGATTTGCGGGACATAAGTAGAATTAAATCATTCTTATATTAAGGGGCTGTACGCCATAACCACTCAGCATCTGTAACCGGCGTGGCTTGCTGCATTGATGTGTACTCCTACTGTCACCAATGGTCGCTCACTAAGATCCAATGGTAACAAAATACTCTACAAAAAGTGTATTAAATGGTAAACACGATGTGTACAACTGACGGACTATGCAAGGTTCATGCCTTACTTAGTTGTGCCATTGCTTAAGGATTTTGACTGAGACGCCAGCATATATATATGACATGCAGTAAGTAATTATTGTGCCATACACTTGACTAACATATTGTATTCCTCCATTGCAGTGAGCATGCGCATAGTGAGTTGCATTTCCACAAATTATCACACCTAGCTCAGAAAACCTTGTGTATCTAGTTATGCTTACACATTTCCCGTGATGTTAATCTCTGTGCAAGCCTATGCGTATTCTGTGACAGCTAGTCCGTCAGTCTTCGGTGTGAGACACGGGCTTCGTATGGCTTCTTCCTGGGCAACTGCCACAATTCAACAATCTACAATGAAACCGGAAGTTTGCGATGACAGAAACATTGATGTAATCTGTTACGTGCAAGAAGCCATCAATTATTTCCGGATTACAGTGCCAAGTCCATGCAGAATAGCGAAGCGATAACGTCAATGGCGTCACACACCCATGTCTTTTGAGCATACTCTCCTCCTCTTCCATTTTTATGTTAGGGGCATGCTTGTATTATAAGCATATGCACAATGAATATATCTCGCTCAGATAGAAACAATTCTCTGTAACATTTCTATCAAAGTAAGCACCCCGTATCATGCACGTATCATGAAATAGGACTTAGCCCCTATATGTGGTGCGTGTATAACTGGATATTGATATTCAATACATCATCAGGTTTCAAGTTAAAAACGCACCGGTTCTTCTGGGAGATATGTGGTTCATCAATGACAGTAGTTAATGAGGGCGTGTTATAACCGGCCTGATAGTGTAATACATAAAGACAACTTGACGACAACAACGTGCTTTAACAGTTAAATACATAGAGGGACTGACCTGTCACTCAGATATCAGACGTCTTACCAAATACGCCGGATGGTAGCTGGCGTCACAATCAAAATAACGTAGCCATGTTACAAAATTCGAGAATTTGATGCGCGTCAACCTGGCCAGATCATTCTTTCTCCAGCTTATGGTTAATCGTGGCCGTTTAACCCCTTTGTGCCAACAGCGCCTCAAAGCACTAAACATACCACATATATCAATTAACCATATTAATGGTCAACACTTTTCAGGAAATTTTAATATTAGAATAAAATATTTGTGTAAATTCACCTCTGAAATTGCTGATCGGCTTGCCCATTAAAGGGGTAATGGTAAACACAATTCAAACTGTGGCTTACCCAGTATCAATTTGCAGGTCAAGAGAAGGGTATTTTAGAAAATGTACCACTAGAATGACTGGCTCGGGTATTTAACATCTGCCCATTTGTATGCATGTTTGAATAGAGGCGGAAGCTTAAAACCTGAATTCCCAGAATCTAAATTTCATGGTAGCTATATATGGTAAGCTTATGGTTATTTGGACATTGATTTAACTAGGAGCTGTTGCATACTGCCTATGGCGGTATTAGTTTCAAAATATGCAACTGAGTGTTTATTAAAGCAGCATATTCACAGTAGATCGTTTGAAAAGAAAATTGCAAACATTGTATACTTTTAGAGGTTTAAATGTTGGACCTAGATGTAATGAAACGAAGTAAATATTAACATATAATGATTTCATTAGTATAAATTAATATCCTTTTTGTTGTGAAATTGAATTAGATACACACGTCCCTAATATCAACTTCGCAATTAACATAATTATAATAAGTTGTACGGAATGAAATCAGCATCCCTATATCACATTGAGCTACAAACTACGCCTCTAAGAGTATACAATGTAAAAACTTATGTTCACAGTCTGGTATGAATGTACACCTTTAAGACATGCATTCTCTTTTTGTCTTTAATAACTGAGCCACACTATTTTCATTGTGACGTCAGCCAACAAGTGACACCTTCATTACGATGTCAGACGCGTGACTGACAGATCTGATTCCTCCATTCTTTTGCTAGGGTAAATATATAATCTTTCATAGTGTCGAAAAGCCATGTGCCTCGCGCGAGCACTACTCCTGGTGCTAATTTGGGTGAGG
Organism: Chaetoderma sp. LZ-2023a; assembly: GCA_034401795.1. Taxonomy (NCBI): domain Eukaryota; kingdom Metazoa; phylum Mollusca; class Caudofoveata; order Chaetodermatida; family Chaetodermatidae; genus Chaetoderma; species Chaetoderma sp. LZ-2023a. The sequence goes on along the minus strand of CM067373.1, from coordinate 75,534,611 downwards.
AGTATTATCCTCGCGTGGGCCGTCGCCACTGAATCCTTGCGAGAGGCAAGTGCCTCGCGCGGGCCTCCATCACAGAAAAATGTCACCATCGCTTAAAGCAGGAGAAGAGTATTGGCCACAACGGGCTTATACTAATATTCAATCAAAATGCTGTAAAGAGAAGACCATACCCAGTGAAATTATCACTATAAGGTTGTGTGCTGTTTTACGTGAAGACGGGATGAGCGATTCCCGAAGGATTCCCACGTGACCATCTTATGTAGTTTTCAATATGCTGAATTAGTATTTGCTGCTTTTATTTATGTGGGCCTTCTTCTATGCCTAGCCTAATATTTAGTTTTTAGACAAGAACTATATTAGGCCGCAAATGGCTGTCGTCTACCTAGAATTTATATATGGCTGTCATTGAAAACGGATGTCCTAAGACATCAATACTGAAGACAGTATGCATACATGTTACTTCGCAAGATCTCTGAACTGGGTAAGAATCCGGACATCTTGCTCCGTAACCACATAAAACATCACAGGACATTGGTTACTTTTCACAAACGCATTGTTAGGCAACTTATCTATCGTTATGGTGGGGGTAAGAGAGACGAAATACCCACCATGAATGTCCTTCCCGTGAGGCTATGGCAGATCTTAATATCATGCTAAGACAATCTTATGGAATTCGGTGGGGATGCGCATCTCGCCCGTCACCAGATCCTATGGAGCTATCTTTTTAACCTGACGTTAGGTTTAAACGCAAGTTGCCCAGTTATGCACTGCGGTGCGGGAGGATTGTCCAGCAGATAAAAGAAAATAATAATTAAGATATGTTTTAGCAGTGCTTCCTACCTTGGCAAGGGTAACTAACTACTAAGTATCCGAAGATACGTGGGAAATGTGTGTGACACCACACCCTGGCCATCACCGCTCGGAAACCCAAATAGTTTCCCATGGTCGGATCAGGCCATGGTGCGGATAGGGACATCCAAATAGTTAAGAAGCCATAAGGCTTAGTGGAACATGAAGAGAGACACTAACTTAGAAATATGAGGCCCATTACGTATGTTGGCCAATCTTACACAACCTTGCCGAAGTGCGGGGCTAAATTATCGCAACTACTGGAAAAGAGGCGTACACTATGTGTCTCCTAACGAAAAAAGTGTCTCTATTCATATTAAACCTATCCTATCGAGCTGAATAGAAAGGCTTTTAGTCGGTAGCATGCCGGGCTAAACACAGTTATAACATGGACAGCGACCTCAGTGAAAAATTGTTGGTGGCGGCAGAATGTGCTGCATATATGAAAGCTCCTGTATAGTGTTTCCTACGTGCACTGCAGTCCTATATATTTCTTTAGAAATAAACAAAACATTTAACCTGATGGCTACTTGCCATATATAAAACTAACCAGAACAAGTAATACGATGTGAAATGATTAGGATACTATATACAGTACATCTTGAGAAACCTACTATGGTGCGGTTAGTAAAAAACACATCACATAAAATAAGAATAACTATAAACAGATACAGAAATTATAACTAGCGGTCCTTAGACCGTTACTGTTCCTTTTAGTCATCGGGACCGTTTATACAGACGAAGTATACTTATTAAAGCTGTAATAAACGGAATAATTAAAATGTTAAGTATAGTTACTTGAATAATCGGTAGCCATTCTTAAGCATGGGCTATCGTGTTACTGAAATTGATACGTCATCCTTGGTTTAACGTGAGTTGACGCGTTCTCTGGAAGCTGGAAAGTTCCTGCATGCCGGTTCCCGTAAACAAGATTTCCGCATGCAGTCCAGGATGGGAGCGGATCAAACTCAGGACTGTAATCACAATATAGAATGTCTAACGAGTAGTCAGCAAGAGATACAATAACATTACTCCTAAGACGAAAGTTCCCGTACACTGATGGTACGGATGGAATTTTAACAACAACCCGTTCATAAACGGCGTTTGTTGAATACGGATGAAGATACATAACTAAGCTCAACGGTGCGGGGTACATCAGTTAGCTCTTAAGATGTACCGAGCAAAGTTTACTTACTGCGGTCAAAAAGTTTAAAATAAACCTACATGACATCAGTGCGGGGACGGTTGAATACGCACTTTTTGGCGTGGCCGGCAGATCCTGCGAGTCATCCACCAAAGAACATCGCTGCATCTACATCTGTATAATCACATATTCAGGCCGGGAAAGACCTCACCGCAAGTTTTGTGTTCCGAGTTAGTTCTTGAGATATTCGTGAACAATATCCAAAAGTTCCAAAAATGCTCCCGTACAATCTGGAGATACAAAATTTATTTAGTCCGGTGGGTTGGATAGCTGCTGGATATGGGAGATAAACCGACAGAGAGTGAAGTGATCTATGTAATTCCCGTCTCGATGATCGTAGCTGGCACAGATCAAACCTATTCGGCCCCTGGCCGAGGATGCTCTCGAGTTCTGGATTTCATCTCCTTTTATACTTCTCATGACGTCATAGGCGCAGGCTTCAACCAATCATCGGTCGAGCAATAGCCAATCAGCGCGTAGCTAATAATAACGCAGTCGAATGTTCTAGAACATTCTAGAAAGTATGCGTAAACGTGGTTACGACGTCACTGCAATATTTTGAAGATAATCAAAAGGGGGTTTCAGTGGATAACTCAGCCACGTCTTAACTGATTTTGAAATGGTTTACAGATTCGGAAAGCCCGTCGAATTCTGGTCTTGATTAATGCCAAATTCGGCGGGAACAAGTAATGAAAAAGGATTACAATGTACCTACTCTATACACTAAAGGCGCCATCCTATCTGGGTCATACAATACACACTCTGTCAGAATAGTATTAGGCGCGCGCATGCGCGCTATGCGCTTTAACGCACTTAGTCGTGGTTTTTTTAACAACAAGATCTCTCTCATAGGCCCATATACGCTTATAGCTCTACCCAGGTGGGGGGGGGGGCGTGTTCAGAGAACGAATCCAGGACAGGCGGCGCGTACCCATCTTAGCTGGTATGGCCGGCACCAGACCGGTCGATCCGAACTACACGGTCTAGTTCAGACAGCCATCGAGTGCCAATCAGAATGTTCATTTCTTTACCGTAACTTGGGAATACAGGCAATTACAAATTCCAGCATTGCCACATCCATTCACATTTTGGGGCCTAGAAGTACTTTGAGAAGCAGATAAAACTGCCAAATATGTAATTTCGAAAATTCATTCGGCTTTAGCTACGGGTAGCAGCTCAATACATAGCCACGTTTCTTAGCCAGCCCATTAGTTAGTTTGCCAGTCAGTCACATAATGCCATTCTGGGCAGTATCTCCAAAACTACTGATCTGATTTAGTTCAAATTCTTCTCAATGAACAAACTCGTAATGCAGGATGATTTCCTGAATGTGGCCATGGTCCAGATAAGTGAAGCTTTCTGCAGCCCCGATCAAATTCTTTATCTGTGGATATCTCAGGAAGCAGTTGACCAATTTGGCTCAAATCTTATTAACGGAAAATGTGTGGCCATACATTATGATTCCGCAACACATGACGGTATCCAAACAAATCTAGAACTTCAAACTCGCTGCTACCGAGATTCTATTGTCATTGAAATAGTCCACACTGTAGCACGGTAGGAATATTTAGGCAATTCCATAGTCCAATTGATAAACCGCCACTTGCCAATTGTTTCCTAATAGCTCTGTGGTAGATTATAAATGTGATACTGTGACACAGATTCCTGAAGATGGCGTTGTCTACACATCGTGCATTTTCTTGCCACTACAGAAGACAGATCGCTATCGGCAAAGATGTATAGGGTAATACTTCACTGAATATTAGTTTTAGATCACATTGATGTCCGGGGCGGGAACATCACACGTGACTTATAGCCCTGCCTTCAAGATAGTGACAATAAAGACTTGTATAAGGGCACTATGTTGGTTCTCATAAGCTGTGCTGACGTATGATTTATAGTGGTGTTCGCCCAAGCCACTCTTTGTACATGCCCGCGGCAATAAATAGCTGTTTTGAGAGGTTATCTCATACGTTTGAACTTGACCATAATATAAGATGTTAAAAATATGGTAAAATAAAAGATTTATTAATTAGCCCTTTAACTCCGAATGGCTAACTTATGAAAAACATCATTTACAATACAAGAGCTACCCTGTTGAATATTTTGAAGATAATTTGACTTGTAATTGCCGTTGCATATGCCAACAACAGGTGCCTGTCAAATTAGTGTAAAATTCAATTTAAAAATAGTGGCACTATCTGAATAGCTGAAGGAGCGTTGTGCTGAACATATTTGCAAACGTATAGTTTAACTCTTTCAAGGAGTAGTTCCCTGTATCTCCATTTCAGGGAACACACCCAGGGAAGCTGTTGTATATTTTGAAATTGATATGACTGGAAGCCGGTGCGGTATAATCTAAAAAATACTTGGATTGGGAGATGTTGTTGTGAGAGACAACCACACTGCTACCTGTCAAATTAGTTTCAAATAATGTCATTGTTTACCTGTATTCTTACCTTGAAATTAAATATTCATCGAATTCATGGATCGAAGTGATAAAATCTATTCAAATGCGCGCACAACGTGGGGCGGAACTTAGCTAGATATATGTGGGATATGGGTCTACTTCTATAGCCAGCTATAACCCTAACAAATCTATCTAAATCATGATTTTCCACTCGTCAATCACAAATGCACTTAGTTAAATCAAAAGATATGGTCGATTATGTACGTTCCTCCTTGCCTCCAGTAACAGAAATATGGTACTCGTATAAAAATATGGTTGACACACATAATATCCCAGAACCTACGGGAATCCTATATTTACCGTGTTGGTGTTAAACTAGACATATCAAGGTAGCGATACGAATCTCACAAGTACACATTACTACCCGCAATCTCAAACTGAAAGGAACGCCTGTATTAAAATAAAAAATTAAGACTGCAATCGTGAGTAAGACATTCCAGGTTGACGTGTATTCTTCACCTATGCAGATGTTCGTAATACCAGAGAAACAGATTCAACCCAATATACGCAAATTTCGTATTCGGTCCAAAAGGTGGCCCAATGATTTACGGATGACTTCTATTCGTACATGACACTAAATAAACGTCCCACAGTAAGATGGTGCGATTGCATTAATTAGCGTCGTCATGATTCCAGCACCCCGCCACACTGTTTGGTTAGGATTCGGCAATGTCAACTACGTTATCAACAGTTAGCGTGAGGGAGAGGGTACAGCGGGACATGCCGACATTCGTGAGATGAAGTGTCTAGTTTGAGCATGCACTAAGGGCAATATCATCCGAAAGCCAGACTTGTGCCATTCTAAAATTGATATCATGTTGCGAAGGTCAATACGGTGCGCAAAGTAAATTAGAACATAGTGTGGATTTGGATGAGCTGGTCTGATCAGCTGGCTCTGACGCATTCATTTATGGCCTGCTAATAGTTAACCCTTGTGCACGCAAACTCTCGAGGTGACCAGATAGGAGAGCTAATAATAGTCTGGTATGTAGGCTACAGTAATGGATAACCGTGCAGGTGTGAATACAATTCGGCACGGATTTAGAAATGATGTAAGATGGAGAGGCTAACACAGCATATAGTTTCCAGCCGTAAATACTGTCTAGGGACGTCATATATCAATGAGAATAATAGCAACGGGTATGGGCAACTCTCATGGGCGTCATATATAGTTGGGATTGATAAACGATGTGGGATTGATAATTAGCGTGTATATTTAATATCAGGATAGATAGACTAGGTTATAAATATGTGGCATAAGAATCTCGGTTACAGGTTACAACACTATATGAACGTAATAATATTTAATATTTGGGAACATTTGAGAGGAACCAAGAAGGCCTGGTTCAGGGCACCGTCAATAATCAGGCACATTCGGTAAGGGCCGACAGTTTCATGTAGACTGGGCACCGCTCGAGAAATGGACCGGCAGTTTTCCAGACAGTTTTTAGATTCAACGTCGTTTCCCCATATAATCCCATACTAAATTATGCACTTAGACCCGCTGATTGGATCTATGTGATGACGTCAGCAGCCTAAAACGGGAGTCACATGTGTGCGTATTGCGTAGTGCGTAATGCGTATGCTCATTGCATGGTGCGTGATGCATGTTTTTCGCTCCATGAAGCATTAAATAGGCAACGCAATACGCCGTACGCAACACGCATTACGCACTACGGACACGTGATCACTCCCATTTATTTTCAATTATTTTTTAATTTGCGCATCACGCACCACGCAATGAGCATACGCATTACGCATTACGCAATACGCAATACGCACACATGTGTTCCCCTACACGCAATGAGCATACGCATTACGCATTACGTACTACGCACTATGCAATACGCACACATGTGTTCCCCGCTTAACCCGAGAACATCACGTTCAGAATCTCGTTGTCCAGCGTACACTGCGAGTATTCGCGAGAGGATAATTAGGTCAGCATTAAGTTTTAATTTTTATTTAGATCTGTTTATTCATATTTATTTCTTTTGTGCACTTCGGAACTTCGCACATTTATCGACACAAACAGATCAGCACTGAAAGGTTTGCCGTTACTATATACCGTAATTTAAGCTGCCAAAATGAGTCACCAGTTTTCGAATATCCACGTCGCTGTTCTGATAGAGCTCTTATATCTTCTGCCCAGCCTCGCTTCAAACATGTCAAAGCTGGAGCTTCGATCTAAAAGTACAGGCGATATTTTATTGTTTGAAATAATCGAGCCATCATCCTCTGAAAATGACCCTTCAAATCCAGGATTTAATGTAATTGATAAAACCTGTCTAATACGACCACCCTAGGTGCAGAGTAACTGTCAGAATATGAATAGTGAATCTAGCCAAGGCCCAAGTGTATGCACTAGGTGACAGATAATAGTTGGCAGATTATTTTGAAAATAGATTGAGTATGTTGTTGCTTCCTTAAGTTCTTTATTGTCAAATTGTTTTCAAAATAATCAGCCAGTTATTTATCGCCATTTTAGCTTGCATCCTTTGTCATAAATAACACTTCTCTTTTTATGGTAAATGCATTTTCGAATACCGGTACAGCACTGCAATAATTATAGACATCAATTTTTGTAAATTTACCACGAATGACTGGCTTCGTTATCGAGCCAATTCTTCAAGTGGTAATATCTAAAAAAAAATAGTTGCCGCCTCCAGCAAGCTTTCACAATAGTTTAATACAAAACGCTGTTAACCCTTTAATCCTCGAATTGAAAAAAAAAATCCATGTTTTCATTGAACTTGTCCCTTTGCCGACCAAGAGATTATTTTTGAAATTTTAACACTGGAATGACTGGTTCGGTTATTGAGCCAGCCATCCCAGTGGTATTTTAAAATAATAACCCAAAAGCACTGCAGACAGCGTTTTTGGCTGAGTTGAGTGCTAAAGAGTTAAAACAAGACGACAAGGATCATTTACAATGACTTCCATTTCCAATGCTAATCCTATGAAGTTGTGGTCTAATATTAAAGGTGGTGGCACAATTTACCCTTTCTGAATCTGAATTGTTTATATCAGGTAGCCATATTGGTTGTTGAATGCAGGGCAGGTGCCATAGCCACAATAGATATCGTCAAAAGGAACACATGATAACAGTTGTTAAGTTCCAAATGTCAAAATTGTTGACAGACACACTGCCAGACCTGTGTACACACTAGTAAAGTGTTTCCAGTATGGCTGCCTTGAAATTAAAATATTCCTCAAGAGAAAGGTTACCCGTTTAATGGCATGGTTTATATACACATGTACTCAGAAAGTCTGGGAAAGTGTGGCATTATAAGAAACTAATATATTCAGGCCCTGAAAATTATGGAACATTTTATATTTTCTCCTACAGGTTTGGAAAATGTATGGGAAATTAACATATTGTCAGATGTGATTCTCATTTGCAAAATAATATAGATAATAATCAAAATATTGATGATCTTAGATACAAATTTCATAACTTTTCTGAAAAATGTGGCAGCTTTCATATGGACACAGATTTGAGACATAAAATGTGACGAGAAGTTGATTAATTAGGTCTGGAAAAGGCATATAAAAAGTATGAAATTTCATTATGCAGATGTATGAACCCTGTAATGAGAAAAAAATTATTTTTGACAACCTAACACTGGAATAACTGGCTTTGTGATAGAGCCAATCATTGCAGTGATAAGATTTCAAAAATAGCATTCTCTTGGTCTGCGAATGGATATAGATTTCCCCATAGAAAAGTTTCATTTGCAGACCGTGAGAAGCCTAATTTTCACAACTTACCACTGGAATAACCGGCTTGGTGATTGAGCCAATCATTGCAGTGATAAGATTCGAAGAATAGCATTCTCTTTGACTGCAGTTCCGGGGGGGGGGGGCCCCGACTGGTGAATAATATATTATATGATTCAAAAGTACTTTCCTTTGTTTTGCAGCCTGTTCCAGGGTGATGAGCGTGCGCCAAATCAATGTCTAGTGTAACAGATAGAAGGCCTTGCAATGAGATGCATTCTATGATTTCTTCTTCATCACTCTTAAATGAGTGGATGCAGTAAATGGAATAACATCTGTAATACCGGTACCAAATTCCCAAACAGACATTCTCAGTCAATATCAGAATGACAAACACACACCTGAGATGGATGCAACCACAGTGTTTCTAAAGACTGTTTTCAAAGTCTCATACATACTTGTTATTAACAACACACACTGATAATTACAGTTCATTACATCAATAATCATATTTAAAGCAAAATACTGTATTTCTTGAATGAGGTAAAAAGAAAAAATTAAGTATGAGTATCATTCATCAAATACAGAATTCACATGGTGTATGAACTGGTAATTTGAAGTTGTTGTAATTTTCAAAAGATAATACCACTGTCCCTTACATAATTCCATTATCCTATGCACATTTCTTGCACACAACTTGTAATTCTGATCATAAGTTGCATACGTCTGGTCAAAAGTGTTAAATTTGGGCCTGCGATTTTTATATTTGCTGCTAACATCTCTGTCTAAATGTGTTGATTTTAATCTCAAATTACCTCATTTCAAGAAAAAATGTTAGCATTTCTGACCAAATTGTATATGTTTCCAGTCAAAACGTGTTTTGAAATTTATTTTCAAGTGTTCTGCTTCAAATACTGAGGTTCCAGGTGAGAGATACAATCTCCAGGGTGTGTATTTGTTGGTAAATTATGAAAATATCATAGCCGTTATTTTGCATGGTGATGATACTTTATAATTTTTTTGTTTTGATCCTCTTAAATTACAACTACATAAGAAATGCTATAAAGGGACACAAATTTTTCCAACTTAACGATTTATCACTGAGAAATGTCCATTGGTAGACCAAGAAGACTGTTTTAAAAATTCTGTGATTGGAATGACTTGTATGGCTATGCAACACTGGAGAAATTGACTAAATGGTTTAGTCATGCAAAATCAAGATGCCCTTGACATGTCATATCCAGCCCATATTGAAAGATTCAACCAATTACATGCACAATACTGCTACTGTATTTGAGCAACGTGCCAGAGTGAATTATGTCACCAGATAAAGTAAGTAGATGCTGGTAAATTAGCATCATGCATTTATAGCATGAGTGTCCTTCCCATTACTCTGGCACATAAGTATCATCTGCAACATAAACAAAACATGTTTTAAATAATTATTAGCTCACCTGGCCAGAATCGCCAAGTTAGCCTATGCCGTGGAGATCGTCCACTGTCCGTCCGACAACTTTTTCTTTAAATGACTTCTCAAGAACCACTTGGTCGATTTCAGTTATATCGGCAGGAAGCATCATTAGGGCATAGAGATTCAAGTTTGTTCAAACAGAGTCGAGTGGCCAAATTTGGCCGGTGGCCATCTTGGATTTTGGCCGATTTGTAGAAATCTCCGAAACCGCTTAGGGAATCGCATCAAAACTCAGGAAACATCATCTAGGGCAAGAGCTAAGACAACTGTGTTCACGATAACTTGATTGACCTAATGGTTCGGCGGCCATCTTGGATGACCTAGTTTTCGGGAAAACGATTCCTCCACAACCGCTGAATGGATCGGGCCGAAAATTGTAGATGTGTATATGTAAAAAAAAACATGTCCGCCATGAATCAATCAAAATATAATGTTTTTGGCGGACATCTTGTATTTTCTGCAAATTTCTTAGAAAATCATACTTATTAACAACTGGGCCAATTTTAATAAAACTTGGCTAAGCTTTCTTCACAGAAATTTGATTGGTAAATTTTTACAATGGTCATCTCGTTTTGTTCGGTTGTGTCAGTGGCCAACTATTTCAGGTGAACGATAGGTGGGCCTCTTGTTAATATTCTAAACAATCCACATGCTTTGGCATAAAGACATGCACGAGCACTGTGTCTCATTTTGTGAGGTATTTGCTACGGTTAAAGGGAAATGGTACATTTTATCTTGTTTTAGTTTTATACAATCGCAAGATATAGATTACAGACCCTCGCCCTGCCATATATATCACATTGTACATCTTTCCTATTCGCCATATTTTGTCATATTACGCTCCAAATTGTGAAACCCTAGTGTATGGTCACAGCCTTTCTTATGTAAACATGTTGATCTAAATGGTTTCCAAAAATTTGATCTAGATTTTTTCTGGATCTTGGCTAATGGTGGATATCCGCTTTCACAATACAATTCTTTGTTGTGTTAAAATTTGAGTCAAATTTGATTAGATTGTATGGGGCGCACCACCCGTAAACAGACCGTCAAACACACATACACCCCCCCCCCCCCACACACCTACACAGACGCACGCACAAACGAACAAAATGCTGATGACAATTCTGAAATGCTGCTCAAACCCAATAATGCTTCGACCATTGACACCTGTTTTTCTTCCGTATTTATACCATCGATTTTTAATAACATCCTATCGGTGGACAGTTTTCTGACGCTGAAGCATTCATTGGATATTGACTGGATGTTCGTCAGGTTTAACTGCACTTATAGTGATTGATCTTCACACATTAGCGAGGCATTATATTCTCTTCGGTCTGTGCGCATCGACACTCGGATATCCGTAAGCGTCAATCAGAGAAAGAATGTTATCGATTTCATGGATAGAATCGGAAGTTTGTTGCGCAATTCTAACAGCATTGCTGCTCATGCAAGTCTGAAGTAAATTAACCTCATTGTACTTACAAAACCACGACACTACCTCTCTCATTAGGAGAGAAAAGTAAGTTTTTGTATTACCGACGCCTTGTCGTCGTCATTAACGAGCTCGTCTTTACATCATGGTGCCTGTGTTGTGCTTGAACAGCGTATTCAGAATGCCTTGGAAATCATTCCATTCTAGCCATGTGTAAACATTTTGCGTATTTTGAAAGAAAGTATTTACGGAGACACTGAAAACGTGGATTATTAGCCGGTACTGGAACAATACTGCGCCTACACTGGCCGTTATTGACTAAGTACCGGCCCGATAATCTGCTTTATGGGGAGACGTTCGGCTAGAAGATGCCGTAACTATCACCGGAACAACAACCCTTGTCACTCTATTGTAACTGTGTATGCCTATCGGGAAAAAACATAATACCAACATACACTTCATATATGTGTGGGAGCTATATAGACGAATATAGGAATCGCGATTTAGCTGTGTCCCGCCCATCTCTAGCTAAGCCATATCAGCAACAGCACCCGGTCAAATTAGTTTCATACTATTCTACAGCTTACATGCATAGTTTTCTTGTAGTTTTCTGGAAATTGCAATTAAGTGAGTTCCGGATTCGATCGATCCCAATATGGGAAAAGCGTTGGCGGAGCTTAGCTAGAGATGGGCTGGGAATAACTCAAATTGGAATGCATCTATTTGTATACGCGCAAATGATACCGCATGTAACGTCCACACGAAGTTCAACATAATAGTCTATCAGGTATTACCTGATGCCATTCAGGAAATTCTACTCGCAATAGCATGTGCAAGAGGCGCATCCACACAAAGATGTATGTGTAGAGTGTTAACCCCTCTTTCGTCAATAGCGCCTTAGAGCGCTCAACATTCTACTTATATCAATTAACCCTTGAAAGGTCAATATTTATCCAGAAAATAATAATTTTAGGAATACAATTTAAAAAAAAAAGAAGCTTTCTGTTGTCGTGCAAATAGATATTACTCAAGAGCACTACAGGTGCTGTTCTTGGCCGGAGTGGCCATGGGCATTCCCTTTTTTTCTTACCTAGTGTCTATTTGCCGGCTGAGAGAAGACAATTTTTTGTCCGAGCCAGTGGTAAAATTTAAAAAAAATCATATTATCTTGAATGAAAGAATTTGTGTTCCTCAAGACGACTAAGTAGTCCGTTGTGGCGGTCTTGGGCATTACAGAGTTAAGTTAACACAAGAGAGCTTACCTACATCGTTAGTGGTTAAAATATAGATTCCAGAACCTTTGGTTTTTAAGCAGGTTAGCACAACAAGGGACCTTTCCATTTTTAGATATGCCCCGTCCATCACTAGCTAAGCCCCACCCACACCTCGCCGTGTTGGGATTGATCGATCCCCCAAATGCCCTAGCTATCAATTTCCTGAAAACTATACAGGGAAGCTGTTAAATATTGTGTAACTAACTATGGCAGCAACAGCGCCCAGTCAAATTAGTTTCAAAATATTTGGCATAATATGTATTAAATAGTAAAAGCAAACAATTTGTATAACAACGCATAGGCCGTCTTCAAATATGCGTTCGTGACGTACTTATCGACGTCATTCATGACGTCATTCATTATGTTGTCATTGTACACATCACGCAGTTCATTATGACGTCATATCATGGGTGGGCACTCTGGAAAGTTGAATTCTCTCTCACGCAACCCGCGTTCCCGACTCCATTATTAAAGGCAACCAATGTCCATATTTAATCTAAAAATACAATATCTCTAGGAATGTATTCTAAGCAACTCAATTAAGGCGTTCTTGAATTTCCGCATTTAGATCATTTACATTCACTCGTGTCGTTTTGAAGAACAGGTCGCTATTAGCAGTGTTATACCATTTATCTTAGTACAGCAAAATACGTGGTTGCTTTATTTCTTTCTATGGAGTAAAACCGACGATTGCTCCAAAACTGATGCCAGAACATTGTATCAGAAGACAGTAGTGCTTTAATGTCTGAGGTATGTTTATACACTCTCTATTTCCGATTTATAGGGGAGAGGTCAGGCAGAATAACTAAACATTGATTTTGATACAACTTTGCTTAGATATTCTGTGTTTGATCCATACACATCTTTCATATCCCCTTCATAGCCAGTTAGCTGAAATCTGTTGCTGTCTTTGAGTTAGATATTTAACAGACAAAGGAGGAGTGTGAACAATAATGGAGGAACCCAGTTTATTCATCAACCACATAACGTCATAATGAACTACGGGACGTGTAGGATAACTTCACAATCAATTACGTCAAGAATGACTATATTTAGTCGTAATTTTCTTTCTGGTTTGTTTAGTCTATAAGCTTGTCAACGGCAGTCTCTCTAATAAGATATATTGTATATCAGTGTCTGGACCACACAACGTCACCATCTCTTATCATTTGAGGAAAAACTATTTTGACAGGAAAATCCAGATTCGTTGACCCAGGCTCATACAGTATGAATTACTTTATGAGAGAAACGACTGATATAAAGTCACATATACAGACAGGGTACTGCTCAGAGGCTGAATAATATTACCATGGCAATACGCCTTATCTAATGAACCCTGTGTCTAGTTGATACTTATATAGATACAAAATCTCCACCACAGCTAATTTCCAGCTTTGCTCTGTTTGACGGTAATGCAATTGCAGCGTAGAAAATGTGTCTATACATATTAGTGAACCAGTTTATAATGTAAGTACACCTGTAATGCATGTACTACGTACTGTTCTTAACGTAAAAGTAATTGATTTGTAAATACGCAGGCAGAAATATATTATTCATCAAAGAATAATTGATTGTAGTTGTGTGTCTTAATGCAGATTGTTATTAAATTTAGAATACAATCAGTTAGTTACTTGTATAGCATATGTGAAATGGTATTTTCCCTAAATACTGATCCCATATAATATATCAAGAAGAACATAAGGCCTATTCAATGCGGAAACATGTATTCAATTAATACAAGAACTGGACACCAAACAGAAAATTGGGTTTACTGCTTGATATCCAAATATTACGCTATGTGGCGGCAGGTGATCATCGAAGCAACACTTATAGCTCTTCATTGGATATGGGTGGGGGAGAAGACCTTAGGAATAAAACATTTTTCTAGCCAGCCTGTCATTTACTGAATAAACCTTTTGAGGCCATAAGATATTGAACAATTCACGAGTGTATTTATTCAACTTCACCTATTATTGAATTTTGATAACGATCATGATGACGACAACGGCGACGTGCTAGTGGTGATGGCGGTGTTGGTGATGCTGATGGTTATGTTGGTGGTGCTCATGGTGGTGTCGTGGTGCTGATTATGACGGTGGTGGTGCTGATGGTTGTGGTGCTGATGGCGCTGTTGGTAATTTTGGTGGCGGGTAATGATGATGATGAGGAGGAGGACGAGGGGAGAAGAAGGGGATGATAAGGATGGATGGCGTGGATAAACACAGCTGTGTCTCTACAACGAGCAAGAAAATGACTACCCAAATACCTTCCGTATACCTTACGCACGCACACAAACACAGCCCGGATGCACGCTCGCTCGCACAGACACATGCTCGAGAGGATAACTATACTAAATTGGATGAACTAGTCTTTTACCAACCGTGTCAACCCTGAATCTATAGTGTCCCATAGCAATACAGCTATGCCGGATGTTTGTTTGCCTGTTACATAATATCAATCTATGTTTACATGGAGATGTTGCAGCTTTGGGCAGTATTAACTTCAACTTGAAATGGTGAACATATTAAAGATAATATTGAGTAAATTGCAAGAGATGTTTATGTGTTGTGTCGTGACAGCTAGGTATCCCACAATTGAATAAACAATCTGCTGATATCGCATCTTACTGGGCCGGCATGGGCTAATTCCCGGACAATTCAGCTCAGTATTGACCCAGTACCCGACAAGTTATGTGTATTATCAGGGTTTAATCAGTATTCACTGTTCTTTCTCCTGAAACGAGTTCCGAACATAGCCAAGCGGCGAGACAGTCCCAGTGGTGAATGGTATATCTTTCCATAACCATGACGAATCTGTAACAATTACTCAAATGATGGACGTTGATGGAGATAAGAGTACGATAATTGTCACGGCCAGAAATCACTCGTAGTGTATCAATACTGCCATGCAAGAAACGTTATATTGCATCACTTCTGCGTTGTCTTTACTGTCTTTGGTGCATTTACAAGTTAATAACGATACTGCTGGTGATTTTGAAACTAATACGTTAATATAATCATATATAAAGGATATATACTCGTGTTAAAGGTTTATCTCGTAGTTAACGTAGCCAGGCATCACTAAGCGGCGCCATACACGTCCGGTCCAATATTACAATATACATTTTAGTCTAGTACGCTATGTACGAAAAAAATGGCCTCCGTGAGATTATTTAGCCCACACTGATTTTATGTGCTTAATGTCATCTTTATGTCACTAGGTACCAGAAAATATATGGGGTAAATTTTACTTTTGATGTTTAGCTCACCTGGCTGAGCATACGTAATGGCGATTTGTTCGCCGCATGTTATACATCAACAATAGTGTGATTTTTCGCCATCTGTGGATGGATTAAAACCAAATTTAACTCTTTTCTTGATGTGTTTGAGTTATGAAAAGTAAATTGATGCACCTCAGAATACCAGAGTTATTACCCTTGGTATGTCTTCAGTCATTGAACTTATTGTACAGTTTGTAAAGCCAATTTATATTAGCACTATGTATAATCTTCGTGAAAATCCTCTTACAATGCTAAGGTAATCCAGAGTTGTGGACCTTTAACTTAATTAGTGCGGCCTATGGGAAAACGGGAATATGTTAAAAGGTGATATTGTCATAGATATGCAACATATGCATTTGGAATACATAATGTGTCTGCCAAGCCATGTTTAACGCATTTGCACGTATCATGTGACTGAGTGTCAGATAGTATACAGGTGTCATGTGACTGAGTGTCAGATAGTATACAGCTGTCATGTGACTGAGTGTCCGATAGTAGGCAGGTGTCATGTGACTGCGTGTCAGATAGTATACAGGTATTATGTAAAGGAATTCCAGAGAGTAGGCAGGTATCATGTGGCTGAGTGTCAGCTAGTATACACGTATCATGTGAAGAGATGCCACTGAGTAGGCAGGTATCATGTGACTGAGTGTCAGAGAGTAGCCAGGTATCATGTGACTGAGTGTCAGA
Organism: Chaetoderma sp. LZ-2023a; assembly: GCA_034401795.1. NCBI lineage: Eukaryota > Metazoa > Mollusca > Caudofoveata > Chaetodermatida > Chaetodermatidae > Chaetoderma > Chaetoderma sp. LZ-2023a. The sequence goes on along the minus strand of CM067373.1, from coordinate 75,518,221 downwards.
TAGTATGCACGTATTATGTGAAGGAATTCGATAGAGTAGGCAGGTATCATGTTGCTGAGTGTCAGATAGTATACAGGTATCATGTGAAGGCATGCCAGAGAGTAGGCAGGTATCATGTGACTGAGTGTCAGATAGAAGGCAGGTATCATGTGACTGAGTGTCATAGAGTAGGCAAGTATCATGTGACTGAGTGTCAGATAGTATACATGTCTCATGTGATGGAATGCCAGAGAGTAGGCAGGTACCATGTGACTGAGTGTCAGCTAGTAGGCAGGTGTCATGTTACTGAGTGTCAGATTGTATACAGGTATAATGTAAAGGAATTTCAGAGAGTAGGCAAGTATCATGTAACGGAATGTTGGATGGCATACAATAGTATGATAATGACAATTTGGGCATCTACAAGCTCTCCGCTTCTTCAAACAGCAGGTGTGGTATATTATTCAAAACAAACAGCGATGCGATTGCTCCTTTGTTCAGGCAATCTCCAACATATCACATGACATCACGAGCTGCAGCGTAGAACAGTGTGGTGGTACTCCTTTCATCTTGGAAGTTGAGCTTGCCAGCATCGGTCCATTGATGAATCTGTCTACCCAGACCAAAGAGGATATTCTGTCACGTGAAAAGAACGGTCAAGAACGATACAGTGCATTCATCACTGATAGATACTCCCAATGCCAAAGAAGTCACGGGGGGCGGGGGGGGGGGGGGGGGGCAGGACACTGGGGGGGGGGGGGACATGAAACTGAAGACATATGCAACCTGCTAAAAGAAAACTATCATGTCAGTTGGAACAGGACACACACTAAAAAGTTACGAAGAGACCTGCAGCTCTTGCACGTTTGCTCGTCATCCGGTAATTTTCGCTGACAACTGGTTGAAATACTAGGTGAGGTTATTACTACATATGGTTTTGCTATCAGTTCAACGTCTCTGATGCATCGGAATGGCTGTCTACTATTACCAACCGATAAGAGATCATTCATGAAAGAGATTGAGAAGTATGTCCATTCACCAACTGTTGGGACAATCATTGAGAAACAACAAAGGAAGTTGATAGAGAACCAACTCTACATGAAGAAGCTTAAATGATAATTGATAGATATGAAGTTATTAACCAGGAATCGGCATCTGACAATGTAATTGACAATGGCACTCATACTCAATATGTGATGGATGAAGCCGGTCCCGTATTAGCCAATGCCTTTCCACTACATACATACACCCATGCTCATTACGGGAATGTACTTATATCTGACGGAGACGTGATGGTTCAGAGTAAGAAGAAGACACCTAGCATGAACAGCATTGCAGAGTGTACAGACTCCTTTGTTACCGGAATCAGCGTGAGGTGTACAGACCATATATGTGACTATGCTACATATATACACACACACATATATATATATATATATATATATATATATATATATATATATATATATATATATATATATATATATATATATATATATATATATATATATATATATATATATATAAATATATATATATCATTTGTAGTGCTGCATTTATGGTTCGGTGAAGGAGGTCAGAGATACCACAAACGCCAAGTACGTGCCATTGAAAGTGCTGCTGTCTCACGCTAAACCAAGAGCATAACTTACCGATTATTTGGAATTGGCATTGGTACATATTTCAGAAACAGTGATCAAGCACTGACCGTGGGATTTGGTACATCCATCCTTAATAACCGGCTAGACTTGTTTGCTTCAGCCCTCACGAAACACGACCAGGACGAGGCGGATATATACATTCCCATCCATGTACAGAATGTGACTAGATGCTGTGATGTTGTTCGGAACACACGCACGCACGCGCGCGCGCACGCACGCACGCACGAACGCACGCACGCACGCACGCACGCACGCACGCACGCACGCACGCACGCACGCACGCACGCACGCACGCACGCACGCACGCACGCACGCACGCACGCACGCACGCACGCACGCACGCACGCACGCACGCACGCACGCACGCACGCACGCACGCACGCACGCACGCACGCACGCACGCACGCACGCACGCACGCACGCACGCACACGTGTCACGAAAGCCTACCCGTAACGTAATTGATTATGACGTCAGCTATTTGATCGACATATATGATTCATGCATTCGGTGCTGTTCTGAGAGGATGCGGTCGAGTTCCTACACCTCCTCTTCCCCAACAGCAACGACACCAACAACACCCCCAACAACAACAACATCATCATCAACAAAAACAACAACGTCGACGATAATAACAACAACAACAACAACAACAACAACAACAACAACAATACCAACAACAGCAACAACAACAAGATACAGATTAATTAGGACTGCTGATAAGATGCATCATATATTGTAATGCTTCAAGAGAATTTGATGACAACAGCATGTTGTAAATGAGAAGACAATTTAAAGGGTCCCTCCTATCACCCAAGTAGCCGACGTCGTATAACTAGAGACTCCAGATGTTAGCGGACGTTACAATCAAAATGACGTAGTGCTGTCAGAAAATTCAAGAAATGTGTTAGTTGTAGATCTGAATCATTATAAGGCATTATACGGCAATGGTTCTAGGGGCTACATATACCCATTTATGACGAAATGATTAAAACAGCACATCATCCTACACGCCGCTTAGCTGATTATGAAATCATTGCTGCAGTAACTTTCAACCAAGTTGTCCTCAAAATAATCAGCAGGATTTTCAATTGACCAAGTACCAGCCTGATAACCTGCTTTATGGGGAGACGTTCTGTCAGATCATGCCGTAAATACCACCAGAACAATAACTGTGTCACTCTATTGTAACAGTGTATGTATATCGGGACACACAGAACACAAGCATACACGTCACATATAGGTGGGAGCTACATAGATGAATACGGGAACCCAGATATAGCTATGCCCTGCCCATCTCTAGCTAAGCCATAGCAGCAACGGTACCCATTCAGATTAGTTTCAAGATGTTCAACGGTTTACCTGTATAGTTTTCTGGAAATTGTGATTCAGAGAGTGTATGGGTCCATCGACCCCAACATGGGCAATGCATGGGCGGAACTTAGCTAGGCATGGACTGTTTCTTATCTATAATTGGATTCATCCTTGATACCTCATTTAGCATCCACGAAGTTCAAAATAATAATATATCGGCTAGAATCTGATGCTAGTGTAGCTCGTGTGGTAGTGTTGGGCTGTTCCGGTATATTATGTTGACTCGCCGTGCCACAAGTGCTCTACGAATGATGACACTGGTTAGCATCCGGTCTCGGGGTGACGGATCCTGTACGAGACTGCCCTACGGGTAACAAAAACCAGCTCCTAGGGCCGGTGGAACTAAATCGTTCCGGTGGGGCTGTGCGACCATCGTAGCGAACATTAAACACAACTGTCTCATCCCAAGAGTTTGTGTCACCAGTATGCCTGTCCATAGCAATTTCGTGATCTATGGACGTACACGATTTGATTTGGTGACCTAATTAAAATAGGTCTATACAATAGTTTTACCTAAACAGACTGTCGAGTATGCTAGATAAAAATGAGGAGCATACGAAAATAGAAGACATAGAGACAGCCGGATGAACTTTTAAACATGGGTCGCCCAGGGGTATCACACATACTCGTAGGTCCGCAGAGCTATCCCCGTATGAGATGCTCCTGTACACGCGACTTAACTAATTAACTTAATATAAGCTATTATACCGCTAAGCTGAAAGGAAAGAAGATTATCTCGGACAAAAAATCATGTGCCTCATGAGGAGACTACTCCTAGTGCTAGTTTGGGTGAGGAGTATTATCCTCGCATAGACCGTCGTCGCTGAATCCTTGCGATAGGCAAGTGCCTCGCACGGGCCTCCATCATGGGAACAAGTCCACACTGCTTAAAGCAGGAGAAGAGTAGTAGGCAAACAAATTGCTTGAAAAAGAAAAGACCATACCTAGTGAGATTATAACTAAAAGGTTGCATGCTGTGTTATGTGAAGACGAGACGAACGATTCCCGAGGGATTCCCACGTCACCATCTTATGCAATTCTTAGTATGCTGAATTAGTAGCTGCCGCTTTATTTATGCAGGCCTTCTGCTTTGCTTAACTAGCTTTTATTTTTAGAAACAAGAACTATGTTAGGCCGCAACTGGCGGGTATCTATCAAGCTATTAGACACGGCTGGCATTGAGAACAGATGCCCCATGCCATCAATACTGAAGACAGCGCTCAAACATGTTACTTAGAAAGATCTTCGAACTGGATAAGAATCCGAACATCTCGCTCCGTAACAACATAAAACGTCACAAGACACTGGTTACTTTCACAAAAGCATTTTAGGCAACTCATCTACCGTTATGGTGGGGGGTAAGAGAGACGAATACCCACTGTAAATGTCCTTCCCGTGAGGGCGTGACAGACCTAAATATCAGGCTCAGACATTTTTTATGGAATTCGGTGGGGATACGCATCTCGCCCGTCACCGAGTTCTATGGAACTAACCGTTTAACCTTTTGTTAGATTTATGGACAAGTTGCCCAGTTTTGCACTGCGGTGCGGGAGGATTGTTCAGCAAATAAAATAATAATTAAGATATGTTTTCGAAGTGCTTTCCTACATTGGCAAAAGTGCTAACTACTAAGTATCCGAAGATACGGAGGGAATGTATGTGTCACCACACCCTGGCCATCAACGCTCGGAAACCCCAACATTGTCCTATGGTCGGATCAGCCCATGGTGCGAATAGGGGCATCCAAATAATTAAGAAGCCACAAGGCTGAGTGGAACATGAAGAGAGACAATATCTTAGAGGTATGAGTCTTACCGGAGCTAAATTGTCACCCCTACCGGAAGAGAAGAGCATATTAAAGATTTATTAACGAAGAAATTGTCTCTAATCATATTAAACCTATCCTATTGAGCTGAAGTGAAAAAAAGGGTTTTAGTCGGCAACACGGACAGCGACCTCAGTGAAAAATTGTTGGTGGCGGGAGGAAGTGCTGCATATAGAAATGTTGCTGTATGGTGTTTCCTACGTGCACTGCAGTCCTATATTTTCTACAATTAAACAAAACATATGAACTGATGGCTACTGGCCATATATATATATAAACTAACGAGAACAATCATTACAGTATCAAATGATCAGAATTATATATCTTTAGTACAGGTTAACGAACCTACTAAGGTGCGGTTAGTGAAAACACCTTAAAGAAAATCAGAATAACTATAAACATGTACAGAAATTATAACTGGCGTTCCTTAGACCGTTACGGTACCTTTTAGTCATCGGGTCCGTTTATACGGATACAATAAAATTAGAAGAGTACATTTAATGGAATAATTAAAATGTTAAGTATAGTTACTTAAATACTCGGTAGCCATACTTAAGTTTGACTATCGTGTTACTGAAATTGATACGACATTCTTAGTTTGATGTGAGTTGATGCATTCTCAGGAAGCTGGACAGTTCCCGCATGTTGGTTCCCGAAAACAGGATTCCCGCAAGCTGCTTATGACGGGAGCAGATCGAACTCAGGACTGTAATCACAATATAGAATGTCTGACGAGTAGTCAGTAAGAGATACAATAGCATTACTGCTGTGAAGAAAGTTCCCGTGCACCGATGGTATGGATGGAGGTTGACAACAACCCGATCACAAGCGGGGGTTGTTAGATGCAGATGAAGATACAAAACAAAGCTTAATGGTCCAGCTCTGAAGACGCACCGGGCAAAGTTTACTTGCTGCGGACGAAAGTTAGAAGAACCTGCATGACATCAGTGCGGGGACGGTTGAAATACCACTTTTTGGCATGGCCTCACCGCAAGTTTGTGTTCCGAAGTAGATCTTGATATTCGTGAACAATAACTAGAAAGTTCCAAATTGCTCCCGCAAGTAAGGGGAGTTACACATTTGTTTTAGTGTGGTCTCTTGGATACTGCTAGCTACGGGAGAAAAACTGAAAGAAGGCGAGGTAATCTGCGTATTCCTTTCGATAGTAGCTGGTACAGGTCCAACCTGTTCGGCCCCTGGTCGAGGATGCTCTCGATCTCTGGATCGCATCTCCTTTTATACTACCCGTGACATCACAGGCGCAGGCTCCGACCAATCATCGTTCGAGCAACAGCCAATCAGCGCGCAGCTGATAATCACGCTGTCGGATGTTCTAGAACATTCTAGAAGTTCTGCGTCCACATGGTTATGACGTCACAGCAATATTTTGAAGATAATCAGAGGGTTTTTGTGGGGATAACTCAGGATAAGCCATTTCTTAACCGATTTTGAAATGGTTTGCAGATTTTAAAAGCCCGTCGAATTTTGGTCCTGCATAATGCCGGATTCGCCAGAGCAGGTAATTAAAAAGGATTACAAGGTACCATCTCGTTGCACTAAAAGCGTCATCCCATCTTGGTCGTAAACTACATGCTCCATCAAAAATAGCATCTAAGCGTGCGCATGTGCGCTTTAACGAACTTTTACAACGCTATCTCTCTCATAGGCCTATATACGCTTATGGCTCTACCCAAGCGGCGTGTTCAGGGAACAACTCCAAGACGGGCGGCGCGTACCCAGCTTGGCTGGTACGGCCGGTACCCGCCAGGCCGATCCGAACTACACCACACGCCCTTCCCCCACCCCCCTAGTTTGACATCACTGAAAAACGATCGCGCATGGCGGATCGACGCACGTACATACGTTTGGCGCGAAATATAGACTTTCTGGGTAGGCACGTGGCCGGAGAAGAGTAGTGATGCAATAGACGTGTATTTAAGAGACAGCGCACATAGAGGTGACAAAGAGGAGAGGGGAGGCATACTATTAGTTTTCAATTTTTGACCTGGAATTATTTTTCCAGGCCTTTTCTTTTTTTTGTTTTGTTTTATTTTAATATTTTGGTTCGTGCTATAACTTTATTTAGTAGATGATCCTAAACAATAGCTGGGTAATTAGTAAATTATGTCCGAATTACTTGTGCACCCCAGTTAAATAAAGGGGTACGCAACACGTATCCCTTATTATTAAATATATATCTGTGGCCCAGTATAGCGGGTCCGCAATGGGCAGCGCGTGCTGACCCCATAGCTGTCCTGACATCTAAGACAGGAAGAAAAATAATAAGAAAACTAGAATATAATAATAACTTAACAGTTAGTTTATCAGGCAGCCCCAGCATAGCTGAGACTGCATGACGGGATTATGACTTTATTGCACTGTAGGATGTTGTATTCTTTACGTCGCACACAACGTTCTTACAACACCGGAGTCCGCAGTGCCCATTTCGTGTGGGACACAGCTGGGCACTGAAGTGCGCGGCCCTGTCGGATAACCATAGTTATCCTAGGGACGGGATTCAATTGATCTAACATTTATATAATAAGAAGAAAAGTATTTAAAAAATAAAGTAATAATTAATACACTTCCATGAATCGCACCACTGATGTTTCTGCTGTATCACAAATGATCACACCTCTGCTGCGAAATTTTCCCACTGAGTCTGGGTCCCGCGACTGACAGTAGTTGGTCGCGGTGGATGCACTATCATTGCTGAGATGCGTTCACTATTACTGGCACTGTTGGAAATGTCTGAAGTGATGGTGGCGGAAATATGAGCGTCTATAATGTCTCTCACAGTTACTGCCTGTTCTAAAATATCCGTCCGTGTGTCAGGGTTGGTGCTAGTGGGTGCTGACGTAGTTGATGTTGTGGTTTTTGTGGTCGTCGTGGTGGCTGCAGTGGCTGTCGTGGTGATGGCCGTGAGCTGTATCGTAGGCTGAGGCAATAATGCAGGAGTGGATATGGCGGGAGATGACATCTTCCGAGCATATTTTAACAGACGATTTGCGGTAACATTGGGCATGGGCTGAATGTCCTGCATATGGGTGATATGTCTCTGTCCCGCGTATGGTCGTTCTGGCGTGGTTCCCTTCCTGATGGCTGGGTCAGAAAGGCTAGGAGCAGGATGTTGGATAACATGAGTTGGAGTTATGCTAATCGACGCAGGCTTCGAAGGTCCTGGTCCCTCGTCTATGGTCAGGTCTGGGGGAGATGGTGACTGCGGGTAACTTGGAATGTTCATTCCCGCAGGTGTCATGATGACTACCGAAATCGGCTGACTGGCTAAAACTGCTTCAGACACTACGGGTGCAGGTGTGGTGGCTGTAGTTGGATGTCTGATTACTGATGCGGGTGCTGCCGGACTGGATTCTGCGGGAGACTTTCGCTTCTTACTCCGCTTCAGGACCGGTGTAGATATAGTGACTGGTAGCGGCATAGCACTCCCCGATGTAGCTGCAGGCAGGAGTTCACGTCTCGCTGTCGGTATGTTGCTCAGGGTAGCCACGGGAGGACGATGACTAATGGGATATCTACGAGTAGTGTTCTTCGTGCGGGCCATCTTCTCGGTTGGGAGAACTTTGTCCAGAAACGGGGATTCGAAATGTGTGGCTACAACGGCACGATCCTCGTTTTCTTCCCCGGGAACTAATGTCACTTCTAATACACGGTGACGATAACGGAGTGCATGGGTCACTCCGTAGCGAGTAGCGGTGTAGAGATACTGACATGTCACGCAGAAGGCTGACTGGAGGAGATGATCCTTATTAACATGAAGTGTGCAGTCAGATTTCTCGTAACAGTTCTGGTACATAGCTCTCCGCTAGCTAATAACGAGCTGCACGGGAACCGTTTTGGAACTGGTACCGATTCTTCTTCAGACGAATCCGATAACTCTAAATCTTCAAGAAGTGACATCTCATTCCCGCATGGTAGGTAGCTGCGGGAACCGTATTCAAAACCTAATGCCCTATCTCTTCATGGTGTTAACTTTCCAGGCCAAGTATAATAATGAACTAATAATAAAACAGCAGAATTTGGTTTTTGACACGAAAGAAGCCTAATGCTATCTGTTCTTCCCTGGTGTCGAGTTTTGACGGGAAGACAACGTTTCAGAGCGCGCTTCCTCCTTTTATACTATTTGGTGACGTCATAGGCGGCGGATGACCACAACTGGAAGTTTTAACAGGTGATTCGGTCAGCCCTATATGGAAAGTTTCCTTTTTCCTACTCTAGACGTCTAGGGAGTAATTCTTCCCGTATAAAGGGAGTACTTTTAATTATATGAGGAATGGCTTGTTAACTTTGTCCTAATTTCATGCTTTTAACAGCCTCCGATCAACATAGAAACGTGGTACTACATTTTCTTTGAAGAGCTTCACCTTTTAATTAGAGTGAGGCAGTTTTTCAGATTGGATGCTTATAAAATTGCCTGTTTTAATTTTAGGCTGGAGCGCCCGATAGGGTGTGTGGGAGCCTGATGACGTCAGCGGCAATTACCCTGGCTCACCCTCGCCACTCCTTCATCACGCTGTGGTAGTCGCGTATTTGGGCAGCTATTGTGTTTAAAGCCTTTGATCCAATTTACTGGAAATAGCAGTAAATGTCACGTGGTTATAAAAAGCACGTGGTTGATTGGAAACATATGTGCTGAGGTGTAGTCTGTTGTAGATGCGAGAGATAGAAATATGTATATATATATATATATGTTATATCAAGAATCTTTATAATATAATGCCCTCTATTTGCGCGAGATCTTAAACATGCGTCTTGGTATATGTCTGTAATATATAGTTCTCAGCCCGTGTTGATTATGGACTGGAACGCAGGGAAGAGAATTTTTGAAATTCTCTTTGTAATTATACTGTTAGATTTTTGATGCCGCTTTACCGGCCTGTGCGCTAGTGATTTGTAGCATGGTAGAGCAGTTGTGTTCTTAATACAAGATTCAACAGGAAAGTTGTAAATAATTTGATGTCTGGTTTAAACAGATCTATTCAGGCAGTAGATCAACGTTACTGATCCCGACAAGATAGCTGTGTTTTCAGAGCGGGAGGGCTTGCCAAGCATTCTCCTCAATTGGTAGAACTAGCTCCGTCCCAGCCTAGACCAGACACATTACTACTATTTAATAATGGTTAAATTACAGTACAACTCGGACGTGTGTGCCACAGTTATTACAATTTACAATCACGTCGTTTGGAGATTGTGAATACAGTCAACCTGAATGTCTGTGTTTCTGACATGTTGGTGATTTGAATCGAATACGCGTGGCTGGTTAACTGTGGATGATACTTGCGCTGTGGTGAAGGTGACGTTTTTATGGCCGCCAGGTGTGGGAGGGGGGAGGAAGAGGCGGCGTGAATGTCAACTTTATCGAACCGTGAGGGATTTCACTCTGTAATGGCCGAGCCCGTGGGCGGGATAGAGTTACTTTAGAGCGCAGATGACCTGTCGGATGATGTCGTAACTTTGAGCAATCCATTATCGAATTCAACTTTTCGGTAGCAAATTCCTACTCGTGACTTACGACAATGCGGGCATCTTGCTCTCTTAATGATACCAACTGTTCTTACGTGTAGCTGAAGTATGTAGCTTTTGGCCATTTCTGTACGACGTTGGGGAACAGGGAGGGGTGGAAGAACGTTGGACAAACGTTCCTCTCGTGACGCGTACTGTAGATGGCTGTAGTGCATTCCTTATATCCATATGATCAGTTCGCCCGTAATTGGATAAGAAGGTGTATACGGGAGATTTGTCGGCTGTTGTCGGTTGAGGATAATGTTGTTGTCGGGATGTCCAGGCTGCTGTATGATGCCGATGTTATAAGTGAAGTAGGCGCATTCCATTTTTCCACGCTGGTGAACGCCAAGTCTGTTGTTATTGCGGGAGATGGGGGTTTGCGGGAGATATTATTTCTCCCGTAATTTGTGCGGGAGGAACTGTTGCGGACATATTTATGTCTCTATCGGGAATTAATTACTACCGGTAGGTGCTGCTAAATGATGTTGTTGCCGGTGTTGAATGTCTCTGTTATGCTGAGTATAACCGGGTAGGTATGTGATGTACGCGCAATGACGAATTGGCGTATCCAGCCTTGAGGGCATGTGTGCTCTGTATGTGTTGACGTTCTGTCTGTTGTATGATGTCCTGACTGCTCACGTGGGAGTATGGTAGGCCAAATGGAGGGGGTGGCCATTGGACAGGGGGATGTGGTCATCTCCCGTTACACGACGGTTGGTGTCCTGTCATAATTTTTAGACACCGGAAAAATTCGAGCCGAGTCTGCTGAACAGGCTTCTTCCAGGCGCACCATGTGGGGGGGGGGTAATGTTGGGCGGTGCGGTGCTGGATGCTACCTCCTCTGTTGCAGAAGTCTCTCTCATATCGGAAGAGTGACGGTCAACAGATCTCGAGTCGAGTCTGAAATGGACTGGGCCGGTGATGTCAGAACTTGGTGTATAGATTAGTGATGCCAACTGGATTTGGGCAGGGGGTGCGGCGATGGATGGGGTGCCACCTGGCTGGGAATTGATCAGGCGTTTTTGGGAGGTGGTCAAGTACACCTTATTGTACGGTTTTGCGGTTCAAGACATGCTAAGGCTTTATCCAGCCTCTTCACTTCCATGCTAGTCACCATATGTTCCACTCCACAGGAAGCATGGCTTGGGGCAGCCTCAGCTTTCGGTTGTGGTAACTCTATGATGGGGGGGGGGCATAGCATGCAGTGGGTGGGAATGGGAAGAGATCGGAGGAACAACGTTTCCATCCAGTCCCTTGAACAAAACAAACACAATAGTCTTCAGATACGACTTCCCAGATCAAGTACATATCTCGTCATCGTCGTCAGCAGTAGCTGCTTGTTCACCCATATTCGGGCTTGGTAGACGTGGGGCTGAACTGGCACCGCCGTGCTCTGCGCTAACTGTGGGAATACACATTTCCGTAGAAATATCTGTCTGGGTACCGGTGTCATGAGCAACGCTCAGTCCGAGTTCTGGTGCTGGGTCGTCACTGACACAAGGTTTAAGCCAATCGAGGTGGATGACTGAGGTCAGGCCATCCGAAGCACGGATGCGGTAGGTCACGTCCGACGTCTTACCTACTACCACATATGGGCCTTTCCACTGGTAACTCAGTTTACTTGGCACGTTTGCAGATCATCGTGAATTGTGTACCCAAACCATCCTTCCTGCTTCATACGGATCGCCATGCACCCTCTGGTCGTGCCATGTCTTTTGCCGCCGGTGTGCAGTGGATAATGTTTCTCTCACTACCTTGTTGGCTTGTCCTATCCTCTGCAGCAAGAGTTCAACATAGAGAGATGGTGAATTTTTCTCTCCTGGTATCCGAGGCATGGCCATATCCCAGGGTAAGGCTAATTCATGGCCTGACATTAACCGAGCAGGGGTATAACCCATGCTGGAATGTACTGAAGTGCGGTAAGCCATGAGTACATACGGGAGCCATATGTCCCAATCTCTACAATCAAGGTGTGTTTCCTTAGTAAGCATCTCTGCAAGAGTTCTGTTGAATCTCTCTACCATCCCGTCACTCCGGGGGCGGTATGGAGTCATTCTTGTGTTGACGATATGGAACAATTTGCGGAGCTCTGATATGAGCCAGCTCTCAAAATTACTTCCTTGATCGGAGTGCAACTCATAAGGCATACCAAAACAGCAGAATACATTGCTTGCCAAGACTTCCGCTGCGGTGGATGCCTCTTGGTCCGGCAAGGCAAATGCTTCTACCCACTTCGTAAAATCATCTTGTAATACGAGGATGTATTTATTTCCATCATCCATCGTATTCAAGGGTCCGAGCCCTTCGATAGACACTCGCTCCCACGGTGCACCAACACTCTTAATTTGAGATGGTGCGATGTGGTGTTGGCCAACATCATGTTTTGGCATGGGATACATTTGGCAACCCATGCCTTGACACTATCACGAATCCCGATTCAGTGGAATCTCCATTTGATACAGGCAACAGTTCTTTCCACAGCCAGATGCCCGGCGTTAGCATGCAGTTGTTTTATTATATGTTCACGATAACTTTCCGGGACTACCAGATGGTCATTAATATACAGAATGTTATTTATTAATCGACATTCTTCGAACCATTGGTAATAATATTTTGCCATGGTGGAAAGTGGTGTTACCAATTCCTTGGGAGGATGTACCCCCTCCTGGATCCACGCGTATATTTTTCATGTCTGTATGTCTGTTGTTTGGTTGTGTGCAATTTTCTCCGGATTCCACTCTGTTCACCTTAATTCAGGGAACTCCGGAGATGGCCGTGTTGACTGTGTCACTGTGGTGGCCTCTTGGTGTTCAGTTTCCGCACCGATTCTACTGAGGGCATCGGCATTCCTATGCAATTTGTCGGGACGGTGAACAATGTTAAAGTTATAGGCCTGCAGGGATTCCTGACATCTTGCTACCTGCCCCTCCGGATTTTTCAGATTCCTGAGCCAACGTAGTGAGGCATGGTCTGTACGGAGTGTAAAAGGGCGTCCGTACAGAAAGTGTTTATAATACTTGATGAAATGTACCACCGCTAATAGTTCGCGCTTGGTGGTTGAGTATCTTCTCTGTTTTATTCAGAGTACGCGAACCATAACCCAATACCTGCTCCGTTCCATCTTCTGTGACCTGAGATAGAACCATGCCGATAGTGTAAGCTGACGCGTCAGTGTCTAAGATGAAATCGAGGTTTGGATTAGGATGAGCAAGAATCGGGGCGGTCATCAAGAGTTGCTTCAGGGCCCTGAAGGAGCCTTCACACTCACTCGTCCACTCAAATGGTCGATCTTTCTCGGTGATCTTGTAGAGGGGTGAAGCAATCTAGCTGAAATGTCGGATGTAACGGCGATAGTACTGGCATAGGCCAGGACAACTTCATGTCTCCGTAATTCTGCAAGATGCCTTACGGGTTGCGCAATGCTCCCGGAACTGTTGAACAACTCATTGAGCAGGTATTAACCACCCTGCAATGGGAACTCTGTCTGTGTTACATTGATGACGTAATAGTCTTCAGACCACCGTTTGAGCAAACCTTAATCAATTTGGACGCCATGCTTTCTAGATTCCGCACAGACAATTAGAAACTCAAACCAAAGAAATGTCATCTCTGTAGACAGAGCGTTGAGTTACTGGAACACATCATCTCCGGTAATGGAGTGGCTACTCACCCGTCAAACACTCCATTACCGGAGATGATGTGTCCCAGGAACTCAACGCTCTGTCTAAAGAGATGACATTTCTGTAGCATAAATGATTTTGTATGTCTCACTTAGACAGAATCTATGTGTGCATACTGGTCATTTGTGTCCATCAAACCTCGTGCGTGTGTGTGTGCGTATATATATATATATATATATATATATATATATATATATATATATATATATATATATATATATGTGTGTGTGTGTGTTTGTGTATGTGCGTGCGTGTGCGTCTGTGTGTCCATGCATGCATATGTGCGTATGTGTGTGTATGCGAGGGATCTGTTATTAGATACAAAAATGACGGAACTGATTTATGAAGCCTAAGTATTTAAAAACGCCGACCCAGGTATGTACATAGTTACCTATGCATACCTGCCAGTCTGCAAACTTCCGTCAAACCTCCTATGTGTGAGTGAGTGAGTGAGTGAGTGAGTGTGTGAGTGAGTGAGTGAGTGAGTGAGTGAGTGGGTGAGTGGGTGAGTGGGTGAGTGGGTGAGTGGGTGAGTGGGTGAGTGAGTGAGTGTGTGAGGGAGTGAATGAGTGAGTGAGTGAGTGAGTGAGTGAGTGAGTGAGTGAGTGAGTGAGTGAGTGAGTGAGTGAGTGAGTGAGTGAGTGAGTGAGTGAGTGAGTGAGTGTGTTATGCTTTTTTGTTTATTCCGAACGGGTGAATCGTTTTGAGTTCTTTGATCCAGTAGTGTTCTCTGTTTAATCTTAGTTTTTTGTTATCTGTAAAAATTCTTTCAATTGGTCTTATCGTGATGTCTTTCATAGAATGTCTTGGATGGTTGAAATGCCATGAGATTCTCGTGTCTGTTTGGTGTCGGATTGCATGGATATGTTGTGTGAGTCGTTTGGTGAGTGTTTGACTTGTTTCTCCTATGTATTGAGAGCTGCATTGTTTGCATTCTATGAGGTAAATAATGTTGGTGGTATTGCAGCTCATTTGTGTTTTGATTTTGTAGTCTTTACCAGTGACGAAACTGGTGAATTTGTCAGCAGTGTTCATATAGTGTTTGCATGTGATGCAATTGCTGTTGTTGCATTGTTGGAGTGTCCCTACTATGTCGTGAGTGTCATCTGGTGTCGGTACGATCTTATTGTTAGCATCTGGATTTTTTTTTTTAAATTAGGCTAGAGTGGACTAGGTGGTCCCTAATGCTTTTATTTTTCTTGAATGCTACTACTGGGTAGTTGGGAAAAATTGGTGCTAAGATTGGTGAAGACAAGATGTACTTTTCCCAGTAGGTCCGAATGGATTTGCCTATGTGTTCTAATGATGGGTGGCATTGTAGTATGCAAGCTGGCCTAGGCTGTTTTTGTGTGGGTTGTTTGTAAAGAATGTATTCTCTCTGTGTGTTCTCGGTTTTTTCTATGATGGCTTTAATTTCTGTCTCTTTGTATCCCCGGTGGATGAATGCATCTGTGAGTTCCTGTGTGCGTTGTTTTAGTCTAGTGGGATCTGTGATGATGCGTTTGTATCTTAATGCTTGGCTGTAGATTATGGAATGTTTTGTGTTTTTAGGGTGGCTTGATTGTTTGTGAAGATACTGTTGTTTGTCTGTAGGTTTTCTGTATAGGTCCAATTTAAGCTTGTTAAATTCTTTGTATAACATTGTGTCCAAAAATTGGATTTTTTCTGTTGAATATTCCAAGTCAAATTTTATTGTGGGATGCTCTTTATTCATGGGTGCGTGAAATTCAAGTAGTTCGTTCTCACTGGTGTTCCAAATGAAAAATATGTCATCTATGTATCTAACCAAGTGGGATGGAGTGCTGCCCATCCATGTTGATAACATTCTGCTTACTATGGTGTACACGTACATGTTAACATATTTGACAGCAAACTTGGCTCCCATGGCTGTTCCATGTGTTTGTATGTAGTAGTCTTCATTGAATTGGAAGCTGTTTTTTGTAAGAATGCATCTCATTATTTGGGCCAATTCGTCTGGGTAGATGTGTGCAGGTGTGTGGTTATTGTTGTTTGTGTTTGTTTTTTCATGTGTATGTCTGTAATGTTCTGTGACAATCTGTATGCCTTCTTCGTGTGGGATGTTTGTGTATAGTGATCTGACATCCATTGTGCATAGGATTGAGCCAGCATCCACTGTAGTGTTTTCTATATGTTGGATGAATGCAGTGGTGTCTCGTAGTAGATTTGGGATATCATTATCCGTGTCTTTTAGTAGGTGGTCTGTGAATTCATTAATGCGTGACGTGGGGCCATCGCAGTTGGATACAATCGGGCGTCCGGGTGGTGGTATTTTGCCTTTGTGTATCTTAGGGTTAATGTAGATGCGTGGAGTTCTGACTTTGAATTCGGTGAAATATCTGTGTGTCTGTCCTGTGATGGCTCCGGTGATTAGAAGTTCGTTAATGTATGCATCTATGGTGTCTTTATATTCTAAAGTGGGATTTTCAATGAGTTTGGTGTGGTATGCGACATCTGTAAGTTGTCTGTGTACTTCTGCAATGTAGTCTGTTTTGTTGAGAATGACTATTGCGGAGCCTTTGTCTGCTGGTCTGATGACATGACTATGTTTGTGTTATTAGCTAATGTTTTGAGGGCTGTTTTCTCATGGTGTGTGATGTTGGATCGTGGTGACTTGTCGGGTGGTTTGGTGATAAGCTTGGTGAGTGATGACCGGAGTTTGTTGATGGCATTGGTTGTTGTGCTTGGTCTCCATTCTGAGGGTAGTTTGAATTTGGATCGTGCTGTGGGTTTTTCAAGGTTGTTGCTGTAAAAGTAGTATTTGCATTCTAACTTCCTGATGAATTGATCTATGCAATGTATGTGTGTGTCTGATGATATGTGGTGTGGTGTGGGTACAAATGAAAGGCCTTTGTTTAGAATGGAATTTTCTGTTTTGGTAAGTTTGTGGTTGGACAGGTTAACGACAATATCTGGTGTTGTTTTTTGTTTGTTGATGATGCGTTGTTTTCTGCGTTTTTGTAGTTGTGTACCTGATGTTAAACGTCTAATTGGCCGATTATGTCTAAGAGTAGTTTTTTCACATTTTCGTTTTTGGATTGTTTTATGGCTTCGGCATATGATTTGGTTTGTGGTGTGCTTGTACTTGTCTGTGATGTTGTTTGGATGGGTTAGGTTCTGGGTTGGTGTGTTGAGTGTGTGATAGGTCGTGTTCTGGGAAGGTGCATCTGCTCTCTTGGTGGTGATGGATGTGCGTGGTGGATGGGAGGTGGTTGTCTTGAATAGGGTATTATAAAGTGTCGGTTGTTTGTGTAGTGGCGGTTGGTTTGTGATGTTTGTTTTGGTCCAACTTGCCCTGGTTTGAAGGTGGTTTGTGGTGAATGTGGTTTGTTCTGTATGTGTGGTGCTCCCCCGTTTTTTGGCAGGGGAAGTGGGTTACTCCTCGGTTGTCTCTCTGTGTTGATCTGTGGTTGCTGTTTGAGCTGTGTAGGTCTAAACCATTGAGTTGTGGTTTGGTTGTTCTGTGGTGTTTGTGGTCTTGTGTATGTATGTCGGTTTTGCTTTGTGTGTTGTCTTTGTGCTGGTTGAGGTGTTGGCAACAGCGGTGGTCTGTGGCGTCTCTCTGTTGGTGCGTGTTGGGTTGGGCGTGCTTGCTTCTGCGTGTGGTTTATTTGATGTTGTAGATCCATCAAAGGCGGGATGTTTGCCTTTCGCATGACTGGGTTTTGTGTGCTTTGTTTGTGTGTGTCATTGTGTGTCCTGTTTGTGTTTGTTTTGTGTGTCTTTATGCTGGTTGTGGCGAACTTAGCAGCTATCATGTGTGCCTTAGCAACAGCTCTGTCCGCTTCGTATGTGTGTGAGTCTAACAGATTTCCTTCAATTATGTGTGCTTGCTGTTTGTGGTCCACACCCACACCAACACAAACCACACAATCAGTCAACCCTACAGAAGAACACACAACTACAACGCACAACCCAACAGCAACCACCCCGCCGTCACCACCACCACCACAACAATCGGCTACCTCTGCAGCCACTACTAACACCACCACATTAACAACAAAAGCACACACGGATGCAGAAACACAGACACGCCTACCACCAATCTTCAGCAAAGCCGATTTAGAGCACCCTGTCAACCAACAGCCCGAAAACACATTTCAGCAACTATACAAATCCCTATACAAAACAGAACAACTACAGCACCACATACAGAACATAGAACATGCCATCAAGAACAACACACATATCGTTAAGCCAGACATAACACTAGCCATCGTAGACCCCAACACAGAAACCACTGCAGAGATCGACTCAATCTTAAAAGCCGCGGCTAACAGTATCCAACACGCAATCCTAGAACATTACTACAACAAACTACACTACCACAAACAGCAAGCACACATAATTGAAGGAAATCTGTTAGACTCACACACATACGAAGCGGACAGAGCTGTTGCTAAGGCACACATGATAGCTGCTAAGTTCGCCACAACCAGCATAAAGACACACAAAACAAACACAAACAGGACACACAATGACACACACAAACAAAGCACACAAAATCCAGTCATGCGAAAGGCAAACATCCCGCCTTTGATGGATCTACAACATCAAATAAACCACACGCAGAAGCAAGCACGCCCAGCACAACACGCACCAACAGAGAGACGCCACAGACCACCGCTGTTGCCAACACCTCAACCAGCAAACAGACAACACACAAAGCAAAACCCACATACATACACAAGACCACAAACACCACAGAACAACCAAACCACAACTCAATGGTTTAGACCTACACAGCTCAAACAGCAACCACAGATCAACACAGAGAGACAACCGAGGAGTAACCCACTTCCCCTGCCAAAAATCGGGGGAGCACCACACATACAGAACAAACCACATTCACCACAAACCACCTTCAAACCAGGGCAAGTTGGACCAAAACAAACATCACAAACCAACCGCCACTACACAAACAACCGACACTTTATAATACCCTACTCAAGACAACACCTCCCATCCACCACGCACATCCATCACCACCAAGAGAGCAGATGCACCTTCCCAGAACACAACCTATCACACACTCAACACACCAACCCAGAACCCAACCCATCCAAACAACATCACAGACAAGTACAAGCACACCACAAACCAAATCATATGCCGAAGCCATAAAACAATCCAAAAACGAAAATGTGAAAAAACTACTCTTAGAAATAATCGGACAATTAGACGTTTAACATCAGGTACACAACTACAAAAACGCAGAAAACAACGCATCATCAACAAACAAAAAACAACACCAGATATTGTCGTTAACCTGTCCAACCACACACTTACCAAAACAGAAAATTCCATTCTAAACAAAGGCCTTTCATTTGTACCCACACCACACCACATATCACCAGACACACAAATACATTGCATAGATCAATTCATCAGGAAGTTAGAATGCAAATACTACTTTTACAGCAACAACCTTGAAAAACCCACAGCACCATCCAAATTCAAACTACCCTCAGAATGGAGACCAAGCACAACAACCAATGCCATCAACAAACTCCGGTCATCACTCACCAAGCTTATCACCAAACCACCCGACAAGTCACCACGATCCAACATCACACACCATGAGAAAACAGCCCTCAAAACATTAGCTAATATCACAAACATAGTCATCAGACCAGCAGACAAAGGCTCCGCAATAGTCATTCTCAACAAAACAGACTACATTGCAGAAGTACACAGACAACTTACAGATGTCGCATACTACACCAAACTCAGTGAAAATCCCACTTTAGAATATAAAGACACCATAGATGCATACATTAACGAACTTCTAATCACCGGAGCCATCACAGGACAGACACACATATATCTCACTGAATTCAAAGTCAGAACTCCACGCATCTACATTAACCCTAAGATACACAAATGCAAAATACCACCACCCGGACGCCCGATTGTATCCAACTGCGATAGCCCCACGTCACGCATTAATGAATTCACAGACCACCTAATAAAAGACACGGAAAATGATATCCCAAATCTACTACGAGACACCACTGCATTCATCCAACATATAGAAAACACTACAGTGGATGCTGGCTCAATCCTATGCACAATGGATGTCAGATCACTATACACAAACATCCCACACGAAGAAGGCATACAGATTGTCACAGAACATTACAGACATACACTTGAAAAAACAAACACAAACAACAATAACCACACACCTGCACACATCTACCCAGACGAATTGGCCCAAATAATGAGATACATTCTTACAAAAAACAGCTTCCAATTCAATGAAGACTACTACATACAAACACATGGAACAGCCATGGGAGCCAAGTTTGCTGTCAAATATGCTAACATTTACGTGTACACCATAGTAAGCAGAATGTTATCAACATGGATGGGCAGCACTCCATCCCACTTGGTTAGATACATAGATGACATATTTTTCATTTGGAACACCAGTGAGAACGAACTACTTGAATTTCACGCACACATGAATAAAGAGCATCCCACAATAAAATTTGACTTGGAATATTCAACAGAAAAAATCCCATTTTTGGACACAATGTTATACAAAGAATTTAACAAGCTTACATTGGACCTATACAGAAAACCTACAGACAAACAACAGTATCTTCATAAACAATCAAGCCACCATAAAAACACAAAACATTCCATAATCTACAGCCAAGCATTAAGATACAAACGCATCATCACAGATCCCACTAGACTAAAACAACGCACACAGGAACTCACAGATGCTTTCATCCACCGGGGATACAAAGAGACAGAAATTAAAGCCATAATAGAAAAAACCGAGAACACACAGAGAGAATACATTCTTTACAAACAACCCACACAAAAACAGCCTAGGCCAGCTTGCATACTACAATGCCACCCATCAGTAGAACACATAGGCAAATCCATTCGGACCTACTGGGAAAAGTACATCTTGTCTTCACCAATCTTAGCACCAATTTTTCCCAACTACCCAGTAGTAGCATTCAAGAAAAATAAAAGCATTAGGGACCACCTAGTCCACTCTAGCCTAATTAAAATTAAAAATCCAGATGCTAACAATAAGATCGTACCGACACCAGATGACACTCACGACATAGTAGGGACACTCCAACAATGCAACAACAGCAATTGCATCACATGCAAACACTACATGAACACTGCTGACAAATTCACCAGTTTCGTCACTGGTAAAGACTACAAAATCAACACACAAATGAGCTGCAATACCACCAACATTATTTACCTCATAGAATGCAAACAATGCAGCTCTCAATACATAGGAGAAACAAGTCAAACACTCAGCAAACGACTCACACAACATATCCATGCAATCCGACACCAAACAGACACGAGAATCTCATGGCATTTCAACCATACAAGACATTCTATGAAAGACATCACGATAAGACCAATTGAAAGAATTTTTACAGATAACAAAAAACTAAGATTAAACAGAGAACACTACTGGATCAAAGAACTCAAAACGATTCACCCGTTCGGAATAAACAAAAAAGCATAACACACTCACTCACTCACTCACTCACTCACTCACTCACTCACTCACTCACTCACTCACTCACTCACTCACTCACTCACTCACTCACTCACTCACACACTCACTCACTCACCCACTCACCCACTCACCCACTCACTCACTCACTCACTCACTCACTCACTCACTCACTCACTCACTCACTCACTCACTCACACACTCACTCGCTCACTCACTCACTCACTCACACATAGGAGGTTTGACGGAAGTTTGCAGACTGGCAGGTCTATGTAAATACCTGGGTCGGCGTTTTTAAATTTCTTTGGTTTGAGTTTCTAATTGTCTAGAAAGCATGGCGTCCAAATTGATTAAGGTTTGCTCAAACGGTGGTCTGAAGACTATTACGTCATCAATGTAACACAGACAGAGTTCCCATTGCAGGGTGGTTAATACCTGCTCAATGAGTTGTTCAACAGTTCCGGGAGCATTGCGCAACCCATAGGGCATCTTGCAGAATTGGTAAAGGCCATCCCTACAAACAAATGCGGTCTTTGCCATGTCAGCTTGATCCATGGCTACTTGCCAGTAACCGCTAGCTAAGTCAAGGGTACAAAACCACTTGGCTCCGGACAAGGATTCCAAGGCCTGATCTATCCGAGGTAATGCATAGGCGTCCTTGACGCTAAGATCATTAAGGGGCGGTAGTCGAGACAAAACTGCAAGGTTCCATCCTTTTTGCCTGCTAGCACTATTGGGCTAGCCCATGGAGATGCTGAGGGTTCAATAATTCCCGTCAGCAACATATCGTTCACTTGTTGGTGTGCTTCCCCTTCCTTATGAATGGGAAGACGTCGTACTGGTTGTCGTATGAGGCGATTATTACCTGTGTTGATGGGGTGTCGTACGAGATGAGTCTCTCCGAGATCCATGTCTCCGGAGGAAAAACTATCACGATATTTGTGTAGTAATTTCCGAATTTCACGTTTCTGTGATTGCTGTAATCCAACTGTGGCACATAGATACAAATTATGTAAATGCTCGGGTACATCATCAGTCATATGCGGTGGTGTGTCAGCAGGTGTATGTGACTCCAATGAGATTATGTCCACCAAATGGCCGCAGCATACACCTGGTTCCAGAGTGATGGGATCTGCGGTACCATTGAACACTCTAAAAGGTATATTTTCCTTATTAGTAGTGTCTACTATTATGCGGGGACTTGCGCGTTGTGAGGCGATCATATAATCAGGATCGGGTTCCAGCATGGTGATGTGTGTGTTGCTTCCTAACTGTGGCGCAGTGGCCCATAAGATGTGTTCCTGCCCTGGCTCAGCTGTGGCTGTACTGGATAATATTACACACACGTATCGTATAATGACGATGCCGGTCCAAGAGGTATTCGTCGACTGTGTGACCTGAGTTCCTGTTGTTTTCAATGTATGATGGCTTCGCTGGCACAGAGGAAATCAGAGCCAAGTAAGGCATCGTTATGAATAGAGGCGATGACAACTCGCTGTATGAATTGCATCTCCTCTATTTGGATGACTAAATAGACTACACTGGCTACGGGCACATCAGCTCCCGTGGCCGTCTGTAGGTAAATGTTTGTAGGCTTTAGGGGAGGCTTCTTATGAGGTGGGATGCTCTCATATAATCGCTTGTTAAATACAGTGATTGAAGCACCAGTGTCGACGGTGGCACTGGTGGAAACGCCGCTAAACAGACAGGCAGATTTGTATATTACTTTGCGGTGTATCTGTGGAAGAATTTCTAATGACACTGTCTGCGACAATGGTGTCGGAGCGGACTCACTCTGTATGTACTCTGACTGTTTCCTATTTGTTTCTCTTAATGCGGGGGATGGCTGAGTGAGGAAAGGGTCGGCTCGTCGTCGCCGCTGCTGTGAGGGCTGCATTGAAGGCGGAGCTGGGGGTAGCAATGATGACGGTGATGTTGCTGTTTCAGGGTATGCGGTATTGGTGTAGACAGTGGTACGCACGGGAGGATGGATAAGCTCCACCTGCGCACGCCATTTCTTACACTGC
Source organism: Chaetoderma sp. LZ-2023a (assembly GCA_034401795.1). NCBI lineage: Eukaryota > Metazoa > Mollusca > Caudofoveata > Chaetodermatida > Chaetodermatidae > Chaetoderma > Chaetoderma sp. LZ-2023a. The sequence continues at coordinate 75,494,632 of CM067373.1, read as the reverse complement.
TTCATGGGATGCTTTGGTGAAGTACAGAAGAAACTGATGTCGCCAGGGACGTGTTTTTCCCTGTTTACCTCAGTGCTTGCGAATCTATGAGGCAGAGTGAACGGCTTTTTCCGAGTCGCTGCTGTCTGTGGATGCGGGAGATGATGAGGGATGGGGTAGTGTTTTGCATACCACCAAAGGACACCGATAATTCAGTGTCTTGGTGGTGGGACGTGGTGCTTGAAAAAACGTTGTTTCGGCTCCTGTTTTACATAGGAACGAAGGCTTGTTATGTGCGGAGAAAGAGGGGGATGGCAATGCTGCAGGTGGGGGAGGCATCGTAGACATTGACATATATGATGCCGTACATTTGGGTGTAGGTGTAAAAGCTGATTTTGGTGGGTGATTGTTGGCCTGTGATAGTTCGGTGCCCTTAGGAGTTTGATTGCTTCTCTGGTTGCGGTGTGCTGCAGTCAGGGGCAGGCGTTGTAGAAGGAGGTCGGTGAGGACATCGCTCCCTCCAATGACCTGGCTGACCGCATCCGAAACAGGTGTTTGGTGGCGGTGCAGTGCCGGTTGTGTTTGTTGTCCTAAAATGAGTGGTGGCGAGATTGGTGCTGAGCGTCGTAACTAAATGTGTTAGTGTGGAGATCTGCTTATTGATCTCATCTATCCATTCTTTCATGTTGCCGTTGTTATTTTTGCACTGGTTTCCGCGCCAGGGGACCCCGTTATAGCTTCCTCTAGGGGCACGACCCCTTCCTCCAGGCACTTGATTCTGATTGGAATTCTGTATAGCTGGTGGTGCTGATGTGTGCGTGGGTGGTGTTGATGAACGGGGTGGTGGGGGGGGGGGGGGGTGGGGTGGGTGAAGCATTAGTGGGCGTGGCAAAAGCTGCACCCTCTATCTCGTTGATAGGATGAAGTTGGCGTCGGTTACTCTTTTGCCGCTCCAGAAAGTTTTCTATACGGACTGTAGTTGCCATTAATTGGGCAAAACTACCATGGTCGCCTAGAAATAATTTTTCTTTCAGGGCGGGTTCACCGCTCAATGCCTCGATGAAAGTGTCGAGATGCAGATGGATTACACCATCCGTGTTGGTGCTCAGATATGCACGGGTGACTAGCCTCCTGATTTGGCTAGCTAACTCCGGAAGAGTTTCTCCCACGCGTCATCAGAGATTCCTGAGTTGAAGACGACTGGTTTCTCAGAGAGCAGTGCGCCAAATCGCTCCATTAATGCTCGTTCCAATTGAGTTTAGGTGGGTGTATAGTCAGTCCCAAGATCTGCAAGAACTTGAAGGGCTTTTCCGGAAAGCTTTGCGGCGAGATATTCACCCATTTGCTGATCGTTCCAGCAGTTTGTCCGACTTATTATCTCGAACTGGATTTTATAATTGGTCCAGTCATTCTCCCCGCTAAATTCGGGAGGGAGGATGACTCGGCCAAGACCGCAGGAAGAATGAAGCGGCTGAAATCCGGGTGGCGTGAGTATCTGAGAGACTGATGAGCATTGTGAGGCTGGTCGTTGTGCAGGTGGTGGTGGTGGTGGTGGTGGTGGTGTTGGTGTTTCCCGTCAACGCTGATGACGAGGAGCGAGAACACATGTACTCCAATTTAATGAGTCCGTTCCGGTTGTAGAACCATAGACCGGCAGGGGTCTATAGACGGAAGGCAGAATATTGTGAAGATTACGTGAACGTTCTCCACGAGGTGAGGACTGATATTCCTCATATGATGGTGGGGCAGTCGGCTGACGGTCGTGATGTGTAGCGTGACTGATGTACCAGCGAAAAGGTGGTACCAATTCCTCCCAATAATGCTGCGACTCCCCCATTGAGTATAGCATTGTGCTAGAAGGGGGTGATGCGGGAGGTTGTCTGTAATGTGGATTGTCACCCGGCCATATGGTCTACATAGATGACACGGGTGAATGATAGTAGTCTGAAGGATTATTTACATGCCCGTAATCAGGTCTTTGTCGGGGTCATCCACAATTCGGCCCTGATGGTGGTGGCCTGTCGCGTCATCCAATACAGTTCTAAACTCTGTTCCCACCTGTGAGGCATCCCGAAAGGTGCCATCACTGACAGGCGAAAACAGGATATATTGCCGTGTCGTTGATTCTGCAGAAGTTCTGGCATAGTCGGTGAGCATGTGAGCTGTAAATCCATCGTATGACGCTACCTCCTGATTGACGTATTGAGCTGAGCTCACTATATGGTGTGGGCGTGAGTTCGCTGCGTGTGATTAATGATGTTCTTCGAGCTCCACATTGGATGCCACATGTAGCTCGCGGGGTAGTGTCGGGCCATTCTGGTGTATTGTGTCAACTCGCTGCGCCGCAAGTACATGACGAATGATGACGCTGATTAGCATCTGGTCTCTGGATGACGGATCCTGTACGAGACTGCCCTATGGTTAACAAAAAATGGCTCCTAGGGCCGGTGGAACTCAATCGTTCCGGGGGGCCATGTGACCATCGTCGCGATCATTAAACACAACTGTCTCATCCCAAGAGTTTATGTCACCAGTATGCCTGTCCATAGCAATTTCGTGATCTATGGACTTACAAGATTTGATTTGGGGACCTAATTAAAATAGGTCTATACAATAGTTTTACCTAAACAGACTGTCGAGTATGCTAGATAAAAATTAGGAGCGTGCGAAAATACAAGACATAGAGACAGCCGGATGCACTTTTAAACATAGAGCTCCCGGAGGTACCACACAGACTCGTAGGTCCGCAGAGGTATCCCCATACGGGAGGCTCCCGTACACGAGACTTAACTACTTAACTTAATATAAGCTATTATACCTCTAAGCTGACAGGAAAGAAGATTATCTCCGACGAAAGATCATGTGCCTCACGCGGGCACTACTCCTAGTGCTAGTTTGGGTGAGGAGTATTATCCTTGCATGGACCGTTGTTGCTGAATCCTTGCGAGAGGCAAGTGCCTCGCGCAGGCCTCCGTCACAGGAAAAAGTCGCCACTGCTTAAAGCGCGAGAAGAGTAGTAGGCAAAAATGAGCCCACTCTAATATTTCAACCAAAATGCTTGAAAAAGTAAAGACCATACCTAGTGAGATTATAACTTTAAGGTCGCGTGATGTTTTATGTGAAGACGGGACACATGATTCCCAAGGGATTCCCACGTCACCGTCTTATGTAATTCTTAGTATGCTGAATTAGCAGCTGCCGCTTTATTTATGCGGGCCTTCTGCTTTGCTTAACTAGCTTTTATTTTTAGAAACAAGAACTATTTTAGGCCGCAAATGGAGAGTATCTACCTAGCTGTTAGACACGGCTGTCATTGAGAACAGATGCCCCAAGCCATCGATACTGAAGACAGCGCTCATACACGTTACATAGAAAGATCTTCGAACTGGATAAGAATCCGAACATCTCGCTCCGTAACTACAGAAAACGTCACAAGACACTGGTTACATTTCACAAACGCATTTTAGGTACCTGATCTATCGTTATGGTGGGGGTAAGAGAGACGAATACCCACCGTAAATGTCCTTCCCCAACAGTTTCCCAGAGTCGAATCAGCCCATGGTGCACATAGGGACATCCAAACAATTAAGAAGCCACAAGGCTGAGTGGAACATGAAGAGAGACAATATCTTAGAGTTATGAGTATTGCCGAAGTGCAGGGCTAAATTATCGCCACTACCGGAAGAGAAGAGCATATTACAGATTTCTTAACGAAGAAATTGTCTCTAATCATATTAAACCTATCCTATCGAGCTGAATAGAAAAAGGTTTTAGTCGGTAGCATGCCTGGCTAAACAGAGTTATAGCACGGACAGCGATCTCAGGGAAAAAATATTGGTGGCGGGAGGAAGTGCTGCATAGATAAATGTTGCTGTATAGCGTTTCCTACGTGCACTGCAGTGCTATTTTTTCTACAAGTAAACAAAACATATGAACTGATGCCTACTGGCCATATATATATAAACTACCCAGAACAATCATTACAGTATCAAATGATCAGAATTATATATCTTTAGTACAGGTTAACGAGCCTACTACGGCGCGGCTAGTGAAAACACCTTACAGAAAATCAGAATAACTATAAACATGTACAGAAATTATAACTCGGGGTCATAAGACCGTTACAGTACCTTTTAGTCATCAGGACCGTTTATACGGATACAATATCATTAGAAAGTACATTTAGCGGAATAATTAAAATGTTATGTATAGTTACTTGAATACTCGGTAGCCATTCTTAAGTTTGGCTATCGTGGTACTGAAATGTATACGTCATTCTTAGTTTGACGTGAGTTGATGCACTCTCAGGAAGCTGGAAAGTTCCCGCAGGTTGGTTCGTGTTCCGAAGTTGATCTTGATATTCGTGAACAATAACTAGAAAGTTCCAAGTTGCTCCCGCAAGTAAGGGGAGTTACAACTTTGTTTTAGTGCGGTGGGTTGGATACTGCTAGCTACGGGAGAAAAAACAAAAGAAAGGGGGGTAATCTGCGTATGCATTTCGATAGTAGCTGGTACAGCTCCATCCTGTTCGGGCCCTGGCCGAAGATGCTCTCGATCTCTGGATCACGTCTCCTCTTATATTATCTGTGACGTCACAGGCGCAGGCTCCAACCAATCATCGTTCGAGCAACAGCCAATCAGCGCGCAGCTGAAAATAACGCTGTCGAATTTTCTAGAACATTCTAGAACTGCTTCGTCCACGTGGTTATGACGTCATGGCAATATTTTGAAGATAATCAAGAAGGGTTTTCTGGGGATAACTCAGCCATTTCTTAACCGATTTTGAAATGGTTTACATATTTAAAAAGCCCGTCGAATTCTGCTCTTGATTCTTGCCAGATTTGTTGGGAACAGTTAATTAAAAAGGATTACAAGTACTATCTCGGTACACTAAAAGCGTCATCCCATCTTGGTCATCAACTACGTGCCCCATCAAAAATAGCATCTAGGCGTGCGCATGCGCACTATGCGCTTTAACGAACTTAGTCGTTTTTATCCAGGGGTGTGTGTTCAGGGAACGAATCCAGGACCGACGGCGCGTACGCAGCTTGGCTGGTACGGCCGGTACCGGCCCGGTCGATCCGAACTACACCAGTCAGGAATATTTATTCGCAGTTTCACGTGCATGAGAATCGTCGAAAACAGGTAGGTTTATGTTGCCTACATCGTTATTGGTTGAAATATCGTTTCGAACACTTAGGCATTTAAGCAGCGTAGCAAGGCAATTTCCTCTCAAACAACCCACGTTCCTGACCACTTTATTAAAGGCAACCCATTTTCGTATGTAATCTAAAAATAGAATATCTCAAATAATGTACTCTACCCAACTCGATTAACGAGCTCTTGCATTTCTGGAAACGGATTTAAATTCCATCACCTCGTCTTGAAAGCAATACCGGTAGGTCGATATTAACAGTTTAGACATTTTAATCACACTACGTTGGCTGCTTTGTTTTCATTCCACAGATTGAAACGGACCAGCGATCTAAAGCTGAAGCCGGAAGATTGTATCAGAAGACAGTATTACTGTAATGTGTGATTTATATTTATCCATTATCTATTTCCTATCTATTATCTAGGGAAGAGGTCAGGCAGAAAAACAAATCATTGATTTTAATACAACGTTGCTTTGAAGTTCTGTCTTTGATCTATTTCAATCTTCAATGTCCCCTTCATAACCAGTTAATTAAAATCTGTCTTTGATTCAGATATTTAACAGACACAGGATTTTGAACAACAATGGAGGAATCCACTTTATTCATCAATCATATGCCGTCATAAACAGCTACGTAACGTGACGGATGACATCATAACCAAATACGCCATGAATGACTCTATTTAGTCCGTCTTAAGCGCACCATTAATTAGATACCTACTAAGTTCGGAATCACAAAATATATTATTTCTAATTGGCTGCTATGTTTAGTCTAGAAGTTTGTTAACGTCAGTCTCTCTGAAGAAATATATGGTCTGTCTGTATGGACCACACAACATCGTCTTCTATTATCATTTGACAAAAAAACTCTTATTTGATAAGCAAATGCCGGTTCGTTATCAAAGGCAGACATGCTATGCTTGATTTATTTGAAAAACCGACTGATGAAATGTAGCATATACAGACAGGCTACTGAACAGTAGCAAATGTGCATGGCAATACGCCCATGTACCTAAACGTGTGTCTAGTTGATAATCACATAGATAAACAATCGCCACCACAGCGAATTTTCAACTACTCTCATGTGATGGTTATACAATTCCATAGTAGGTGTCTAGATATTGGTGAAGCATTTTATCATGTATGCACATCTGCAAAGTATATACTGCATACTACGCTTAACGTTAAGTTAAATACTTTGCACAATTAGTATTATATTTAGAATGCAATCAATTAGTTACTTTTATATCATATGTGAAATTATATGTTCACTAAATACTGTTCACATGTACAATATCGAGAAGAAATGCACTACATACACCTTTATTAAATTAGCACGAGACATGACAACCAAATGAGTAATTGTGTGTACTGCTTAACAGACACATACTACACTATGTAGCCGCAGGTGACCATCTAAACAACACGTATAGTTCTTCAGCGTTTATGTGGGAAGGAGACCATTGAAATACGACTTTTCTGACACGCCTTTCATTTAGTGAATACGCTTCTCATGTCAAATACTGTCAGGATGGAAACCGCCAGATATTTAGAAATGTATACATGGATTGATTTAACTTCAACCATTATTGAATTTTCATTAGGATGACGATGAAAATGACGATGCGTGCGTGCGTACATACGTGCGCGTATGCGTGCGTGCGCGCGTGCGTGCGTGTGTGTGTGTGTTGGAGCTTGCTAATGATGGTCGGAGTAATGGTGCTGCTATTCATATATGCTGGCGACCCTTCATTAATTTGTTTTATCATATAAACAAGCCTTCTAGCCCGTTCTATATTTTTCGATATGAGCACATGTGCCATATTCAACGGAGTATTTTCATTGACTGTTGGGTGCGCAACCCATTTAAATGGAACAATTAAAACATCGATTGATGTGAGCGTGACGCGTAGGGATTACTACGTGGTTCTGTTTTACTACGATTTGTTTACTACGAGTTGTCATTCATGAAACGTCATCACAAAATGTCATCATTTGACAGTTTTTCAGTCAGCAGCGAAGTAACGATTGATGGCCGTGGCTCTGCGATAGTCTTAGAAGAAAATTCATCGCCAGATTTTGTGATTGTCACTATATTTCGCTGCACATTCAGTATCTGTTATCAAGTAGTGGTGCGTCACAGCAGTGGTATCGATTTCACGAACATCAACAATGATAAATCAGATAAAAGTCACATCAACAACTATTGGCAAATATTTCAAAATTACAGTTTATATGATAAATACAATCTGGAACGAGGTCACTTTTCATATCCTTATTATGATATGAAAAGTGACCTCGTTCCAGATTTTCTATATATGGTGGCATATGTAATTATTCCAGGCACCTGGAAATCAAGAGGACACACACCATTGTCTCTCTGGAACAAACAGAAACATGAACATTATTACCCAAATAGCTTCCATATAGTCACATGTACGCACGCAAACACGCACGCACGCTCGTGCGTTCGCGCACATTCACGCTCGAGAGCCGATAGTTGTGTCTTTTACCGACCTTTTCTATCCTGAATCTGTATTGTCCCATAGGAACACAGTTATAGTGGCTGTTTTTATGCCTATTAAATAGTATCTAACTAATTGTACATGAAGATGGTGCAGCCTTTGGCAGCATCAGCTTCCGGGTGAAAAGGTTACATTATTAAACATAATGTCGAGTAAATAGCAACAGAGGTGTATCTGTTGTTTAGTGGCAGCTAGATATGCCATAACTGAATAAACATGATCAATTAGGCCCGTCATTGGTACAGCATCGGCCCAGTAACCTGGGTTATCATCCTTTAACCAATATCCACTACTCTCCTGAAACGAGTTCCAAAGAGGAGCACGCGCCAGAGGGTCGTGTTCAGGAAACGATTCCAAGATGGGCGGCGCATACCCAGCTCAACTGGTATAGCCGGTATCCGACTGGTCGATCCGAACTACACCGCCGCCTCCTAGGTTGACATCCGTGGCAAACGATCGCGCATGGCGGGTCGACGCATGGGCGTACACTAGGCGGAAATTATAGACTTCCCGGGTAGGCGCGTGGCCGGAGAGGAGTAGTGACGCGTTAGACATGTATTCAAGAGACAGAGCACATAGGGGTGCCAAGAGGAGGGAGGCATACTTTTAGTTTTTAATTTTGACCTGGAATTATTTTTCCAGGCCTTTCTTCTTTTCTTTGTTTTATTACTAATATTACGGTGCATGCTATAACTTTATTTAGTAGATGATTCTAAACAATAGCTTGCATGGGTGTTCTCCTTGGGTGCGGATAATCATGATCTCTGCGAAGAAGACCCAAGCTACAACGTATCACAATTTAAGTTTGTGAATAAAATATAATGAAAAAAAAGACAAGGTATATCTAGACCATGTAACATACCCGTACCAGGTATTTATTTATTAGTCACACTGTATTACTTGCGCACCCTGGGTAAATAAAGGGGTATGCAACACGTATCACTTAGCATTAACATTGTATACAATATCTATTTGCGGCCAGTTATTGCGGGTCCGCAATGGTCTGCTCTCACTGGCCTCATATCCGTCCTGACGTCTGAGACAGGAAGAAAAATAATAAGAAAAATAAGATATATATAATAATAATAACATAAGAATTGGTTTACCAGGCAGCCTCAGCATAGCTGAGACTGCGTGACTGGTTTGTGAAGTTATTGCACTGTGGAATGTTGTATTCTTTACGTCGCACATGCCATTCTTGCAACGTCGGAATCCGCAGCACTCATTTCGTGTGAGACACAACCGGGCACCGAAGTGTGCGGTTGTGTTGGATAACCGTATTCATCCTAAGGACGGGGTTCAATTGATCTAACATATATAATAAGAAGAAAAGTCTTTTTAAAAATAAAGTAATAATTAATACATTTCCACGAATCGCCTGTTGATATTTCTGCTGAATTACATATGATCACACCTCTGCAGTGAATTTTCCCCATTGAGCCTGGGTCCCGCGACTGACAGTGGTGGGTCGCGGTGGATGCACTGTCATTGCTGAGATGCTTTCATTAGTATCATTATTGGCACTGTATGAAACATCCGAAGTGATGGTGGCAGAAATATACGAGTCCATTATGTCTCTCACAGTTACCGCTGGTTCCAATATATCCATCCGTATAGCAGCGGCAGTACTAGTGGTTGCCAATATCGCTGATGCTGTGGTGATGGTAGCTGTCGTGGTGATGGCGGATGTAGCTGTCGTGGTGGTCGCTGTTGCTGTTGTGGTGATAGCAGCGAGCTGTACCGTAGGCTGAAGTTGTAGTGCGGGAGCGGATACGGCGGGAGACGACATCTTCCGAAACTTAGCATACTTTAATAGACGACTTGCGGTGATGTTAGGCATGGCCTGGATATCATGTGTGTGTGCGATCCGTCTCTTCCCAGCATATGGACGTTCCGGCGTGGTTCCCTTTCTGATTGCGGGGTCAGAAAGGCGAGGAGGCGGATGCTGAATAGCACGGGTCCGAGTTACACTTATTGTCACAGGCTGCGACGGTCCTGGTCCTTCGTCTATGGAAAGTTCGGGTGGAGATGGAGACTGCGGGTAACTCGGAATGTCTATTTCCGCAGGTGTCGTAATTGCCACTGAAATCGGTTGACTGGCCAACACTGTTTGAGATACTACGCTGACAGGATGTAGCGACCATGCCGGATGGCTAATAACTGATACGGGTGCTACCGAACTGGATTCTGCAGGAGATTTTCGCTTCTTACTCTGCTTCAGGACGGGTGTGGATGAAGTGACAGGTACCAGCGTAACATTTCCAGATGTGGCTGCGGGCAGGATTTCACGTCTGGCTGTCGGTGTGTTGGTTATTGTAGCCACGGGAAGACGATGGCTAACGAGATATCTACGAGTAGTGTTCTTCGTGCGGGCCATTTTCTCGATCGGGAGAACTTTAACTGGGAGCCGACATTCGAAGCACGTGGCTAAAACGGCACGATCCTCGTTCTCTTCCCCAGGAACTAACGTCACTTCCAACACACGGTGACGATAACGGAGCGCGTGTGTCACCCCGTGGTGAGTAGCGGTGTAGAGATACTGGCATGTCACATAAAAGGCAGACTGGAAAAGATGATCCTTATTAACATGTAGGGTGCGGTCGGATTTTCTAGTGACAGTTCTGGTACATGGTTCTCCGCTAGCTAACAATGAGTTACACGGGAACCGCTTTGGAACTGGTACCGATTCGTCTTCAGATGAATCCGACAACGCCAAATCTTCAAGGAGTGACATCTTGTTCACGCATGGTAGTTAGTTGCGGGAGCTTTATTCAAAACCTAATGCCCTATCTCTTCATTGTTGATAACTTTCCAGGACAAATATAATAATGAAATAATAATTAGAAGAAAAACAGCAGACTTTTGTTTGCGACACGAAAGAAGCCTACTGCTATGGTCTTCCCTGGTGTCGAGTTTTGACGGGAAGACAACGTTTCAGAGTGCGCTTCCTCCTTTTATACTATTTGGTGACGTCACCGGCAGCGGATGACCACACTTAAATGTTTTAACAGGTGATTCGGTCGTCCTTGTATGAATGTTTCCTCGTTTTCCGGCCTGGCGTCATAGGATTAATTCCTCCCATATAAAGGGAGTACTTTTAATTAGAGGAAGAATGGCTCATTAAACTTGTCTGTATTTCGCACATTTAACAGCCTCCGATCAACATAGAAACGTGGTACTACTTTTTCTTTGTGAAGCCTCACCTTTTAATTATCGTGAGGCGGTTCTCCAGGTTGGATGCTTATAAACTTGCCTATTTGAGTTTAGGCTGGAGCGCCCGATGGGGTGTGTGGGAGCCAGGTGGCGTCAGCGGTAATCTCCCGGACTAACCCTCGCCACTCCTCCATCACGCTGAGGTAGTCGCGTGTTTGTGCAGCTATTTTTTTAAGCGATTGATCCAACTTACTGGAAATAGCAGTAAATGTCACGTGGCTCTAAAAAGCAATTGGTTGATCGGAAACGTGTATGCTGTCTATGGTGATGGCCACAATGCTATAGCTGAGGTGTAGTCTATTGTAGAGCGAGAGATAGAAATATATATGTTACATCAAGATCTGTATAATGACCCGTATTTGCGCGTGTTCTTTAACATGTATCTTGTTGGTGTCTGTAATAGGTAGTTCTCAGCGTGTGTTGATTATAGACTGGAACATAAGGAAGAGAATTTTTGAAATTCTCTTTGTAATTTTACTGTCAGATTTTTGATGCCGCTTTACCGGCCCATGCGCTAATGATTTGTAGCATGGTTGAGCTGTTGTGCTCTTAATCAAAAATTTAACAGTAAAGTTGTAAGTAATTGTAATGTGTGGTTTAAACAGTTCTATTCATGCGGTAGATCAACGTTACTGATTCTGTCAAGATAGCTGTGTTTTTCCGAGCGGGAGGGCTGGCCAAGCATTCTCCTCAATGGGTAGAACTAGCTCCTGTCCCGGCCTAGACCAAAAACATTAGTACCATTTTAATAATGGTTATATTACAGTACAACTCGCAAAAATGTGTGACACAGTTAGTACAATTACAATGCCGTCGTTCGGCGATTGTGAATACAGTCAACCTAAATGTCTGTGTTTCTGTGATGTTGGTGATTTGAATCTGATACGCGTGACTGGTTTTCCATGGATGGTAAATGCACTGTGGTGAAGGTGACGTGTTTATGGCCGCAAGGGGTGGGAGGTGGGAGGGAGGGGCGGCATGAATGTCAACTTTATCAAACCCTGAGGATATTTCACTCTGTAATGGCCGAGCCTGTGGGCAGGACAGAGTTACTTCAGAATGCAGATGACCTGTTGGATGTTGTCGTAACATTGAACAATCCATTGTCGAATTCCACTTTCCGGTGGCAAAATCCTACTCGTGACTTACGACAATGCGGGCATCTTGCTCTCTTAATAATATTGACTGTTATTACGTGTGGATGAAGTATATAGTTTAGCTGTTTCCGTACGACATCGGGAAAAAGAGAACGGGGAGGAATGTTGAACAAGCATCCTTCCATGACGCATACTGTAGATGGCTGTAGTGCTTTCCTGATATCCATATGATCAGTTCTGCCGTAACTGGATAAGAAGGTGTGAGAGGGAGATTGTTGGCTGCTGTCTGTTGATGATAATGCTGTTGTCGGGATGTCCGGGCTGCTGTATGATTCCAACGTTATAAGCGAAGTGGGCACATTCCAGTTTTCCATGCTGGTGAACGCCAAGTCTGTTGTTATTTGCGGGAGGTGCAGTCTGCGGGAAATATTATTTCTCCCACAATTTGTGCAGGAGGAATTTGTTGCAGGAATTTTTTTTATGTCTCTACCGGGAATTAATTAATAGCTGTAGGTGCTGCTAAATGCTGTTGTTGCCGATTTTGAATGTCTCCGTTATGCTGAGTATAACTGAGCAAGTATGTGATGTACGCGCAATGATGAATTGACGCATCCAGTCTTGAAGACAGGTGTGTTCTGGTAAGTGTTTACGTTTTGTCTGTTGTGTGATGTCTGGACTGCACACGGGGGAGTATGGTAGGCCAATGGATAGGGTGGCCTTTGGATAGGGGGATGTGGCCATCTCCCGTTACACGATAGTTGGTGTCATGTTGTTGACACCAGGAAAATTCGAGCCGAGGGTCTGCTGAACAGGCTACTTCCCTGCCCACCACTGGGGGTAACGTTGGTCAGTGCGGTGCGGGATGCCACCTCCTCTGTTGCAGCAGTCTCTCTCATATCTGAAGATTGATGGTCAACAGATGACAAGTGGAGTGTGAAATGGACTCGGCCGGTGTGTCCAAACTTGGTGTGTAGATAAGGGATGCGAATTGGAGTGATGATGGTGGTGGGACTATTGGAGAGGGTCTCCCTTGGGGGGGGGTGAGGGGTTGTGATTTCGCGATTTCGGGAATTGGTCGGGTACACCTTGGTGTACTGTTCTGCAGTTCTAGACACGCCAAGGCTTCAACCAGCCTCTTCACTTCCATGATATTCATCACATGTTCCACCCCACAGGAAGCATGGCTTTGTCAGCCTCAGCTTCCGCTTGTGGTAACTCTATGATGGGGGGCATAGACTGAAGTGGGCGGGAATGGGAAGAGATCGCAGGAACAACTTTCCCATCCGGTCCCTTGGACAAAACAAACACAAAGATCTTCAGATACGAGTTTCCAGATCGAGTAGACCCATGCTGAGGAGGGAGACGGCGAGTACGTATCTCGTCATCGTCGTCAGTATTAGCTGCCTGTTCATCCACGTTCTGGCTTGAAAGAACTGGGGCTGAACTAGCACCGCAGTGCTCTGCGCTAACTGTGGGAATACTAATTTCCGTAGAAATATCTGTCTGGGTACCGGTGTCATGAGAAATGCCCAGTCCAAGCTCTGGTGCTGGATCGTCAGTGCTACAAGGTTTAAGTCGATCGAAGTGGATGACTGAGTTCAGGCCATCCAAAGCACTGATATGGTAGGTCACATCCGACGTCTTACCTACCACCACATAGGGCCCTCTCCACTGGTAACTCAGTTTACATGGCACGTTTGCAGAGCTTCGTGAATCGTGTACCCAGACCATTCTTCCTGCTTTATATGGATCTCCATGCACTCTCCGGTCGTGCCATGTCCTTTGCCGCCGGTGTGCAGTGGATAGTGTTTCTCTCACTAACTCACGGGCTTGTTCTATCCTTTGCAGCAAGAGTTCGACATAGACAGATGGTGAATTTTCCTCTCCTGGTATTCGTGGCATGGCTAGATCTACGGGTAAGTTTAATTCACGGCCTAACATTAACCGAACAGGGGTGTAGCCCATGCTGGAATGTTCTGAAGTGCGGTAAGCCATGAGTACATATGGGAGCCGTAGATCCCAGTCTCTACAATCAGGGCGTGTTTCCCTGGTAAGCATCTCCGCGAGAGTTCTATTGAATCTCTCTACCATCCCGTCACTCCGGGGGTGGTATGGAGTTGTCCTTGTTTTGACGATATGGAATAATTTGCAGAGCTCTGATATGACCCGGCACTCAAAATTACTTCCTTGATCGGAGTGTAACTCATACGGCATACCAAAGTGGCAGAACACATTACTGGCCAAGACCTCCACTACAGTTTATGCCTCTTGGTCCGGCACAGCAAATGCTTCTACCCACTTTGTAAAATAATCTTGTAACACGAGGATGTATTTATTTCCATCATCCATCGTATTCAAGGGTCTGAGCACGTTGATAGCCACTCGCTCCCATGGTGCACCAACAATCTTAATTTGCGATGGTCCGATATGGTGTTGGCCAACAGTGCGTCTTTGGCATGGGATACATTTGAGAACCCATGCCTTGACACTATCGCGAATCCCGATCCAGTGGAATCTCAGTTTGATACGGGCAACAGCCCTTTCCACGGCCAGATGTCTGGCGGCATCATGTAGTTGTTTCAATATAAGTTCACGATAACTTTCCAGGGCTACCAAATGGTCATTAATGTATAGAACGTTATTTATTAATTGACACCCTTCGAACCGTTGGTTATAATATTTAGCGCTGGTGGATAGAGGTGTTACCGATTCCTTAGGAGGACGTACCCACTCCTGAATCCATGCGGATATATTCCATGTCTGCACGTCTGTTGTTTGGTGGTGTGCGATTTTCTCCGGATTCCAGTCTCCACACCTCAATTCGGGAACTCCGGAGATGGCTGTGTTGACTGTGTCATGGTGGCGGCCTCTTTGTCTTCAGCCTCCGCAAAAATTATGCTAATGGCGTCAGCATTTCCATGCAATTTGCCGGGATGGTGAACAACGTTAAAGTTATAGGCCTGCAGGGATTCCTGCCATTCCGCTACCTGGCCCTTAAGTTCCTTAGCCACCGTAGCGGGGCATGGTCTGTATGGAGTGTAAAAGGGCACCCATGCAGAAAGTGTTTATAATACTTGACGACATGGACCACCGCCAATAGTTCTCACTTGGTGGTTGCATATCTTCTCTCTATTTTATTCAGAGTATGCGAACCGTAACCCAACACCTGCTCTGTTCCGTCTTCGGTGACCTGAGATAGAGCCGCGCCTATATCGAAAGCTGATGCGTCAGTGTCTAAGATGAAATCAAGGTTTGGATTGGGATGAGCAAGAATTGGGGCGGTCGTCAAGAGTTCCTTTAGCGCCCCGAAGGAGCCTTCACACGCACTCGTCCACTCAAATGGTCGATCTTTCTCCATGATCTTGTGGAGGGGTGAAACAATCTCGCTGAAATGTTGGATGTAACGGTGATAGTACTGGCATAGGCCAAGGAAACTCTGTGTCTCCGTAACCGAGCAGGGGTGTAGCCCATGCTGGAATGTTCTGAAGTGCGGTAAGCCATGAGTACATATGGGAGCTGTAGATCCCAGTCTCTACAATCAGGGCATGTTTCCCTGGTAAGCATCTCCGCGAGAGTTCTATTGAATCTCTCTACCATCCCGTCACTCCGGGGGTGGTATGGAGTTGTCCTTGTTTTGACGATAGGGAATAATTTGCAGAGCTCTGATATGAGACGGCACTCAACATTACTTCCTTGATCGGAGTGTAACTCATACGGCATACCAAAGTGGCAGAACATCGCACACCACCAAACAACAGAGGGCCGAGGCGACTTTGCTACTGTCTTAGTTTTCGATGGCTGTGTAGCCCCTCCATCACCAGGAAGACAACGCTCTGTCTGAAGAGATGACATTTCTTCGGTTTGAGGTTCAAATTGGGCGTGCGGAAATGGGAATGTACAGTGTCCAAATTGATCAAGGTTTGCTCAAACGTTGGTCCAAAGACTATTACGTCATCGATGTAACAGAGACAGATCTCCCTTTGCAGGGTGGTTAATACCTGCTCAATGAGGCGTTCAAAAGTTCCGGGAG
>CM067373.1:75445762-75478133 GCA_034401795.1 Chaetoderma sp. LZ-2023a | reverse complement strand
AAAGCCACTCAGGGCATGATCTCTTTCGACCCACGTCACTCTAGCTGCTTTGAAAGATTATCCCATACGGTTGACCTTGCTCTATTACATAAGCTGTAAATAATATAGTAACATATAAAATGTATTAAGGCCAAACACAAAAATGTACAATCCATGAGTTATCCAGTTGAATAAGTTGAAGCTAATATGACTGGGAAAATGTTCCGTTATGAAGTTGAATTAGGGACTCGTATATCTAATTCAATATCATATCTAAAAACAATTATATTAATTTATATGAAAATAAATCTTCATATGTTAAGCTTCATTTAGTTTCATTAAATGTACGTGCACAATTTACGCCTCTAAAACTATACACTCGTAACCATTTTATTTTCAAACATTTTGGTGGGACTATGCACCTGTATAGTATTATGTCTACAGGAATAGAAATTGATACTAGTATAAATCATGGTTAACGTCCACCATGCCTCAGGAGCAAAGGGAGATAGAATGCAGGGTCACTATGGGGTGGCAATTCTCGAGCATTATCAATGGGAACGCAATTTTGCTGCAAGATACAGCAATTGCGAAGACACATATTCGTCAATGTTACACAACTTTGCATGGAAAAGAACGATTCCGTTCCGTAAGTAAAATGCCGAAAACGAAAATTATGGTGAGTGCCATGATCTCTAGCTCTGGAGAATGACTACGACAGGCACCTACTGGCCTTCTAAATTGTATGCAGCGCTGGAGAGGGGAAATGTCTGTGAAAGATAAATGACAGTTTTTTGACTTACTAACCAGACTGATAATACATCACCACGGACGACATCATATTTTCCATCCGTCATATTAATATATGTCATCACTGTTTTTGTAATCGATATCCCGCGTGGAAAAATGTATTACATTGTAGCATAGTTGAACATAACGCTGCTACTACTGTACTGACTACGATAACCCGGCTTACTGGGCCGATACTCTGACAAAACTGGTCGACACGGTATCCGCATCCGCCCAGCAAGCTGCATTACCTTGGGCCTGTAGTGCCACCGAATCACTACAACATGGTCATGATACACCCTTTGTAATGCTCACCCATTAGACTAAATGGCTTGGACACTAAACACGAGTGGTCGCTCAATGCAACCTATTATATGTGTTAAGTTGCTGTTAGGGGGCAAATGATGAGAGTTTTCGCCCATTAATCAGTTCATACCAGCAATGACAAATTCTGTAATTTGTAGGGTATTTTCAGCCGAATGATTTCACCCAATTTGATTTAGAGCTATTTCTGCCTATACAGCTTCCATAAATGCAGGCAATTAAATGCTGATTTATATAGTTACCACCTAGTTGACCGAACACATTGCTCATATTGTCACATACCTGAAACAGCTGACCATTTTTTCTTGGAATGTCCAAAATTGGCAAATGAAAGGTATTAAATGGATCCGTGTATTACGTTAAATACCATTTTAAATCGGAGTCGGAATCATTCTGCAGGGATAAATGCAAAGCTGGTAAATTGTTCTCTGCGACGGACAGGTAGCCTTTGAGATATAGCAGTCAACGGAGTATGGGCGAGCACATGAGTCGACAACATTCCACAAAATGACAGATTTTACTAAACTATGATCACAATGCATATAGCATTTAGAGACCAAATAAATATAGTCGCCGTCGACAGCATTTGTCTGTATTACTCTGTGTCGCAAGGCAAAGAATATCTATTAACAATGGTATCCATATGATTACGAATGTGCATCTCCAGCTCTGTCTCTCTCTCTCTCCCTCCCTCCCTCTCTCCCCCTCTCCTCTCTCTCTGTCCCCCTCTCTCCTCTTTCTCTCGCTCTCTTTCCCCCCTCTGTCTCTCTCTCTCTCTCTCTCTCTCTCTCTCTCTCTCTCTCTCTCTCTCTCTCTCTCGGAGTGTTCAAAATGTCCAGACCAAAGCTATCATTTGCTTAACTATATCCAACAATGTGAGCCACGTATTGCATTAGACACCATTTTAAATTGAAGGACGAGAGTCATTCCACAGAGATAAATACAGTGATGGATACGTGGGTGTATCGTTTTATACGACAGACTGACATATTTTGAGGTCCAGTATGTTGGAGAACATTTATAGACACGATTCTGCAAGCCTCCTCGCATATCGCGGAAGGGACTTTTAAATTGATAATGATATTCACAGAGTTATTGCGTTGCTGTAAAAATGTATTTGTATTATTTTTCATTGTATTCATATCACTGTAACCCAGCCTGTCGCCTACGACATCCAGGTGGGCCTAATTTGGTCCACATATTGGCAGATAGTTACACTACTAAATATGATCACACTGCATATAGCATTTAGCCACCAAGCAAATATGATCGCTGTCGACGTTGTTTGTCTGTATTTCTCTGTCACAAGGCAAAGCATGCAATTGTAAAATGCCTCTCTCTCCTTCCCGCCCTCCCTCCCTCTCTCCCTCTCTCTCTCTCTCTCTCGCTCTCTCTCTCTCTCTCTCTCTCTGTCTCTCTCTTTCTCTCTATCTCTCTCTCTCTCTCTCTCTCTCTCTCTCTCTCTCTCTCTCTCTCTCTCTCTCTCTCTCTCTCTCTCTCTCTCTCTATATATATATATATATATATATATATATATATATATATATATATATATATATATATATATATATATATATATATATATATATATATATATATATATATATATATATATATATCTCACTGGCGTCGCTTGCCCTGTAGGTGGGGCTTAGAATACACCTTCCGTATCCTCTGCGTGTCGTAAGAGGCGACTAAAGGAGGTACGGGTGAGGTAACCCTGACAGAAACCTCGAGTGATGAAGACGGAGGTTCCAGGCCGCACGGCGCACTCTAATAACCCATGGATCCACGCACTTAACACTTATGATCATGTCGACAGAAGAAGAACTGGCGTCTGAAGTAGTCAACACGCTGAACTATTTCAAGTCGAACTCGATCTTAGCCCACAATGGAAAGGTAGTTCGGCATATGCATGTCTGGGTGACAGCCTAGTTGTTCAAGCAGATCTTGAGTAAGCGTATCAGTGTTCCATTATGAGGATTTAGCGCATCGCGTGTTCAGAAATACTAATACGATTGATTCTGACTCACTCAAATCCGAAAATGCCATCGCGACTCGTTGTCATAGCTTGTCCTTTTAAGAATGAGTACCATATCAGGCTGACGCTCAATCAAAAATGAAATGAGAATACACACAATAGGTGGCCTACAATACAAACTGCGCGAGAAAGCAGTGGATTTATTATATGGGGCGAAAACAAATATGATTCTAAAAGGCAGCGTTACACAAGCCACACATCTTATAATATGTAATGTATCTTATCAGATAAAGAACTCTCAAAATACATCGTTGTAACCTAATGACGCTAGTTACTGTACCAGTTCAGGGCGAATACGGGGGCCCGATTGATCCAGTATTGGTTCAGTATCGGTCCAGTGACCTGCGTTATCAGAGTATTAATAGACTATGATATACGGATTCTATATCATTCACCCGTGTATTTACATCACTATTATGTATGTATAAACACGAAGTTAATGTTGCCTTATGGGTGACACTAGTGTGTCTACCTACACTTATAGTACATCGTATAGGAATATCAGCAACGAAGCGATCATTTTCGATGCCCATTCGTATTATCTATTGCTATTCCAGACTAGTTATTCCGACCATAGCAGGAACAGTGAGACACGAATTCAGAGCACGCACACCAGCGCAAACTTCCGCCTTGTCCCACTCTTAAGACACCCACATGGGGGTGGGGTGGGGGGGGGGAGCAAGCATCAGCTGGTAAATACCATTATTCAGACCTTCCATACATACCGGTGTCAGACATAGTTTCTGCGATAAAACCTTCAAAAAAGCATAAGTGCCACTAACCGACCAGCCTTCTGAGCACACAGTACGCACTGGGAGACCAAGAAAAAGATGGATTTATCGCATAGTCGAGATGGTGTCGAACCGTGAACTATCAATGTGCCTAGCCTTCCATTTGGCAGTCGGCAGAGTTTCATATCCCTGCGACAACGACTCGAATCGATACAATCGAGAATTGGGTTAAACATAGTTTCCTGCAGGAAAATGTACGGTGGGGTCGGGCACAAGTTCTTCCAACTTAGATAAAACCCTCTCCCAACACCTCTTACAATCAAGAGGATGGAGTAACGTGTGTACAGTAAATGCCACAATGGCACGCGACTTCCAGAAACACGCGGATGTTTAATCAGAGCACCGCAATTCCTAGTTTTACATATCTAGTCTCGTCTATGTATGTATTACCGACAATACATCTATAGAATTCATTATTGTGTCTACATGGTCATAGCTACACACGCAAACACGTAGATGCGCACGCTTGCTAGCGTGCATTCACGTGCATGTACATGTACTTCTCTTTCTAGAATAGATCCTCTAATGGTAAGTTTATGTATTTTGCACTCTGTATTCTGAGTTGACTAAATGTATAATTATTCAATTCGTACGAAACCGTGCTTAGTTATATGCCCAGCAGTTGCTTTGGAATACCGGTGCTGTCTACACACACACACACACACACACACGCGCGCACACGCACACGCGCACGCACGCACGCACATACGCATGCACGCACGCACGCACGCACGCACGCACGCACGCACGCACGCACGTACGCACGCACGCACGTACGCACGCACGCACGCACGCACGCACGCACGCACATATGTATTAAATCAGATGAACGTTTTATTCAATTACTGTAATAACTGGAAGCCAACGACGTACTTCGCTTGGACAGTGGGTGCCCCGCGGCGGTGGAATATAAGCTATATTTGAGAAGAATAACGTCAATATAATAATAAGATTTCCTTTGAATATTCTAAACAGGCTGTGCTATTTCATTTATTTTTCTCACAATACACCATAGAATCTTCCGTCGTTAATTATTTCTGGTAACAATACGCCTAATCAGCAATTTCAGGATATTAGGATTTAAACGAGCGCACAGGGAAGGTGTGAACACGCACACGCACATGTACAGAGGCCATTATAGACATGCACTCACGCATATAGCATATGAGGATTTAGCGCATCGCGTGTTCAGAAATACTAAAACGATTGATTCTGACTCACTCAAATCAGAAAATGCCATCGCGACTCGTTGTCATAGCTTGTCCTTTTAAGAATGAGTACCATATCAGGCTGACGCTCAATCAAAAATGAAATAAGAATACACACAATAGGTGGCCTACAATACAAACTGCGCGAGAAAGCAGTGGATTTATTATATGTGGCGAAAACAAATATGATTCTAAAAGGCAGCGTTACACAAGCCACACATCTTATAATATGTAATGTATCTTATCAGATAAAGAACTCTCAAAATACATCGTTGTAAACTAATGACGCTAGTTACTGTACCAGTTCAGGGCGAATACAGGGGCCCGATTGGTCCAGTATTGGTTCAGTGACCTGCGTTATCAGAGTATTAATAGACTATGATATACGGATTCTATATCATTCACCCGTGTATTTACATCACTATTATGTATTTATAAACACGAAGTTAATGTTGCCTTATGGGTGACACTAGTGTGTCTACCTACACTTATAGTACATCGTATAGGAATATCAGCAACGAAGCGATCATTTTCGATGCCCATTCGTATTATCTATTGCTATTCCAGACTAGTTATTCCGACCATAGCAGGAACAGTGAGACACGAATTCAGAGCATGCACACCGGCGCCAACTTCCGCCTTGTCCCACTCTTAAGACACCCACATGGGGAGGGGGGGGCAAGCATTAGCTGGTAAATACCATTATTCAGACCTTCCATACATACCGGTGTCAGACATAGTTTCTGCGATAAAACCTTAAAAAAAGCTCACCACCTGCGAAATGAGATAAAGCAGAAAATAAATCCAGAAGAGACAGGATCAGAAATGAACCAATCATGGGAATTGTAGGAACAATACCAACTCTCATCACACAGAAAAGCAAGGTTCGAGTGTCTCGTACACTTGAACATAAGTGCCACTAACCGACCAGCCTTCTGAGCACACAGTACGCACTGGGAGACCAAGAAAAAGATGGATTTATCGCATAGTCGAGATGGTGTCGAACCATGAACTATCAACATGCCTAGCCTTCCATTTGGCAGTCGGCAGAGTTTCATATCCCTGCGACAACGACTCGAATCGATACAATCGAGATTTGGGTTAAACATAGTTTCCTGCAGGAAAATGTGCGGGGGGGGGGGGGGGTCGGGCACAAGTTCTTCCAACTTAGATAAAACCCTCTCCCAACCCCTCTTACAATCAAGAGGATGGAGTAACGTGTGTACAGTAAATGCCACAATGGCACGCGACTTCCAGAAACACGCGGATGTTTAATCAGAGCACCGCAATTCCTAGTTTTACATATCTAGTCTCGTCTATGTATGTATTACCGACAATACATCTATAGAATTCATTATTGTGTCTACATGGTCATAGCTACACACGCAAACACGTAGATGCGCACGTTTGCTAGCGTGCATTCACGTGCATGTACATGTACTTCTCTTTCTAGAATAGATCCTCTAATGGTAAGTTTATGTATTTTGCACTCTGTATTCTGAGTTGACTAAATGTATAATTATTCAATTCGTACGAAACCGTGCTTAGTTATATGCCCAGCAGTTGCTTTGGAATACCGGTGCTGTCTACACACACACGCGCGCGCGCACACGTACACGCGCACGCACGCACGCACATACGCACGCACGCACGCACGCACGCACGTACGTACGTACGCACGCACGCACGCACGCACGCACGCACGCACGCACATATGTATTAAATCAGATGAACGTTTTATTCAATTACTGTAATAACTGGAAGCCAACGACGCACTTCGCTTGGACAGTGGGTGCCCCGCGGCGTTGGAATATAAGCTATATTTGAGAAGAATAACGTCAATATAATAATAAGATTTCCTTTGAATATTCTAAACAGGCTGTGCTATTTCATTTATTTTTCTCACAATACAACATAGAATCTTCCGTCGTTAATTATTTCTGGTAACAATACGCCTAATCAGCAATTTCAGGATATTAGGATTTAAGCGAGCGCACAGGGAAGGTGTGAACACGCACGCGCACCTGTACAGAGGCCATTATAGATATGCACTCACGCACCCACGGACACGCGTGTGCACACATGCACGCACGCATTCATGCACGCACGCACTCAACACCGCACACGCGCACGCACACACAAGCAGAGACACTCGCACATGCTCCAAAGCTTACACACTTAAAGACCTCACACATATGTACGCACCCATACGCCGACACATGGGCTGCACAAGTGTATACCCCCCACATACACACACCCCACACCCGGTAACGGGTGTATGACAACAGACATATGCGAAGCTGCGGTGTGAAGACGGTGACGAGCGCAGCTTTCGGCTGTGTATTCCAAGATCTCATTTTCCTATTATTCCTTCAGAGACCATTGTAGAAACTAGTGTAAGTCAACAATCCCAAGGTCGCGTGGAGACTTCAAATAATTAGTTAGAACAGAAATATGTGAGAATGTAAATGATTGGTACCACATTGAATTATGTTTTTGACAGACACAACGTCGTGAAGGCAAATCAGCGAACATACTAAGGTCACACACAACTGCTGACAGGCTGATCAAGGACAAACAACAACCTCGGACTGAATCCCCAACGAAGCAGTTTTGGTTTGATGGGAACCTGTCACCGCGATGTAATATTGGCAAGGCGTCCGTCGGAGATTGATTGGAGAGTTAAGTTCGCGGACAAGGTAGATAGAGGTCGATTCCAGCAGCCTGTCTCTAAACTAATTAGGTCATTACATCACACTCCCTGTCATAGTCACATCCAATTATTCATCGAAGGTCACAAACACACACACACACGCACGCACGCACGCACGCACGTACGCACGCACGCACACACGCACACACCCACGTACGCACGCACGTACGCACGCACGCACGCACGCACGCACGCACGCACGCACGCACGCACGCACGCACGCACGCACGCACGCACGCCCGCCCGCACGCACGCACGCACGTACGCACGAACGCACACACACACACACATACACGCGCAGCGCTCGCATATGAGTAAGCACATGTTCTCACAGCGGGAGTCACTTAGCCAGAGATAAGCATTATATAAATATATTCCATAGTGTCTTCCAAGTATAACTACTATTCAATATCACGAAGTGATGTAATTATATAGGATGTGTGGGACCTCACTAAACGTGACCACACTGGATGTGTTAAATTAGTCAATATACTAGATATTTACATTTCCTTAAACCCATGTTGTCTGTCTTAACGTCAGCTAGTGATATTTTCTCAGTTTTCCAATCACCACTATTTGAAACTGGAAATGGCCAACTACGCTCGTTTGAAATAGGTGTTATCATTCTTATGTGGCGATGACAACACGTGGTCATTGATAGTTACTGGTCATGGCAGTCATTCCTTTCCTTGTAACCTAAATACGACCTTAATTAGTTAAGTATTGACCCATTCCTACTGACTGTTTATACAGCGTATTTTAATTCTTAATTACATGAAACCGTGCTTTCTTCGCACTGGCATAGACACATAGTCGGACGCATAGAAGTCCCCTTCATGCCTCTGAATAGCAAAAATCGAATCTAGATACTGAATTGGGGATGCATTGCAAGCAATTCTCGCTATCGTGCAGATTGGCATACAGTGCCACACAGGGCGCTGGTTGTTTGTACCGGTTGTCATTATGACAACCTGTCTCAAATAGCCACCATCGTTTGGCTTCACAGACAACACCACAGCAAATGAATGAATCCGATATCTCACTCAAGTATCTGATACCGACTTATTTGGTGACGTCACAGTGGAAATGTCATAGATCTATCACGAAAGGCAAGAGGAGAATAAATAAACACCCTGTTGCATATTTGGTACCTAATTTGATTGGCAGTTGTTGCTGTCACAGACACTAACCGCTCTTTTTCATAGGAATTTCCAAATATTAAAATCTTACCCTGAAATCTAGATGGTGGGAATGCGGGGTGGACGCTTCCAAATCTATTCCGATACACACACAGACTGCACAGAGTGTATATAGAAATAGTAACCGCCCAGGACCTGTCACATACTTGGCTTACTGTTTCCAGGGGTATAACATCGGCAGCTGCTCACTGAGATGCAATGGTGACAACGCAATCTCAAAACAATGACTGGCATGTGGGTGTCAAAGGGAGCAACTGTATGTACAATGTGTTGAACTAACCGACTATCCAACGTCCATGACTGACCTAGTTACACCATTACGAACTTATTTTGATTGTGACGTCAGCATGTATATATATGGCATGTGTGTAAGTGTACTGTATTCTGCGGGTGTAGTAGCAGAAACATCCGACTGTGTGTTGTCCTCAGCAGAATTCCTCAGGCCCTCTCTTGATTTGATTGTACCGAGTCCAGCGTTCTTGTGATCACCTTGGTCATCTTGGGGGCACGCTTAGCAGATTTACGCAATGCCGTCCTCTCATGGCTTTGCATTTGCTGGCTCCCAGTAGGGCGAATTCCAAGGCGTTCTGTGCTGGTATGTTTTCAGGCATCCTTAGCACATAACGAAACATGGACTATCTTTGCTGGGAGACGTTTAAGGGCAGCGGTGATGTATTACATAGTATTATAAATTATGATGTCTGGCCATTGGCGTGCAGTGATAGTGCGTAGGTTTTTGCGGTGGCAGGCATCATGTTTGTAGAGAGCTGCTTTTGGTGCTGCCCAGCTTTTACAGTTATAACGCATCACGGGTTACGCAGGGTACATTGCATAAACGTACTCTTTTTTGTCATGGTCATTTTGATCGACGAATCCATAGTTCCAGAAGGACTGAAAAGCTATGTTCCGATAACGCAGGGTGTAGTCTTGGGGAATTTTCCCTCACGGGTTTCAATGCAGCTGTAAAGTAACACGTGAATCGCACTGGGGATAAACCATCTCTCTGTGAGGAGCTGAGTGATGTCTCAAACTATACTGACTTCAGTAACATAAATCGTACTTTCAGCTTAGTGTCTGCAAGTAGTAGTCTCACTAGTAGTAGCTTATCTTCATTGCAAGTAGCCTGGTATAGTTTATCTAGTGTCTTGAGCGTGTAATTGTGTCCAATGCTCGTGCCATGTATAAGCCAACTTTACGGAATCCCCAGTATTTGGGCATGACTACTCCCTCAAGCACGCGTTGACCCCCTTACACTCTATGCACAGTTGCGACCATGTTTGAAGCCTCTTTGATGTGATCTGGCGAAGTCATCGATCTTGTATCGGGTGCGGCATAGAGTAGCATTGGATAGAATTGCCTGTATGCTGTTGTTGAGCACAATGGGACGCAGCGGGCAGAGGAGTGGGGGCGGGGTGGTGGTGGCAACTTGCTTCTTGGTAATGGCTATCGCGATAAGGTTGCCTTGACCTAGATCACCGATGGGAAGGTGGTGCATAAAAGTTGAATTAATTTGATGCGTGATCGGCTTTGAGATAATTCCCCCTTGCGTGTTTGAATATATCATTGTTCATGCCATCAGGTCCAGATACACGTCAATTTATCAGGGCTTTAGTTGCTTTCTCAACTTCTGCTGTTGTAATTGGTGTTAGTAATGGCATGGGGTCTCATGAAAACGGGTGCAACGGCTCATCATTTTGCTCAGTGAAATGTTCCTTGAACCATTCTCAAATCCCCTCGGCTTTGCCCTGGTCAGTCCCGGTAAAGTGTCCTTCAGAGTTGTGTACAGTGAGTGGTGGTGTGTAGTCAGTAACTCTCAGGGCTCAGGCTGCCAGAAACATTGTGTGACAGTCATCCGTGCCAGCGATTTCATCTTTTAGGGAGCTTGCTTGTTGAAAAGCAACATCTTTTCTGCATTCCCTAATGTGACGCAGAATGTTATTGCATTCCTGGCGAAGTTTGATGCCGTCTTCACTTTGGCCACTTTGATATATGCGCAGCCGTAATGCCTTCTGCTCTGCTGATAGTTTTAGTAATACAGGGTCGTTAGTATACCTAGCTCGGTTGTTTTTAGAACTCCTATGGTGGCGGTCGCTGACGATCCCATACGTTTCAGTATTCTGGTTAGGGCTCCGTTTTGATCGGAGCTGACGTCCGTGTTAGCTACCTGCTCTCCGAGGCCTTTTTGTATGACCTTTGAGAGTCAGTGTCGGTGGTGCGCGTGGGTAGGCTGTATGCGACTCTACCCTCTAGCCTGGTATCACGTTTATACTTAGGTAGAGATGATTCACCTGAAGGCGTGTAATGACTGACTTATCGTCAGAATTTAGATGTACGCCTCCCTATGAAAGCACATCACGAAGTATGGGGGGGGGGTTGCTTCTGTTGTGCATAGTATGAAGTCTATTTATTCGAATACTGATGTTGTAGCTGTAGTGCATGTTGGGGTTTTGCGATCAGCAATGCGTCCTGTCCATGTTGTCCGGTGATGGGGGGGGGGGGGGGGGTTGGTGGCTAAAAGTTGCATGTGTGGCAAATTGGCTTACGGAAATAAGAAAGCCACAAGTGCCTCTCCATTGCTGTTGCGTGTGCTCCCTCCATACGACCCCATGTCCTGCACGTGTGTCCGCATTGGTGAGGTTACCCAGCTGGCAGTTGAAATCTCCACACACGCCCATTTGCCATCTGGGTATTGCAATGGCGGAGTTCGGTTCTGCATAGAAGGAATCTAATTTTGCTGGATTCTCTTTGGAGTTTTCGGTAGTAGGGTCATATGCGACACTTAGAGGTGGTGTGTTTTCGCTTTAGCATACTCAGGTCCATGAATGCAACATGATCACTGACATTTCCAAGACTAATGAGATGATCCAAGAGCCTTCGTCGTATTGCGAAGTCTAAGCCCCGGTATGTAGCCTGTTTTTGCTCCATGAGTACTAGGTTATGGCCTGATTGAAGTTGCTGCTCTGCGTGGGTAGCTACTTTATTCTCTTGAATGCATGTAATAACGATATGATAGTGTTCACAGTCTGCACATAAATGTTTGCCTCTTTGATGTTGCAGGCAGACCACGTACGTTCTACGGAGCTATGGTACGCTCCTGGGAAGATCGCTTCGTCTGAGGATGTCAAGCACAGTTTATGGTGTGAAGAAGGTTAAAAGACATAAGCAGCGTTGCCTCTGTATACGGATGCCAGCCCGCAATCCTTGGTGACTTAGTTTCCCAACACATTCTGTACGTATGGAGGAGACCGGCGTGGAGGTGCCATCTTTCTCACACGCACGCACGCACGCACGCACGCACGCACGCACGCACGCACGCACGCACGCACGCACGCACACAAATTACCTAGCTATCTCAGAAAACCATGGTCACCGCTGGTACACATTCCCATATTCTCAATACGGCGACAACAAAAACACCTCCCGTAGTGGCCAAAGGAAGCTATATTAGAATCGCAATATAGAGGGCTCAATTTCTAGCTATGCTCCACCATTTCTAGCTAGGTTCCTTCTACGCCTTGTCTGTGTCGGGAGGTGGCATCGTACCCTGAAAACACAGAATCCCAATAAGCTGTGTTGGAACTAATTTGCCTGGGTTGTTGTAGCATCAGCAGCGTCCAGTCAAATTAGTATCAGCGTTTTCAACAGAATGTTTACAATATACTAAATCCATCAGAGACATCAAATGTGTAGTCCTTCTGTTAATTATCCTTGTGACGTAAGCCTACATGTGACATAATTGATTATGAGGTCAGATACTTGATCGACATATATGATTCACGCATTCGGAGATGTTCTATGAGGGCGTGCCCGCTCACACGGGCAACACCAACAGCAGCAGCAGCAGCAGCAACAACAACAACAACAACAACAACAATAACAACAACAACAACGACAAAATAAAGATTAATTATGACTTATGATAATAGACATCATATTGTAATGCATAAAGAGGGTTCGATCTGTCACTCAAGTATATTACGTCATAACAAGATACGCCAGAAATTAGCCGTAGCCGCAATCAAAATGACGTAGCTCTATCAGAAAATTCGAAAAATGTGTTAGTCGGCGATATGCGTCATGATACTGCAGTAGTGCTGGCCATTATGGTCAGCTGGGTATATAAACATAAAGGACTTATGTGTCAATTCGTGGCCAGTTAATCCTTAATAGCGAGATACTGTCCATCACTCAATTGCTAGGTGAAAGTCCAGCAAGTGAATCACTGTTTCTCAATAGGTCCAGTTTTCCGTCACCGCAGTTAGTCCCACGAGACTATCAATTCAAATTGCAAATGTGGTAAATGTATTTGTACGAGAAATGACAGCTGTACCGTGAATTGTTACATTAAAGCAACTAACCAATAGCTTCTCTGAACGCGCAATTGATATTCAGATATCAGACTTGAGCAGGTCGGCGCATTAGTTCCTTATTTATAACGTCGATTTTTTTATTACATCCTATCAGTGGACCAATTTCACAGAATATTGACTAGATTTTCCTCGAGTTTAACTGCACTTCTAATTGTAGTGATTGATCTTCAGACATTAGCGAATACTTCTATTCTCCCCTGTCTGTATACATTGACACTCGGATATCCGTAAGCGTCAATCAAATTAGGAATTGTATTGATTGTATCGATATAATTGTCAGTCATTGCGTAACACTAACAGCATTGCTGCCCATGCATGTCTGGTGTAAATGAACCTCAATGTACTTGTGAAATTGCCTCCTGCATTATGAGAGATACGTCTATCTTTATATTACCGACGCCGTCATTAATGAGTCTACTTTTATTGACGGCATGTTGGCTGGGTTGTGCTTGAACAATGTATTCAGAATTCCTTGGAAATCATTTCATTTCAGCTATATGTAAACATCTTGCGTATTTTGAAAGAAAATACCTGCGGAAACGATGAACGCGATGACTACTGTGGTGGTACTGGAGCAATGCCGCGCCAACACAGGCCGGTATTGACCAAATACTAGCCTGATGACCTGCTGTGTGAGATAGCAGCTACATAGATGAATAGAAGAATCCAAGTGTAACTGTCTCCAGCCAATCTCTAGCTAAGCTGTAGCAGAAACAGCACGTAGTCAAATTCGTTTCAAATTAATCAAGAGTCAAATGCCTTCATGCCGTTTAGAAAGCAACAGATCGCTATTAACAGTGTATCCCGCTTATCATATTAACAGCAACATAAGTGGGTTTTTTGTTTTCCCTTCACATAGTGAAACAGGCCAGCGATCTAAAACTGAAGCCGGAAGATTGCATCAGAAGACAGTATTGATTTAATGTGTGAGTTATGTTTATCCATTACAAGACGACGGGCAGAACAACGAATCATTGATTTTAATACAGCTTTAAGTTGTATTCAGAATTCCTTGGAACTCATTTCGTTCCAGCTATATGTAAACATCTTGCGTATTTTGAAAGAAAATACCTGCGGAGACACTGAACACCATGACTACTGTGGTGGTACTGGAGCAATACCGCGCCAACACAGGCCGGTATTGACCAAATACCAACCTGATAACCTGCTGTGTGAGATGGCAGCTGCATAGATGAATAGAGGAATTCAAGTTCAACTGTCTCCAGCCAATCTCTAGCTAAACTGTAGCAGAAACAACACCCAGTCAAATACATTTCAAATTAATCAAGAGCCAAATGCCTTCATGCCGTTTTGAAAGCAACAGATTGCTAGTAATAGTTTATCCCGCTTATCATAGTAACAGTAACATAAGTCGTTACTTTGTTTTCTTTCCACATAGTGAAATGGGCCAGCGATCTAAAGCTGAAGCCGGAAGATTGCGTCAGAAGAGAGTATTGATTTAATGTGCGAGTTATGTGTATCCATTAGAAGACGACAGGCAGAACAACGAATCATTGATTTTGATTTTGATTTTGAGTTGAAGTTCTTTATTTGATCGATATGCATCTTCCAAATCCCTACATAGCTAGTTAACTGAAATCTGGTGCTCTCTTTGATTCAGATATTTAACAGGATTGTGAACAATAATGGAGGAATCCAGTTTATTCATCAACCATATGACGTCATAATCACCTGCATGACAAGTAGGATAACGTCATAATCAATCACGTCATACATGACTCTATTTAGTCGATCTTAAATGCACAATTAATTAGATAACTAATGATTTAGGTATCACAAAATAGATTATTTTTAATTGTTTTCTACTATGATCGATTTATGTGAGAAACGACTGATAAAATGTTACATATCCAGACAGGTATTGGCCAGAGGCTGATCAATATTACCAAACATGCATGGCAATACGCCTAGCACTGTGTCTAGAGGATACTTACATAGATTAATAATCTCCTCCACGGCTAATTTCCAACTGTGCTCTCATGCGACGATAATGTAATTACATCGTAGAAAATATGTCCATACATGTTAGTGAACCAGTTATAATGTACGCACATCTGTTGTGTATATTCTACATACTGTTGTGAACGTAAACTTAATTACTCTTGGAAAACCACTGGTTGGAATACGTTATTCACCAGGGAATAATTGATTACAGATTTGTATCTTAATGCAAATCGTTAATAAAATTTAGAATATAATCAGTTAGTTACTGTTATATCATATGTGAAACAGTAATTTGACTAACTACCGTTCGCATATAAAATATCGAGAAGAAATACCTATTCAATGCAGACACCTTTATTAAATTAACACGAGAAATGAAAACCAAATGAATAATTGTGTGTACGACGTGGCAGCTAAATACCACGCTACGTTGCATCAGGTGACCATCTAACCAACACCTATAGTTCTTCAGAGTATATGGGGATCAATAATACCAAATGTGCACGGCAATACGCCTAGCACTGTGCCTAGCTGATAGTAAATTTAAAGGAAAAGGAAATTGTAATCCATTTTGTTATCAATAATTGAACGTATTGTATACTTTTTAAGACTATTTATATTAGCAATATGTACCATCTTGGTGAGAATCATCGTACAATGTTATTTTGATAGAGTACATTTAGAATACATAATGCGTCTGCCAAGACATGTTTACCACTTTTGCACTAATCATGTGACGGAGTGTCAGATAGTATACACGTATCGTGTGATGGAGTGTCGTATGGTATACATGTACCGTGTGACTGAGTGCCAGATAGTATGCAGGAATCATGTGAAGGCGTGTCAGATAGTATGCTGGAACCATGTGAAAGAGTGTCAGATAGTATGCAGGACTCGTGTAAAAGCGTGTCAGATAGTATACCGGCATCATTTGAAGGAGTGTCAGACAGAATGCAGGTGTCATATGACGGAGTGTCAGCTAGTATACACGTATCATGTGAAGAAATGCCACATAGTATATAGGTATCGTGTGAAGGAATGTCAGATAGTATACAAGAGTATGCTAATCCAAACTTGGGCTGCTAAAAGCGTGCTGCTTCTTCAAACAGTAGGTGGGCAAACAGTGATGCGATTGCTCCATTGCTCACGCAATCTCAAACATATTATGATACGCACTATATGGTACTATCACTCACACAGGTCATATCAACAGTGACAATCCAGTCATCAGGGAAGACTACACAGTGGGTGTTGGCGCCTGGGGAGATTCACATCTCATTCGCTGACCATCATGCTCTGTTATATGGAAAACGGGGACTCGATATGGCGGGCATAGATCTGTTCCCCAGCTAAGGTGCGATACATTTTGACAGTGAAGCCTTCCAGAGAGGGGTGAAATAGCATACCACATATGTATGTGCATGTCATTATCTGAAACATGATCATATCCTGGAAGATTCTGCATCTTTGGCAAAACAGTCTCCATATAAGAGATGATGAGTATTTGAACATATTTTTTGCACATGCTTCACAGAGAGTATCAATAGCAGAGAACAAGAATATTGGAGTAGAGAGTTAAGAAAATATCTCTCAAACTATCTATAACATGTGGTACACGTATGTCAGCAAGGGCGTTGAAAAAAATTGTACAGGGATTTACGCGAACATGTTACATATTTCTTCGCTCATAATCTCTATCACCATGCCATACTCATGCCGCGTCGCCTAGCTGGAATAGACGTATTGAAAACGAATGCTCTACTAATATGCAATGCATTGAAGGGATGGGGTGGGTTGATGTAGGGTGAATTATGTGTGCAAAGGTCTGACACATTGTTCATAAACCCATTCGTCGATCATACTTAGAACAACAAGTCATAGGATTCAAAGTGGATGGAGGAATAATTGGACTGACACAAAATGACATTTCAGTACACATAAGTATGAGCACTGCTCCAGAACTGACTGCCATTGTGAACAAATTCCAAGATCAGCATCGAGTCTTTGATAATTATTATTATCAGCAGAATGAACGCTACCACTGGGTACGAACCAGCAACCAAGATTCTGCCCAGATTGCAGAAAGAGCTGCACTGTAGGACGCTGCGGTTGTAATCCTTTCATCTTGAAAATTGAGCTTGCCTGCATCGGCGCACGGATCAGAGTGGCTAGTTAGACCAACGAGGATATCCTGTCACGTGACTAGAACGACAATCACTGACAAGATACTCTCAGCGTCAAAGATGGCTCTGTGGGCCAGCATTGGGGGAAATGAAACTGAAGACGCATGCAACCTGCTAAAAGCAAACTGCCTTGCCATTTGGAAAATGAATCTAATTCGTGAAGTTAGGAAGAGATCAGCAACTACTTGCACGTTTCATTGACATCCGGTAATTTCGCACACACCTTGTTGAAAGACTAGGTGAGGTCATTAGTAATTATATATTATCTATGTGCTCAAGGTCTCATATGCATCGGATAGGCTCTCTACATTTGCCAACAGATAAGAGTTCATTCATGAAAGAGCTTGGGAAGCATGCCCATTCACCAACTGTTGAGACAATCACTGAGAAACAAAACAAGGACGTTGACAGAGAACCAACTCTAGATGAAGAAGTTGAAATGATAACGGGTAGATATGAACTCGTTAACCAGGAATCGGGATCTGACAATGTAATTGGCACTGCCACTCATACTCAAGATGCGATGGATGAAGCCCGTTCTGAAATTCTCCGATGACATTCCACTACATACAGGCAGCCATGCCCATAACGGGAATGTACTTATATATGATGGGCAAGTAGTGATTTATAGAATACCGTAGCCAACTAGTATTAACATCATCGCAGATTTGCAGACTCATTTGTTAACCGACTCCGCTTAAGGCTTAAAGACTATGTAGAGAGGAAGGTCAGTTTTACCTCTGTGTTTCAGGATCAGTGAAAGAGATACTACACACATCAAATATGTGTCACTGAAACTGCTGCTGTCTCAGACTGAACCAAGGACACAGCGAGGCTATTTCGGATTGGTACATGTATTCCAATTGTTGCATTTGGTATATCCATGCTTAGTAACTGGACAGACCTGTTTCTTACAGCCCTCACCAAATACGATCATGAAGAGGCAGTGATGTTGTTCAGAACACACACTCACACCGGCACACACACGCTCACACGCACACGTATGCGCGTATGCGCGTATATAAGGACGCACGGACGCACTCATACACGCACACACGCAAGCACGCACTCACGCACGCATGCATGCTCGCACACACGCACGCGCGCGTGCACGCACGCACACACACGCCACATACACAATCCATATACTGATGTCTTCCCGATAGCTTCCTTGCATTCCAAGTCAACTAATGTCCATTACAGGCAAGAGAAAATGTGCCAGAACACTCACTATCAAAGACAGATATACTTCTATGTCTTAAGGAGGCGTCATGGAAATTACTTGGCCTTTAGAACTTATCAGGAGCAGGCTGGTGTGAAAGGTTGTATAGCATCGTAAAGAGAGCGTGGTCCTTGTTGTTTTTCTCATTGCAGCCAACTGACGACGCTGTAAAGACCGTTCAAGGATTACGAACACCTGACTTCGATATTGATGGGCCTGGCGTTGATTCATACTGGTTGCGTGCTTACCAATATATATTATATTAACGTACACATGTGTCGATTGCACAGCAATACACATATTTTGAATAAGATTACTTTATGCTTTAGCATAATTTGAAATTTGCTATTGCCACTAGATACACGCCACTTTAGCTGTCAAATAGCATCATGAATATAGTGCAATCTGTCTGGTACCAATTAACAAACTCCTGCAACCATGACCAGTCAGTCGTTTCTATTGCTCTTGCTGGGAAACAATACATCAAATACCCATATCAACTTTCCTTTCCCAATTTGGCCCAATTTGAAAGTAAACTGTTGACTATTTTGAAACTAATTTGACTGGGCATGGTTGCAATAACGACCTGTCAAATAAGTTTCAAAATATTCAACATCATGTTATTTTCAAATAGTAAAGACATACAATTCGCACAGCAACTCTTTTACACATCTGGCGTATGTCCATTGATAGTGCAGAGGTGTTTGTGATGGCGGGCATCAAGTGTGTCTAGTGCAGAGCTGCCCAACCGTTACAGGTATATAGCATAGCAGGTACACAGGTTGCGCCTTTTTCAACAGTCTTTTTGTCAACGGCATCTTTGATCTACGAATTCATAGCTGCCAGAACGGCTGGACAGCTATGTTCCATGTGACGCAGCGTGCAGCTATCGCGGCAGTACTTTACAACAATGCGCTCAGGATTCTACGTTTGCCCAATGGTTCCCGGCACGAAGCGGATCATAATTCTCTTTAGTTTCAATGCTTTGTCGATATGTTTATCTGGGTGACCTCATTCCTTCCTATGTGATGCTCAACATTTTAGTTTATTTACAGTTACTGGGAGTAGTCCGTCAAGAGGCCTCTTTCCCCGTCTATGATACCGGCATATTCCATATCTAGCGGCATACACCGCATGTGTACTGTGGTTGCGGTATGGGTGGGATGAGTGGGTTGGGCTTGTCGACCTTTCTCGCACAAATGCAGCCGCATTGCAACAGCTGAAATTCACTGATTGGATGTTTCAAATGTAATTAAGTGGCAGATCCGATACCACCAGTGTTGCTACTGTTCTCAGTCAGTTGGCGCGACGTTATTTGGCATGGCCCCGTGGAAGTGGTTTGTGCAACAGCTGTCTTGACAAACGCATGACTTGATAGTCATTGTGACTGTGAACATGAGCATACATCAGAGCATCAGTTGATGAATCCGATCTCTCACTCACGTATATGACGTCATAGCCAATTACGTCATATATAGGCTGCCGTAGTAATGCTACTTGGCAGAACCACACCATCAGAGAGCAGAAATGGTCCTTCAAGTGTACGAATTGTTTGTCTTTGACTAAGTTGACGCAGCGCTGTTTCTACCATGTGTAGCAAAACAAACACCCCAGTTAAATTAGTTCCAAGATATGCAATAGCTTACCTGTATAGTTATCTTGATATTGGGATTCTAGTAATTAACCGTTCGATTGATTACGATCCGAACAAAACGTAGAGGGAGATTAGCTAGACATTAGCGGTACATAGCTAGAAATAGATCCCTATATTAGTCACGCCTGGAATCACTTCCTGTACATTCTGATCTCTTCTAGATTTAACAGGACTGGACTATATTGCTTCTTCATGAATCAATGATGAATAGATGGATCCGATATGGCACTCAATTGTCTGACGTTATAGTTAAACAGCTCACATGTTAGCTGACGTCCCAATAACATGGCATACATCTGCCACAAGAATCGAAAAGTATGTCTCAAATGTAACCGGGTTGTATGTCTTTGATTAATTTGCATATTTTGCAAAATATTCTGAAACACATTTGAATGTGAGCTGTTGCTACCATATTCACCAGCTTTCCTCTATAGACATCTAGATATTTAGATTTTGCGATTTCAAATTTCACTGTTTAATATCGGTGCCAACACGTTTAAAAGTGATCCCAGCTTAGCTAACACCGGATGGGGCATGTCTAGCAATGAACTCGTCTATTCTTAATAATGCCATATGGACACGATGGCCAGACTTTTCTTCGGGAAATGGCAGCTCTCTATGTGAGGACATGTCCGTTACCGATAGGACCCTATCATGACTGACCATCTAGCTTGCCAAACGTA
This sequence comes from Chaetoderma sp. LZ-2023a, assembly GCA_034401795.1. Classification (NCBI taxonomy): domain Eukaryota; kingdom Metazoa; phylum Mollusca; class Caudofoveata; order Chaetodermatida; family Chaetodermatidae; genus Chaetoderma; species Chaetoderma sp. LZ-2023a. The sequence goes on along the minus strand of CM067373.1, from coordinate 75,457,012 downwards.
ACTACCATCGGGTTCTTAATACAACTTATTTTACTAAGGACGATTGCATTTGCTAGCCTAATGATGCAGCAACATATACTTTTCAGTATTGTACTCCGCAAGGCATTGCATTCGATTGCTCTAACAGCGGCATCTAGCAGCTGCATCTGGGTGTATATGCACCGAGATGAGGATTTCCTTTGCAATTTGTAATCCTTTTGATTCCGTTTGTAATTAATTACGTGACGGACATGGACAGACACATTAAGTACGCACGGATTGCCACGCCGTTACGGTTGCTGAGTATTACTCATTGAAGAGGAATCGATTTCCATCATGATCTGATATATCATCAAATAGTGGTGGTTAACATTTTGAAGCATCTTTCTTTAATGTGTGCTTGTAACATATATACTTCATTGAGCCAGTTGCCATTATGGTAATAAGTACCACACCAGCGTGTGTACTAGCACCAGCCCTAGTACAACCGACACCAGTACCAGCGCCATCAGTGGTACCACCATCACCAGCAGTAGTACCAATCCCTGCATTAGCACCATCACCTTCACCACTACTGTTACTGATATGCACTGGAATAGCCAATTTATAGCCATGTATCGCCCCCTGGTACCGTTGCCTATATCTCCTGATGAATTCTAACGTACCAATCAGTTTTAAACTATTCAACATAATTGTTATTACATTGAGAATTTAACAAATACATAACAATTCTGGCAGCTTAGTGACGGACATTTCCAGTTTTGTGACGAACAGCAGACGCATTTTTATTGTGAGGTCAACTAAGAAGTAATTCATTATGACGTCAGATACTTGCCTCGGAGATCAGGTACCGCCATTGGCAATTGTATCACCATGGCACATATGAGGAAATCTCGATGAAAAGTGTAATATGTTGATAGAGAGGCGTACTGTAGAACTATACATACTTTCAGTAATGGGAAGGTATATTTGTCTTAGCGAATGGGAGAATAATACTAGGAAATATACATGCACGACCGCATGCATACACACGCACACACACGTGCGGACGTGCACCATCCTATACATGGAAACACACACTTCCCGCCTTTTGGGTCGTCACTCGTCTGCTTGGCTCAACGGATGAGTGTATTTGAAGACAGGGTGTGCGTATTCCCACCCACCCCCACCCTTTGTATCAACACATTCGCAAAAGCACTCAATATCGCACTTATATTAATTAATCCATTAATGTTCACGGTTTTCGAAGACAATATACATTTTCGATTAATGAATGCCAGAAGACGGCCCTCTTTGTAAATTTATCACTGGAATTTACAAAATAGCTTGCTGTTGTCATACACATTGATATTTCTTAAGACCATTGCAGAGGCTGTTTTGGTCGGGATGAGGATTAGAAGGTCATTGGTCAAGAACATTTATTGTATTCTTTAATCTCCATCTATTTACGAGCCAAGAGAGTATTATTGCATTTGAAAATGTGCCATTGAAATAAACGTGTACACTTTCAAAAATAGCCTTCTTTTGGTGTGCAAAGGGCAATTCCAGAAGACATCACCATATCTAGACACCGCTTTGTCCGCCTTGACCATTACAGGTGTTAAAACTGAACACACAACGTAAAAGGAAGGAATTTCTTGGGGAAAAAAAATATTCGGTTCAAACTCGGCGCCGGACAAAATGCAAATACGACCACAGAACACTATACGCAACAGAGAATAAAAATATGTAAATGCAATTTTCAATAAAATAATATAACTACATATTTGAAGATTCTATGAAAGATATGATAGGCCTATATAGACGGACTATGCCTATCGCTACCTGACTGCAAGGCGTGTATCAAGATAGACAAGGATTTAACATTCTCTCTGTAACAAGCGCGTGCTCTATCTACCAGACGAGATACTAACTGTACGGGTGTGCTGGTGGTGATGGGTGGAGTGTGCTTCACGAAATATACAGCGCGCGTGCATGGACACACATTACAGTTACAATAGTGTTACTTGCACGTCGAATGGCGTATTTTTCTGAAAACCACAAACACCACCATTCAAACCACCACAACTAGAACCACTACACCAACCATCATCATCACCACCACTAGTAGAACCACGACCACCGCCACCACTATCACCACCCCACCCCACCACCACCACCCACAACCAACAGCACCAGCACATGCACCATCCATATCACTACCACCACCGCCGCCGCCGCCGCCGCCGCCGCCGCCGCCATCACCACCATCACCACCAGGACCACCACCACTGCCGCCGAATCCATCAATCACCGCCACTACTACCACCACCACCACCACCACCACGACCACCACCACCACCACGCCAACCAGCACTATATACCCACCATCTGCGCCCCAACCCCACCACAACCTCAACGATGCTTGCTGCCACAGGTGCTGCCGCTTCTACAATCACGACCACAATCTTGCCACAACCATCTCTACAACTACCACTGCAAGAACAACCTCAAACCCCACTACAGCCATATTCACCACATCCCCGGTCCATTCCACCGCCGCCGTCACCACCGCAACTACAACCACGACCAGCAAAAGCAACAACAGGACCACCGATGCAACCAGCACGGCAACCAGCACCGTAAATCCACTACATACCACCACCAACAATCTCAATAACAGTCACGATCCCTGCCGCTATAGCCATTACTTCTTTTATTGAAAAGTTTACTCTGACGCACAACTAGAATAAACACAACAGCAACAAACACCACCACCACCCCAGCCCACCCAGAACATGCACCATCAACATCATCACTTCCTCCACCAGCATTCATTACGATCATCATTACAATCCCAACTCATTCTGAGAACCACCACAACCACACCCAAAAACACGACCAATGCCACTAGAAATAGCACCACCACAACGACCACAACCCACCACCAGTCACAACCACCTTCACCACCACCAGCACCACCACCATCAGCAGCACAACCACCACCACCACCAAGTTTTTCTTAAAGGCTATCACTGGACGCAAATTGAGAGGTTCTTCCATTTTCTCCTGCAATTTATGATATTCATCTTTCAAAATTTCAGAAATTTCAACATTTTTTCGATTGCATGTTAAACTGAATGGAATAATTTCACGTTGATCAGCAAGACCAGGGTCCACGTGTATGCCTCTCGGCCATTTTGTTTTCAGTTGCTTAATCCAAAATGATTCTCGAAGTTTTCTTTGTTTATCAGTTTCTTCGTCCGTAGCAGAAAGAGGCAGTTGCTCAATAGGCATAATTTCAAAGTGTCTCTCGACAGAATGACCAGGAAGATTGAAATGTTGAGCTACGGTGGTTTCCTCGTCGTGTCTAATATCGCAAATGTGTCTAGTTGCTCGCCATCTTAAAGGGCATTTTGTTTCACCGACATACTGCATTTGGCATAATTTGCAAGATATTAAATAGATAACATTTTTAGAATCGCAATCTAAATTAGACTGTTCAAAGTTGGAATTTGCTTTTGTTCTGATAACTGACAAATGTATTCTGATTAGGTAGATAGAGGTCTAATTTACACCTCTTCTTTCCACATTTCTGAGATTGTCCTACGCCTATAATCTGAGGATTGTGACGAATTTTGGTGGGATTTTGATCGGCAGCCTTATCAGTAATAGTTTCCAAAGCGCAAAAATCGTGTTGAATATCCCCTCGGTTTGAGGGCTTTAAATAAGGTGGAACACGCAGATTCAACATTCTTTCTTTCACTAGAATTTCGGTGAAATCGGATAATCTGTGATTTGACAATACCTTTAAAAGTATGAGGTGGGTGGAAAGATTTCTTATGCAGTAGTTGATGGGAATCGGTGGGCTTAAAGAAAACTTTGTAATCAAGAAGCCCACTCGTGTTATAATGTACACCTTTGTAGAGAGTAACTTCCAAAAAGTATACGGACGACTGGTCGATGTTGGCTTTAAGTTTGCTGTTAGGATCGTGATTGTTCAAAATAGTGAAAAATTCATCAAACTCTTCCCTCGAATGATTCCAGATCATAAAAAATATCATCGAGGTACCGGCGGTAAAATAAGGGCTGCTTAGGACATTTGCTAAGCGCATCTACTTCCCACTCAGCTACATAGATGTTGGCAACACTAGGACTAAAACGTTTACCCATAGCGCATCCGCAGATTTGTAGGTAGATTTCGCCAGCGAATTCGAAATCATTGCCCTTTAAACTCAGCTCCAGGAGAGCTAATATTTCGCTAGTGGGCCTATTGTTATCATGAAAGTTATCAAATGCTCTGCGAACAGAAGTCAAACCCCTTTCGATGTCAATGTTTGTGTACATAGCATCGATGTCGAGGGTTATCAAGAGTGAGTTTGGAGGAACAGAAATTTTTGAGACCTCGGATAGGAAATCCTCAGAGGGGTTCAAAATGCTGAAATGTCTATTCGCAATTGGTTGTAGGTGGTAATCAATAATTTCACTAATTCGATAAGATTCAGAGCCGCAATCAGAGATAATAGGTCGACCCGGTGGTATCATAGGGTCGGACCATGACTCAATAGGTTCATGAATTGTTGGCAAAAGGTAAAACGTACGTGGATTTGAAACTCGTTTAGCCGTAAGGTATTTAAACTGCTTTTTCGTTATGGCCTTGTTGTCAGCCAGTTCTTGAAGGATTCCTTTACATTTATCACAATTATTTTGCCAGAGTGGTTCGTCTAATTTGCGGTAGTGTTTCAGATTACTGAGTTGCTGATGCGCTTCACAATATAATTATCCTTACGCATTATTACAGTAGCAGATCCCTTGGCAGCAGGCTTTATAACGAGGTCATTGTTTTTTACGCAAACCTGTTAAGGCTAAACGTTCTTGATATGACAAATTTTGATGATTTTTAGGAAATTCTAAATTTTCAACACGCTCCTTGATAGCTGTTATACTATCAGGGATCGCAGGGTCACTCAACTTCGAGTTAGGTGCCCAGCCAGTTTTTTCAACAAAAGGTAGAAAGTTGTTTTTCTTGGAATTTCGAAAAAAGTCTGCTAATTTTACACGGTGAGAAAATTCTTCAATTTCCCGTAAGCCATTATCTAAAAGGGCATCTATGTCGACTTTGGGCCGTGGTGTTGGTACATATGTTAGACCGAGATTTAGCAAAGCTCTTTCTGCTTCAGACAATGTAGAACCAGTTAGGTTAACGATATTACCACCCAGGCCAATTTCTGGGTGGTTAGCACCCTGACCCGTAGTTAGTTTAAATTAAGGTGCGATAACCAACTATTATACATCCTATTTGCAGTGCACTCAGTCCAGTGGATATTGTCCTCAACCACCTGAAATTCAGACACGGGGAGGCTGGGCAGGCTAGGGACCTTGGCCCTTAAGGCCTCTACACGGCTGTTAACGAATTGTATGTTTCGTTTCTGGGTTGTAGTCAGGTGCTTCGAATAATTTAGTTTGGCAAAGTGAACTTTAGCCTTTGGAAATTTTGAACGCATGGTACTGAACAGATTCTTAGTTCTTTGGGAGGTGTCATGCTGAAGTTCGTCCTTATCATTAATTCCGATGTTACGGATGATACGCTGAGGTTGGAAGACCTCGTTGTATTTTCTAACCATATTCCCAATGTGGATTATCTTAGCACCTGGATAGATTGCTACCTGCATATCTGGATGAGGTGTCTGATTGATACGAGCTAAATTTGAAGATCCAATCAGCAGAATCTTCTTGTTCCGAGTAGGAAGGCGCCATTCATTCTTGTTATCCACCATGAACCAAAACTTGTATATCCCTAGGCGTAGGTTTGGGCTTAGGTGTGGGTGTACATTTAGGTTGCGGTGGCTTGGACCTCGGCGTCGACGATCTGGTCTTTTGACCAGGTCGGCCAGTAGCTGCTCTCAGTGGAAGGGGAGGAAACTCGACTGGGGACAGTGGCGAGACCGGAAGAGGGATCTGACTACGATCCGCATGAGCAGACACTGACGGTGACATTCTGGCAGTGGAATCAGGAGCGGAACCACCACAGTGGACTGCAGGGGGAACACTGGTGAGCACTGGTTATTCACCCGCTTAACTACTTGGGGACTCTCAGCGGGTGACCTATTCCGTTTCCGATTTGATTGTGGGATGACTGGTAAGGTCAAGGCTGACCTTGCAGTCGGTGTGCCCGGTAGGGCCACAGAGGGCCCTGCAGTTGATGTTCCTGGTAAGGTCACAGGTGACCCTACAGGGGGTGTTGTACTATGGCAGGTTCTAAAATGCGGATCAAATTGTCTGATGAAATCATAAAACTGATCAATTGATGAAGAATGAAACTTCCTGCGATAGTTATTTCGGGCCCAATTTATTGCTGTGGTCTTCGTTCTACCTAATTCTAAATTTGGTTTTGAATGAGATTCGATGAGGAGCGACATAAGACGACCAAGCTGGAAATTATAGTGACTAATGTTAACCTGAAGTAAAGACATGGCCCATTTCAAATTTGCTGCTAAGATGTCCTGACGGACCTCGGCGTTTGGCATCGCTGGTTTACAGAAGAAATTCTGTCTCTCTAACTCTGACACTTTCCAGCCCAGTCCATGAGGCAAACTGCCCCTACGTACATGAGCATTCAAGATGCCAAGGTGGTGAAAGCATTGTATAATCATGTAGTAACACTTGGTTAGTGCAGCCTGGGCAGATGGCGGGCGACTGTCATTAGACCTCCTGTCATCCCGCCTTCTACTCTTGCTAACTCCAGCCATAATGTTACTAGTTAGATAATTCAATGTTTCTGCCACTAAAATCTACAAGAACACCAAAAAGTTGAGGGGACCTAATGGAATCGTGAACCAAGGGAAGTCTATCGAATTACAAGCCTAACAAAATCTACAAGCGTGTCAAAAATCTACCGCTGAAAAAAGAAGGTTATGAGTAAGCATGTTAATATTTAAATAATTCATATAAACTATCAAAGGATACGTGTGTATATTACCAATAATCTTATGCACTGACGTGAAGTGGGCGACCTGTTTCGACAAGGTTTGTCAGCTTCAGGCCACAGAACAAATCTGCCTGTCCACCAAAAATCTGTCTATTTATTAGAATTGATGGCCTTATGGATGTGGCTTAGATTAGTGTTCAATTGTACTTTGAAAATTTTAAATTGTATTCACATTAAAGAGTTGGACTGCCACAGATGTTTAAAAACTATTGTCTAGATCCATTGACGTTGATTGAGTTCTAAGGTTTCTGACTGGGCTTCCAGTAATACTCTCATGAATGAGTGGCCGTTGATCAAAAAGATCAAGCCATGCATATTAACCCAGTGAGCTCGATTCTGTTTGTTCAGAAGGTATCCCTTTCTGAACGAGGTTCTAGTATCAGTCTGTTGATTGATCAAAGGGATTACACAACGGTCATTAATCATTTGCACAGTGAACTATATTTCAAAAGGTGTTGTTGGACTTTATTTCCAAGTCTTTTGAAGTCGAATTTAGGAAAGAACATTTTTTAATTTCTTGTCTATAAAATTTAGACTAATAGGATTCAAGTGCATTTGAAAGATTTAATTAGCAATATGAATTTCAAGTTCCATATTAAAAGAGCGCAATAGTGAATCTAGTTTTGGTGGTGGTCGTGATTGTGATGGTTCATGTGGTGGTGGTGGTGGTGGTAGGGGTGGTGGTGGTGGTGGTGATGGTGGTGGTGGTGGTGGTGGTGGTGATGGTGGCGGGAGGGATAGCGGTGGTGGTCATGGTTGTGGTGATTGTAGAGGTGGCGGTGGTGGGTGAGCTGGGTGGTGGTGGGGGTGGTGGTGGTGCTGGTGGTGATGGGGGTGTATGTGGTTGTGGTGGTGATGGGTGTACTCGTGGGGTTGGTGATGATGGTTGTGGTAATGGTGATAGTGGTGGTGATGTTGGGGTTTAGGTGCTTGATGTTGGTTGTGGTGGCGGTCCTACTGGTTGTGGCGGTGGTGGTGGTGGTGGTGGTGGTTATATGATTAAACGCACTGGATCAGGATCTCCCAAGGTTGGGAGATATTTTTTATTTATTTTATTGTCTGAGATTTGTTATGTTTGTTTGATAGAGGCGGTATGGCCTATAAAATATGAATAATATATATCATTCATTCTGAAGGTTTTTTAAGAGTTAATTTCGAATTAACCAACATGTCACGTAGATTGGAGTTTTTCTTAAAGGCTATCACTGGACGCAAATTGAGAGGTTCTTTCATTTTATCCTACAATTTATGATATTCATCTTTCAAAATTTCAGAAATTTCAACATTTTTTCGATTGTATGTTAAACTGAATGGAATAATTTCAGGTTGATCAGCAAGACCAGGGTCCACGTTTATGCCACTCGGCCATTTTGTTTTCAGTTGCTTAATCTAAAATGATTCTCGAAGTTTTCTTTGTTTATCAGTTTCTTCGGCCGTAGCAGAAAGAGGCAGTTGCTCAATAGGCATAATTTCAAAGTGTCTATCGACAGAATGACCAGGAAGATTGAAATGTTGAGCTACGTTGGTGTCCTCGTCGTGTCTAATATCGCAAAGGTGTCTAGTTGCTCGCCATCTGAAAGGGCATTTTGTTTCACCGACATACTGCTTTTGGCATAATTTGCAAGATATGAAATAGATAACATTTTTAGAATCGCAATCTAAATTAGACTGAAGTTGGAATTTGCTTTTGTTCTGAAAACTGACAAATGTTGTCTGATTAGGTAGATAGAGGTCTAATTTACACCTCTTCTTTCCACATTTCTGAGATTGTCCTACGCCTATAATCGGACGATTGTGACGAATTTTGGTAGGCTTTTGATCGGCAGCCTTATCAGTAATAGTTTCCAAATCATGTAAAGTTTCGGATTTTATTTTGCGCAAAAATCGTGTTGAATATCCCCTCGGTTTGAGGGCTTTAAATAAGGTGGAACACGCAGATTCAAAATTCTTTCTATCACTAGAATTTCGGTGAAATCGGATAATCTGTGATTTGATAATAACTTTAAAAGTATGAGGTGGATGGAAAGATTTCTTATGCAGTAGTTGATGGGAATCGGTGGGCTTAAAGAATACTTTGTAATCAAGAAGCCCACTCGTGTTATAATTTACACCTTTGTAGAGAGTAACGTCCAAAAAGTCTACGGACGACTGGTCGATGTTGGCTTTAAGTTTGATGTTAGGATCGTGATTGTTCAAAATAGTGAAAAATTCATCAAACTCTTCCCTCGAATGATTCCAGATCATAAAAATATCATCGTGGTAACGGCGGTAAAATAAGGGCTGCTTAGGACATTTGTTAAGCGCATCCTCTTCCCACTCAGCTACATAGATGTTGGCAAAACTAGGACTAAAACGTTTACCCATAGCGCATCCACAGATTTGTTGGTAGATTTCGCCAGCGAATTCGAAATCATTGCCCTTTAAACTCAGCTCCAGGAGTGCTAATATTTCGCTAGTGGGCCTATTGTTATCGGGATATTTATCAAATGCTCTGCGAACAGAAGACAAACCCCTTTCGATGTCAATGTTTGTGTACATAGCATCGATGTCGAGGGTTATCAAGAGTGAGTTTGGAGGAACAGAAATTTCGGAGACCTCGGATAGGAAATCCTAAGTGTTGTTCAAAAAGCTGAAATGTCTATTCGCAATTGGTTGTAGGTGGTAATCAATAATTTCACTAATTCGATAAGATTCAGAGCCGCAATCAGAGATAATAGGTCGACCCGGTGGTATCATAGGGTCGGACCATGACTCAATAGGTTTATGAATTTTTGGCAAAAGGTAAAACGTACGTGGATTTGAATCTCGTTTAGCAGTAAGGTATTTAAACTGCTTTTTCGTTATGGCCTTTTTGTCAGCCATTTCTTGAAGGATTCCATTAAATTTATCACAATTATTTTGCCAGAGTGGTTCGTCTAATTTGCGGTAGTGTTTCAGATTACTGAGTTGCCGATGTGCTTCACGAATATAATTATCCTTATGCATTACTACAGTAGCAGATCCCTTGTCAGCAGGCTTTATAACGATGTCATTGTTTTTACGCAAACCTGTTAAGGCTAAACGTTCTTGATATGACAAATTTTGATGATTTTTAGGAAATTCTAAATTTTCAACACGCTCCTTGATAGCTTTTATACTATCAAGGATCGCAGGGTCAACCAACTTCGAGTTAGGTGCCCAGCCAGTTTTTTCAACAAAAGGTAGAAAGTTGTTTTTCTTGGAATTTCGAAAAAAGTCTGCTAATTTTACACGGTGAGAAAATTCTTCAATTTCCCATAAGCCATTATCTAAAAGAGCATCTATGTCGACTTTGGGCCGTGGTGTTGGTACATATGTTAGACCAAGATTTAGCAACGATCTTTCTGCTTCAGACAATGTAGAACCAGTTAGGTTAATGATATTACCACCTAGGCCAATTTCTGGGTGGTTAGTACCCTGACCCGTAGTTAGTTTAAATTAAGGTGCGATAACCAACTATTATACATCCTATTTGCAGTGCACTCAGTCCAGTGGATGTTGTCCTCAACCACCTGAAATTCAGACACGGGCAGGCTGGGCAGGATAGGGACCTTGGCCCTTAAGGCCTCTACACGGCTGTTAACGAATTGTATGTTTCGTTTCTGGGTTGTAGTCAGGTGCTTCGAATAATTTAGTTTGGCAAAGTGAACTTTAGCCTTTGGAAATGTTGAACGCATGGTACTAAACAGATTCTCAATTCTTTGGGAGGTGTCATGCTGAAGTTCGTCCTTATCATTAATTCCGATGTTAAGGATGATACGCTGAGGTTGGAAGACCTCATTGTGTTTTCTAACCATATTCCTAATGTGGTTTATCTTAGCACCTGGATAGATTGCTACCTGCATATATGGATGAGGTGTCTGATTGATACGAGCTAAATTTGAAGACCCAATCAGCAGAATCTTCTTGTTCAGAGTAGGAAGGCGCCATTCATTCTTATTATCCACCACGAACCGAAACTTGTAGAAAGACCTATGCTCTTTGGGTGTATCCCTAGGCGTAGGTTTGGGCTTAGGTGTGGGCGTAAATTTAGGTTGTGGTGGCTTGGACCTCGGCGTCGACGATCTGGTCTTTTGACCAGGTCCGTCAGTAGCTGCTCTCTGTGGAAGGGGAGGAAACTCGACTTGGGACAGTGGTGAGACCGGAAGAGGGATCTGACTAGGATCCACATGAGCGGATACTGACGGTGACCATTCTGGCAGTGGAATCAGGAGCGGATCCACCACAGGAGACTGCAGGGGGAACACTGGTGAGCACTGGTTATTCACCCGCTTAACTACTGGGGG
>CM067373.1:75198262-75440762 GCA_034401795.1 Chaetoderma sp. LZ-2023a | reverse complement strand
ATGTAAAGTTTCGGATTTTATTTTGCGCAAAAATCGTGTTGAATATCCCCTCGGTTTGAGGGCTTTAAATAAGGTGGAACACGCAGATTCAAAAGTCTTTCTATCACTAAATTTCGGTGAAATCGGATAATCTGTGATTTGACAATACCTTTAAAAGTATGAGGTGGATGGAGAGATTTCTTATGCAGTAGTTGATGGGAATCGGTGGGCTTAAAGAATACTTTGTAATCAAGAAACCCACTGGTGTTATAATTTACACCTTTGTAGAGAGTAACGTCTAAAAAGTCTCCGGACGACTGGTCGATGTTGGCTTTAAGTTTGATGTTAGGATCGTGATTGTTCAAAATAGTGAAAAATTCATCAAACTCTTCCCTCGAATGATTCCAGATCATAAAAATATCATCGAGGTACCGGCGGTAAAATAAAGGCTGCTTAGGACATTTGTTAAGCGCATCTTCTTCCCACTCAGCTACATAGATGTTGGCAAAACTAGGACTAAAACGTTTACCCATAGCGCATCCACAGATTTGTTGGTAGATTTCGCCAGCGAATTCGAAATCATTGCCCTTTAAACTCAGCTCCAGGAGAGCTAATATTTCGCTAGTGGGCCTATTGTTATCGGGATATTTATCAAATGCTCTGCGAACAGAAGTCAAACCCCTTTCGATGTCAATGTTTGTGTACATAGCATCGATGTCGAGGGTTATCAAGAGTGAGTTTGGAGGAACAGAAATTTTGGAGACCTCGGATAGGAAATCCTCAGTGTTGTTCAAAAAGCTGAAATGTCTATTCGCAATTGGTTGTAGGTGGTAATCAATAATTTCACTAATTCGATAAGATTCAGAGCCGCAATCAGAGATAATAGGTCGACCCGGTGGTATCATAGGGTCGGACCATGACTCAATAGGTTTATGAATTTTTGGCAAGAGGCAAAACGTACGTGGATTTGAATCTCGTTTAGCGGTAAGGTATTTAAACTGCTTTTTCGTTATGGCCTTGTTGTCAGCCATTTCTTGAAGGATTCCATTAAATTTATCACAATTATTTTGCCAGAGTGGTTCGTCTAATTTGCGGTAGTGTTTCAGATTACCGAGTTGTCGATGCGCTTCACGAATATAATTATCCTTACGCATTATTACAGTAGCAGATCCCTTGTCAGCAGGCTTTATAACGAGGTCATTGTTTTTTACGCAAACCTGTTAAGGCTAAACGTTCTTGATATGACAAATTTTGATGATTTTTAGGAAATTCTAAATTTTCAACACGCTCCTTGATAGCTGTTATACTATCAGGGATCGCAGGGTCACTCAACTTCGAGTTAGGTGCCCAGCCAGTTTTTCCAACAAAAGGTAGAAAGTTGTTTTTCTTGGAATTTCGAAAAAAGTCTGCTAATTTTACACGGTGAGAAAATTCTTCAATTTCCCATAAGCCATTATCTAAAAGGGCATCTATGTCGACTTTGGGCCGTGGTGTTGGTACATATGTCAGACCGAGATTTAGCAAAGATCTTTCTGCTTCAGACAATGTAGAACCAGTTAGGTTAACGATATTACCACCCAGGCCAATTTCTGGGTGGTTAGCACCCTGACCCGTAGTTAGTTTAAATTAAGGTGCGATAACCAACTATTATACATCCTATTTGCAGTGCACTCAGTCCAGTGGATATTGTCCTCATCCACCTGAAATTCAGACACGGGGAGGCTGGGCAGGCTAGGGACCTTGGCCCTTAAGGCCTCTACACGGCTGTTAACGAATTGTATGTTTCGTTTCTGGGTTGTAGTCAGGTGCTTCGAATAATTTAGTTTGGCAAAGTGAACTTTAGCCTTTGGAAATTTTGAACGCATGGTACTAAACAGATTCTCAATTCTTTGGGAGGTGTCATGCTGAAGTTCGTCCTTATCATTAATTCCGATGTTAAGGATGATACGCTGAGGTTGGAAGACCTCGTTGTATTTTCTAACCATATTCCCAATGTGGATTATCTTAGCACCTGGATAGATTGCTACCTGCATATCTGGATGAGGTGTCTGATTGATACGAGCTAAATTTGACGATCCAATCAGCAGAATCTTCTTGTTCAGATTAGGAAGGCGCCATTCATTCTTGTTATCCACCATGAACCAAAACTGGTATATCCCTAGGCGTAGGTTTGGGCTTAGGTGTGTGCGTACATTTAGGTTGCGGTGGCTTGGACCTCGGCGTCGACGATCTGGTCTTTTGACCAGGTCGGTCAGTAGCTGCTCTCTGTGGAAGGGGAGGAAACTCGACTGGGGACAGTGGCGAGACCGGAAGAGGGATCTGACTAGGATCCACATGAGCAGACACTGACGGTGACATTCTGGCAGTGGAATCAGGAGCGGAACCACCACAGTGGACTGCAGGGGGAACACTGGTGAGCACTGGTTATTCACCCGCTTAACTACTGGGGGACTCTCAGTGGGTGACCTATTCCATTTCCGATTTGATTGTGGGATGACTGGTAAGGTCAAGGCTGACCTTGCAGTCGGTGTGCCCGGTAGGGCCACAGAGGGCCCTGCAGTTGATGTTCCTGGTAAGGTCACAGGTGACCCTACAGGGGGTGTTGTACTATGGCAGGTTCTAAAATGCGGATCAAATTGTCTGATGAAATCTTAAAACTGATCAATTGATGAAGAATGAAACTTCCTGCCATAGTTATTTCGGGCCCAATTTATTGCTGTGGTCTTCGTTCTACCTAATTCTAAATTTGGTTTGGACTGAGCTTCGATGAGGAGCGACATAAGACGACCAAGCTGGAAATTATAGTGACTAATGTTAACCTGAAGTAAAGACATGGCCCATTTCAAATTTGCTGCTAAGATGTCCTGACGGACCTCGGCGTTTGCCATCGCTGATTTACAGAAGAAATTCTGTCTCTCTAACTCTGACACTTTCCAGCCCAGTCCATGAGGCAAACTGCCCCTACGTACATGAGCATTCAAGATGCCAAGGTGGTGAAAGCATTGTATAATCATGTAGTAACACTTGGTTAGTGCAGCCTGGGCAGATGGCGGGCGACTGTCATTAGACCTCCTGTCATCCCGCCTTCTACTCTTGCTAACTCCAGCCATAATGTTACTAGTTAGATAATTCAATGTTTCTGCCACTAAAATCTACAAGAACACCAAAAAGTTGAGGGGACCTAATGGAATCGTGAACCAAGGGAAGTCTATCGAATTACAAGCCTAACAAAATCTACAAGCGTGTCAAAAATCTACCGCTGAAAAAAGAAGGTTATGAGTAAGCATGTTAATATTTAAATAATTCATATAAACTATCAAAGGATAATTGTGTATATTACCAATAATCTTATGCACTGACGTGAAGTGGGCGACCTGTTTCGACAAGGTTTGTCAGCTTCAGGCCACAGAACAAAGCTGCCTGTCCACCAAAAATCTGTCTATTTATTAGAATTGATGGCCTTATGGGTGTGGCTTAGATTAGTGTTCAATTGTACTTTGACAATTTTTAATTGTATTCACATTAAAGAGTTGGACTGCCACAGATGTTTAAAAACTATTGTCTAGATCCATTGACGTTGATTGAGTTCTAAGGTTTCTGACTGGGCTTCCAGTAATACTCTCATGAATGAGTGGCGGTTGATCAAAGAGATCAAGCCATGCATATTAACCCAGTGAGCTCGATTCTGTTTGTTCAGAAGGTATCCCTTTCTGAACGAGGTTCTAGTATCAGTCTGTTGATTGATCAAAGGGATTACACAACGGTCATTAATCATTTGCACAGTGAACTATATTTCAAAAGGTGTTGTTGGACTTTATTTCCAAGTCTTTTGAAGTCGAATTTAGGAAAGAACATTTTTTAATTTCCAACAATTAAATAATTGTCTATAAAATTTAGACTAATAGGATTCAAGTGCATTTGAAAGATTTAATTAGCAATATGAATTTCAAGTTCCATATTAAAAGAGCGCAATAGTGAATCTAGTTTTGGTGGTGGTCGTGATTGTGATGGTTCATGTGGTGGTGGTGGTGGTGGTAGGGGTGGTGGTGGTGGTGGTGGTGGTGGTGGTGGTGGTGGTGGTGGTGGTGGTGATGGTGGCGGTTTGGATGGCGGTGGTGGTCATGGTTGTGGTGATTATAGAGGTGGCGGTGGTGGGTGAGCTGGGTGGTGGTGGGGGTGGTGGTGGTGCTGGTGGTGATGGTGGTGTATGTGGTTGTGGTGGTGATGGGTGTACTCGTGGGGTTGGTGATGATGGTTGTGGTAATGGTGATAGTGGTGGTGATGTTGGAGTTTAGGTGCTTGATGTTGGTTGTGGTGGCGGTGCTACTGGTTGTGGTGGTGGTGATGGTGGCGGTTGGGATGGCGGTGGTGGTCATGGTTGTGGTGATTATAGAGGTGGCCGTGGTGGGTGAGCTGGGTGGTGGTGGGGGTGGTGGTGGTGCTGGTGGTGATGGTGGTGTATGTGGTTGTGGTGGTGATGGGTGTACTCGTGGGGTTGGTGATGATGGTTGTGGTAATGGTGATAGTGGTGGTGATGTTGGAGTTTAGGTGCTTGATGTTGGTTGTGGTGGCGGTCCTACTGGTTGTGGTGGTGGTGGTGGTGGTGGTGGTGGTGGTGTTGGTGGTGATGGTGGTGGTCGTGGTGGTGGTGGTGGTGGTGCTGGCCGTGGTGGCGGTGGTGGCGGCGGCGGTGGTGGTGGTGGTGGCGATGGCGATGGCGGTGGCGGTGGTGGTGGCGATGGCGGTGGCGGTGGTGGCGGTGGTGGTGGTGTTTTTAGTGGTGTTGATGGTGATGTTAGTGGTGGTGCTGGTGCTTGTTGTTGTTATTGCTGTTGTTGCGGTGGTGGAGGTGATGGTGGTGGGTTGGTGGTCGTGGTTATACTGGCGTTGGTGATGGCGGTCGTTGGTGTGGTGGTTGCTGTAGTGGATTTATTGGCCGTGTTTGTGGTTTTCACAAAATACACGCTAATCATTTGACATGCAACTAGCACTATTGCTAATATAATGAAGTTGTTCATGCACGCGCGCTGCACATTTCGTGAAACAGGCTCCACCCACCCACTCATCCCCGTACAGTTAGTTTTTCGTCTTGTAGATAGAGCGCGCATTTGTTACGGGGAGAATGTGCAGTCCGTGTCTATATTGATGCATGCATTGCAGCCAGGTGGTCATAGTCATAGTCCGTCTGCATAGGCCGATCATATCTTCCATAAAATCTACAAACATGTAATTATATTATTTTATTGATAATTGTTTCTAAAATATGTTTATTCTGTGATAGAAATAGTGTTATGTAGTTGCACTTGCATTTTAGCGGGAAACAGACATAGTGTTTTCAAAATAAACACGTACGTATATTGCGAATTCACTACGAAATGAACAGGTCGGGAGTCAGTAAGCGACTGCGGTCTCTGGCATTGAGAAAACCGACTTTTATAGCGGTGGGGGGGGGGGGGGTGGCGGTAGGTGTATGTTCAGAAACTCGGAAACTCGGCTGCTCGGTGCCGAGTTTGAACCGAATACTTTTTTTCCCGCAAACAATTTCTTCCTTTTACGTTGCGTGTTTAGCTTTAAGTGGCCACCTATCGTTTGTGACGACTTGGAACGGCATTCAATGGGGAATGCAGACAGCTCAGGCTCCGTTTGCAATTAAATACGAGTGTAAATGGGCAGATATATGTGTAAGTAAATTTCCATGTGCGAATACCAATGAAAAGGAAGAAGACTTGATTATCTATTTGACCTGCTTTCCAATCAACCCATTTAGCAGTACATCGCGCGATGGTTTCTCAGCAGTGTACGATATGCCTGTGTATCTATGTACTAACGTCAAAAACCGGTCTGATGATTGGTGTTAGTGCCATCTGTTTGTCTGTTTGTTTCTTTGTCCGCCGCATATCTCTGGAATGCACGAAGGTAGAATCACGAAATTGGCACATAAAATCATAATGGTCCTAACTAAAGAGACGTGTACTTTTAGGTCAAATGACGAAATATATAGTTCACAGGCTCATCAGGTTGGTACTGAAATACCAGTCTTGACCATAACCCGGTAACGCAATAAGGTTGAATCATCAAGTTTAGCAAACCCATTCATAGTGTGTTAGCTAGAAATAGATAGAGTGTTATGCCAAAATGTCAAATGACACTAGGTTCTTCGACATTTTGACAAACCACGGAAATGCATGTTCTGACTAGCTAGAAATAGTTTGAGGTTATGAGCCTATGGTTATATATATATATATATATATATATATATAAATATATATATATATATATATATATATATATATATATATATATATATATATATATATATATATATATATATATATATATATAGTTCTCGAGACACTAACTGCATACGGGAATATACATTGTTACCGTAATTTGGGAGTGCACGGCGGTAAATATAGCATATGTGTTACATACAATCATATTGTCACAAGTTATAGAGATTTTCAGAGAAAGTTTCACGTAAAGACCTTACATATTTAGATCAAGGAATCCATGTATACATACCAGAATAAACACCAGTGGCCATACATCTAACATGTAAGAAGGTAGAATCACCAAATCCATCACCTCCGTTCACATCGCAAGGTACTGGAAATAGATTTACTTTCATCGCAAAGGGTCAAATATCTAGTTCACACTAGGGCACTGACTGCAACTCTGAATGCACATGTTTTGGATTCCCCAATTTTAGCAATGATCCGGATAAAGGACCCTGTGTGCAGGTAGGATTCAATTCTGTATATGTGGATATTTCAGAAACTTAGTGTCCGATTTGGCTCAAAGTGTAACACCAGAAGGGGTGTGGCGAACCACTATGATTTCACAACTTTCGCCGTCATCCAAAAAATCTTAAAATCCGAAAAGACCCAGATCTCGCTGCTACCCGGGTGCTATTGGCCTTGAGATATTCCACACTGTAGCACAGTAGTAATTCCGTATTCCAAATGTAAAATCGCCACTCGCCACTTGTTTCCCAATATCGTGAGCTCTGCTGTAGATTATATTAGTTACACCGGTACTTTGGCGTAGGTAACGCTGTTATCACACGTGCAGTCGTTGTATTTCCCGAGCGTAGCAAGTGAAATACATGTTATATTTCCCGAGCGTAGCGTGTGGTAACAGCCGGTACCGCCGGCAAAACTCCGGTGTAACGAATTTATAACACCGCAGACTCCAGTGAAGAGCACGAATGAGAGATATAGGGGCGGTGTGGTGGTGGGGGAGGGGAGGAGGTGGGGTGGGGACGTAGAGAGATGCTATCTTAACATTGTCCATGTTCAGCACATTATGGCGTCATTTTAAGAATGCATCAACACTTATGACGGCATGACATTCGGCATTGGCTATTGCTACGACATTATTAATCTGCGCATTAAGACTAACAGCCGAGGTTCGCGGGTTTTTTTTTTATTTAAAAATTTTATAGTATCAATTGCACAATGGGATCGGGCACAAGTTCTTACAAATTAGATTTGCCCTCTCCCTACAGAATTATTATAAGCAGCCAATGATTGAGAACACTAAACCGAGGTGAGAGAGAAACAATAAATTAAGAGGTGAGAGAGAGAGAGAGAGAGAGAGAGAGAGAGAGAGAGAGAGAGAGAGGAGCGAGAGAGAGAGAGAGAGAGAGAGAGAGAGAGAGAGATGTAGGGGAGAAAAACGATGTAAACAGATTAAAAAAGAATAGGAAAGAAAAGAACAGCTCCTTCAAACACTGTCATTGTCGGATAGCAGTTAGCCATTAATATAATAGATTAAACAATACGAATAATTGAATTAACAGACCATATTCATGGTTATTCCAGACCGTTATCATTTACCCCCGTTTACCCACCCCAACCCTTCCTCTCAACTCCCACCATGCTTTCACCAGGTCTTCTCTTCTCGTTTCTTACACGAAAAACGAAACAGAAACGAGAAATGAGACCCAGTCACCTCCAACCCCGCCCACCCCACACATTTAAAATGGCTCCACTCCTGTGTATTTAGGTAAATCTGAACTTTTAACCTCCTCATAACTTGGAACGAAAAGTTTGAGGAGATTAACGGTTTAGCGAGCCTTTATTGCATCCCCATCATCCCCTCTCCTGTCGTCATCGTCGTCATCGTCGTCGTCGTCGTCATCGTCGTCTGCGGCATCGCATTATCGTGGATGGCCCGAAACCACGGGGGTGGGGTAGGGGTGGGGGCGGGTTGGTGGGTAGTGGTGGTAGGGGGGGGGGGGGTACCGCGTAGTATTGCTTTCGGGTGAAGGAAATAATAGATCATACATCACTGATCTTAACCAAGCAAAATACAGCATTTGGTCATGTGAAATTGCTGAGCGGTAATAATACATGTGATACTCTGACACAGATTCCTGAACATGATATGACCTAGTTGCCCTGTAGGTGGGGCTTAGAATATACCTTCCGTATCCTCTGCGTGTCGTAAGAGGCGACTAAAGGAGGTAAGGGTGAGGTAACCCTGACAGAAACCTCGAGTGCTGAAGACGGAGGTTCCAGGCCGCACGGCGCACTCTAATAAGCCATGGATCCACGCACTTAACGCTTATAATCATGTCGATAGTCACTTACAGGACTGGCGGTATGATCAGCGGGCGAAAAGAAGAAGAAGAAGAAGAGATGACCTACACATCGTTTGCTTGCTTGTCACTACAGAATAGTAATAAGAAAGGTCGCTATCGTCATTGGTGTTTATAGAGCAATAATGCACTGGATATTAGTTTTGGATCACATTAATATACGGGGCAGTAACCTCACACGTGACTCATAACACTGCCTTCAAGATAGTGTCAGCGAGAGATTTGATATGGGAGATATATGGCTTCTCAAAACCGATATTAACGTAGGTTCGTGGTGGTGTTCGCCAAAGCCACAAGGTATATCTTCTGTATCGGCACGCATCACTCTTGCTGCGTTGAGATATCCTCTCCTCCGTTTAGGCTTGCTCCAGAGTATGCTGTTAATAAAATATTAAAAAAGTGGGTAACCCTTTGAAGCGGAATAGTCAAAATTTTAATTCACAAAATGTGCAATACAAGAGCTATCATGTTGAATATGTTGAATCCAATTTGACTGGACATTTTGTTGCAACAGATTCATGTACAATTATCGTCAACACATCAACAGCTTGCAACATCTTACCGAAACAGTTACCACACATTTTACATTCTGGGAATGTAGGGGTCAAAGTGTTAAAACAGATATATCCAAATCCCATTCAAAAATATTAACATTAGCTGAATAGCGGAAGTAGTGTTGTGCTGAACATATTTGCACACGTATATTTCATCTCTTTCCCGGATTAATTCCCTGTATCGCCATATCAGGGAGACCATGCTGAAACGCTGATGTATATTTTGAAATTAATATGGCTGGAAGCCGTATAATCTAAATCTAATTGGATTGGGAGATGGTGCTGTGAGAGGCAGCCAAAATGATCCCTGGCAGATTCGCTTCAAATAAGTCCACAGTGTACCTGTATTGTTACCGTGAAATTAAAATGCAGGGAATGTGATACAATCTATTCAAATACATGCACATTGTGGGCGGATCTTAGCCAAAATAGGCGGGGCATGGGAATCCTTCTATAACCAGCTATAACACCAACACATATATCAAAATCATAGTTTTCCACTCGTCAAGCAGATATACACTTAAGTTAAATCAAAAGATATGGTCGATTATGCACGCCCTCTTTGCCTCCAGCAATAGAAATTTTTAAAAAACATGGTTGCCAAGCATCATACACCAGGGGGAACGGAAGAGGGAGCTCAGGGGTGTAGCAATTATCACAGCTGCTTAATGTCACTTACCCACCCCACCCACCCCCTCTCTCGCTCGCTTTCTTACATAATCTGTTGCATGTATATATTATTATTTGTATGCTCCGAAGTAAGCATTATTTATGGATATGGCGTCACTAATCTGGCCGAACCAGTGTCCAATCCCATTGCACTTATATGTTAGAAAAAATATGTTTAAATAAAAACCAAGTTACAGTCAAAATACTTGTAATATATTCAAATAGATGCCCTTTAATGCTCTCTTGCACGCGGTATACTAGTATTGCAAGTACCGTGACAAGGATCGCCGCGTGTTTTTAAAAAATAGCATATGTGGACAAAAAAGCAATGTTCCATGATAGACTACGTAGACTGGCATTAAAATGCGTGGTTGAAGTTGGCGAAATATAATTTGGCACAGTTGTATCAAAGTTATGTACTCATGAATAGTTATCTGCGTGGCCGCACACTGAACATCTATGTATTACGATGCCAGGCACGGATTTGTGAAATTCATAGACTCTAATTAGCCCAAACACTGTGAAATTACAAATCAAAATCGACCTTAACCCACAGCGAAATGTATTTTGAGATATGTATGTCCGTGTGACAGGTTAGTTGTTAAAGCGGATATAAAACACGTGTCTCTGTTCCAGATAGCAATTTCTTGTTGAGGATTTAGCCCCCTCAATGATGTATACCACATATACCATAGTATGTTAACAATCTGAAAATGCCAGTTACCAGGCAATTACAGGACCAATACTTGGCAATGCTGGCCAGGTATTGTTCAGTATCGGCCAAGTAACCTGATTTAACAAATTATTGCCAGATTATGATATATCGATTCTATATCAGTTACCCGTGTATTTATTGATATCACACTTATTTATTTCTAAACCAGGAGTGTATTTTGTCTTGCGGGACACACCAGTTTGACTCCTTAAAATCATCATATAGGAATACAAGCGACGGAGTGCTAATGTTCATTGATCATTTCTCAGCACCCGATTCGTATTATCTATTGCTACAGTCGACTGGTTAGTCCAGCCATAATATGGAGATTGAAACAATAATAGGGCACACAGCCAACATTAACTTCCACGGAGGGTTGTTCGATTATGGAAATAAATAATCGATTAAGATGTCTGGAAAATAATCGATTTAATCGGATAATCGATTATTTAATTTTGGAACTTTCGAAGTAGCAACCGCGTAGTGAGGGATGGTGAGAGAGAGAAAGAAAGGGAGAGTGAGGGTAGCCTTGTTCTTCTTCTTCTTCTTTTTCTTCTTCTTCTTCTTCTTCTTCTTCTTCTTCTTATTATTATTATTATATAAATAAATTAATAAACTAGAACACATTTACTGAAGTAACTGTACATCTGCGATGACTTGGCATGAAGGAGTATTATAGGCCCTCTTCTCACCTGATTATTGAACATGTCTGATGCTGATCTGATAAAAGGTCTAAGTGTTGTCGCAGTTCAAAGACCCATAGTTGAAATTCCCATAGTTGTACACAAGGTATGGAAAAGCCGATTTCTTGAAAACTGATAGCTTTGATCCTAAAGTATGAAATAACGTGTCCTGATTTGCTGTAGTGAAATGTTTACCAAAATCAAGGAAAATGCCATTAAATGTCAAATAAAGGAGAAATTAATGAATTAAAGGTAAAGGGAGGAAATTCATGCAAAAAACTGACCAATTTTTGCTTTTGGCATGAATTACCTCCCTGTACCTGTTGAAATTGATTGAGTCAATTCAATATTAGAAATGTAAGGAGTACATTTCAAATGGGGGAATTTTGGGCACGGATAAGCATATTCCTCTGAAATTATTTGCTGGATCTAAAAGGAAAATAAAACAATCCCAGAGCATCAGGTTTACTGAAAGTGTCTCAAGTTTGGAGGCTATAAATCGCAAATAGTACTCAATGGACCAGGAAAATATGTAGGTGTCAGATGCGCGTTAACAGATGCTACGTTTCTAAATGATCTGCAAGAAACTCTAGGATGAGTTGCTGTCCGAATTGCACTCCCTTACATTTTCAATTGGACTTTTTGGACAAGAAAACGTGGAATTCTCGGGAACCATACATCAGATCATATTTCTGTACATGATATATACATACCTTGGTGCGTACAAGAACTGTACACAGTTTAAATATGATATTTGCAAAACTGCGTCATTTATCATCAAATCAATTTCCAATACATTCCCTATTGACATATGTGTCTGCGATACAAAAATCTCAATATCTCATGAACCGGTCGGGATATCGAAGTTCTGTAAATGGTGTCTGAGAGGCAATTCCGTCCCGGATCAGGCGATCTAAATGCTGAAACACACAGAACATAATTCCGACATCTATCAGCAAATTATGGAAATATTGTTTAGTGTGCAGATTTGCAATAATAGAAATGTTAATATGTTCACTATCGATTTTATTTTAGTAAGCAATAGTAGCCTCTGGTATCTAGAGATGTCAAAAATGTAAACCCTATGACCCTATGGAAGTAAGAATTCTCATGATGTCAAATAATTGTTTTTATGCAGCATTTTCTCAAAAACTAGTCACTGAACCAAAAAGATTTTCAGGTCAACTTGCGGATCAACAGATCCTAGAAATATGTTAGGTTTCAAGATGATCCTGAAAAAATCCTAGGAGCAGTCGCTGACCGAATATTGCTCCCATAGATTCCATATGGGGCAATTTGGGAACGGGAAATGCAGCTTTCTGAAAGGTTAACATGTTCGCCAATGATTATATGTTATTAATCAATAGTAGTATAATGTATACACGTATATGCCAAATATCAAGCATCTGACCAACATAGATATATGAATTATCTTGATTCCAAAAACTCGGGCTTATGCCGGATTTTCTCAAAAACGGGTCACGGGACGCAAAACATATTTTGGGTCAACATGTGGGTCAAGACATGGTAGACGTTTTTCTGGATTCATGATGATAGACGCAACACTCTGGGAGCAGTCAGTATCCGAATATTGCTCTTATACGTTTCCTACAGGGGCATGGTGGGTACCGAAATGCAGAGTTCTGAATGGTTAACATGTTCTGAATGATTTTATTTCACTATTCAAGAGTAGTATAATACATCTACGTAACATGCCAAATGTCAACCATCTGACTGCCCTAGACTTATGAAGTATCCTGATTCCAAAAAATTGGGCTTATGCCGATTTTTCTCCAAATCTGGCAACCATACACTACCGATATTTTGGATGGAGATGCGGATCGACACATGCTAGAAGTTTGCTGTCAAATATGCTAACATTTACGTGTACACCATAGTAAGCAGAATGTTATCAACATGGATGGGCAGCACTCCATCCCACTTAGTTAGATACATAGATGACATATTTTTCATTTGGAACACCAGTGAGAACGAACTACTTGAATTTCACGCACACATGAATAAAGAGCATCCCACAATAAAATTTGACTTGGAATATTCAACAGAAAAAATCCCATTTTTGGACACAATGGTATACAAAGAAGATAACAAACTTAAATTGGACCTATACAGAAAACCTACAGACAAACAACAGTATCTTCACAAACAATCAAGCCACCCTAAAAACACAAAACATTCCATAATCTACAGCCAAGCATTAAGATACAAACGCATCATCACAGATCCTACTAGATTAAAACAACGCACACAGGAACTAACAGATGCATTCATCCACCGGGGATACAAAGAGACAGAAATTAAAGCCATCATAGAAAAAACCGAGAACACACAGAGAGAAGACATTCTTTACAAACAACCCACACAAAAACAGCCTAGGCCAGCTTGCATACTACAATACCACCCATCATTAGAACACATAGGCAAATCCATTCGAACCTACTGGGAAAAGTACATCTTGTCTTCACCAATCTTAGCACCAATTTTTCCCAACTACCCAGTAGTAGCATTCAAGAAAAATAAAAGCATTAGGGACCACCTAGTCCACTCTAGCCTAATTAAAATAAAAAATCCAGATGCTAACAATAAGATCGTACCGACACCAAATGACACTCACGACATAGTAGGGACACTCCGACAATGCAACAACAACAATTGCATCACATGCAAACAATACATGAACACTGCTGACAAATTCACTAGTTTCGTCACAGGTAAAGACTACAAAATCAACACACAAATGAGCTGCAATACCACCAACATTATTTACCTCATAGAATGCAAACAATGCAGCTCTCAATACATAGGAGAAACAAGTCAAACACTCAGCAAACGACTCACACAACATATCCATGCAATCCGACACCAAACAGACACGAGAATCTCATGGCATTTCAACCATCCAAGACATTCTATGAAAGACATCACGATAAGACCAATTGAAAGAATTTTTACAGATAACAAAAAACTAAGATTAAACAGAGAACACTACTGGATCAAAGAACTCAAAACGATGCACCCGATAAATCGCAGATTAATAAATACATACTTTTAAAATGCCTGGTTTTCCAGAAAAAAATAACAGAACGCGCAATGTCGTGAATCTAGTTAGGTTTATATTGCCTCAAATAAGTAGGCCTATGAAAAGACCGCGAGACGCTCAATAGGGAAAGCTTCTACAAACAGTCCTCTGAGTGGCTGAACGTGAGGAACAACCCGGCCCGGTATAGCGAAGCCAATTTGGAATCCATTGTCTACTCGTTCTCATTGGATAATGGTTTTAAGAAACCGGTGTGTATTCCCAGATTGTCAAGCCAGTAAAAAGGCGTCAATTTAACTTTTAATTATATATAGCTCGCCCTGGGCGCCTATCTATGATGTTTTCCTACTTTCCAACATTGGAAAAGCTTAATGTATTCTGAACGTCATTAGACTGCGCGTTGTCGCTGCCTATGTCAGTGGCGGATAGTGTTCCATACAATCCAATGTTTCCGATCACCGGCGTATCAAGCACTTACTTATATAAACATTCGCGTGCATGTATGGAATTTGGTTCGGGAGGTGTCGGATTGAACGTCAGGAATAGATGTTTATACAACTACCTTGCTTGAACAATCAAACCACCGAAACATTAGCCGTATTACAAAACTAAACGCTTAATTATACCTGATTAAAATAAATAATCGATTTCTGCTCGATTAAATTGATTCTTTCGATTATTTGATTTTACACTTGATTAAATAATCGTCAGGAAAAATAACGACTATCGGGGAAATATCGATTAATCGAACAGGCCTACTTCCACCTTGTCCCACTCTAAAGATATACAGATATTCATATGGAGACCAAGTCACAGTTGGTAAATACCAGCTTTATACCTACCTTAACATGCCAGTGTCAGACAGAGATTCTGAAAAAACCCCGTTAAAGACGACTCACCACCTGCGAAAAGAGATTTTTAAGAAGAGCAGTAAATAAGACCAGAAATGACAGGAATACAAATGAAACAATCATGGACATGGCAGGAACAATAACAAACCCCGTCACATAGAAAAGCAAGGTTCCAGGGCTTCGCATACTTAAACAGAATTGATACTAACCAACCAGCCTTCTGAGCATACAACATGCACTGCTGAGTAGGATTCAAAGCAAAATGAATATCAAGAGAAAGATGTGTTGATAGCATCCCAGAGAACATGTGGAATCATGACCTGATGCCACTTCTAGCCTCCCGTCCGACAGCAGACTGCCTGTTAGCATGCGTGTGCGCACATATGCATGCACACCTCTAGTCTAGGCAATATCTCCGAATGGTAAGTCTATGAGTAAAGAGTAAAGACAGTGGTATGAATTTTGCGCTATCGATTCCGAGTCAGCCAAATACCAATTAGTCAGTCTGCATGAAACCGCATTTATTTATATTTCCAGCCGTTGCTTTGGGACATATACTATTGTGTCTAGACCGACATACCCGCTAAATCAGATGGGCATTTTATTAAATAAATGCCCTAACTGGAAGCCAAGCACGTAATTCGCGTGAACATTGGGTGCCCTACGGCGGTGGAATATAAGACATATTATAGAAGAATAATGTCCAAGGCATACTTTGAATTTTCTAGACAAGTTATGATCTTAAAATTATTTTTCTAACAATAAAAACTAGAATGTTCCCTTGTTAATTATTTCGGGTAGAGATATTTCAAGGGATTTTATTCTTATAAAAATATCTAATCAGCAAATCAAGATTGAATGATTAAAAAGAGCACACAAGGCCGTGCGCATACGCACACGTGCGTGTGCACAAGCCCATCTAGACCAGGCGAAGCTGCTGCGTGGAGATGTGGACGAGTGCATCTTTCGGATCTGTATTCCGAGTTCTCATTTTCCTGTTACTTTTTCAGAGAATATATTACAATTCGAAGAGTCAGGCAAAAATCCCAAGGCCGTATGGAAACTTCAATTAATTAGTTAGAATATAAATATGCGTGCATCTAAAAGATAAGATTGGTACCACCTTTTATTTCAAATATCTGATTCACAGAAACATTGAATAATGTAATTGATGGAGACAGCGTCATGCAGGCAAACCAACGGGCGTAATACTAGCAAATACAAATGCTCACAGCAGATATATTTGGGTGTCAATGGAACCTGCCAGCGCGATGTCATATTGACAAGACGGCCGTACAAGAGTTATTCGAGAGCTAGGCCCGCGGACCTGGTGGATATGGGTAGATTCCAAGAGCCTGTCTCTAAAAGAATCAACTCATTATAATTCATGTCATAATCCCTATCATCGTCATATCCATTATTTGCGGAAGGTCAATGATACATGTGCATTGGTTTTCAGATCACAGCGCCGCCTTTTATGTATATGTGCATCTCATTATTCTGTTAAATTTAACTGAAAGTCATTTCTGCACAGCGTATATATTAGTACGCTTCGCAATATCCAACTAAATTGCACTTTGCGGTTTATCCTCTGGTAATTTGTCTAAAACCGCAAACATGCCACAGCCACGCTCGTACTGAACCACGTTCTCACGACGGGCGTCGCGCGGCCAATGATAAGAAGTATATGAATTTATTCCAGAATGTCTTCCAAGTATCACATGCTTCTAAGTGTAATTAGATACAATGTGTCCGACCCCATTAAACGCGAAAACACTGGGTGTGTTAAATTAGTCAATATACTAGCTATTTACATTCACTTAAACCCACACTGTGTGTGTCTTAGCGTCAGCTAGTGACACGTCATCCGTTTTACAATTGGTGCCATGTGGAACTGTAAATAAACAAATCTACTCTAGTTTGAACTAGTTTTTTTAAATTTTCTGTGCAGGTGGCAATACGTGGACATTGGTAATTAGTGTTCCTGGCAGACTTTCCCTTCGTGGTGCACTAAATACGACGTTAATTAGTTAAATATCAACTCATGTCTACTGAGTATTTAGAAGGCAGACAGTCAGTTGACCTCTTCAATCCTTTATGTCGAACGCGATATCCAACAAGGTCGTGAGCAAACAGTATTTCTGTATAGCCAGTATACCATCACATATCATCGATTTATCATTTACAAATCTAGGCAATACTCTTACCTCAGTGATGCCATGGAGCATAATATTCTCAGCACATTAAATGTAGAATAAATATGGAGTAATTGGGAAATGTGTTTGCAAATGTTGCTTACATTCTTGATTAGGTGAAACCACTCTTGTTTATTCTCTCTGGTTTAGACACGTAGTCAGGTGCATAAACCTCCCCTTCATTCCCCTGAGTGGCAACTATCGGATCGAGATACTGAAGTGCCGATGTATCGCAAAAAATAATCGCTATCGTTCTGATTGGCATACGGTACCACAGGACGGTGGTTGTTTGTACCGGTTTTCATTATGACCATCCACCTGAAATAACCACTATCGTTTGGCTTCACAGATTGTAAACCATAACAAATACATGGATCCGATACCTCACTCAAGTATCTGGCATCGACCTGTTTGATGAGGCCACAATGAAAATGGTGTAGCTCCGTCAGGAAAGTCAAACAGACAATGCATGATTTACTAAACTCTCTGCTGAATGCTTTGCGCCTAATATGAGTGGCAGTTGTTACTACCATAGGCACCAACAGCTCCTAGTCAAAGGAATTTCCAAATATTCAACCATCAGCTTCCCAACTGGGATACAATATTGACAACATAACCTCAAAAGAGTGACATGTATGTCCTTGTCCTAGAATGTGGGTGTGAACGGGCGCCACTGTGTGTGCGTGCGTGCGTTCGTGCGTGCGTGCGTGCGTGCGTGCGTACGTGCGTGCGTGCGTGCGTGCGTGCGTGCGTGCGTGCGTGCGTGCGTGCGTGCGTGTTTGTGTGTGTGTCTGCAGTATATCAATTTAATTAAGATACATCTCAGTCCACTTGGTATTGCCAGGTGGCACGGCTTGTCTTACTGTTGGACACGGAATGAATTGACGAAACTGGCATGGTGAAAAGGATAGTAATCTCAAGTGGACCCCGTTGGCATAGTCCAGCTTATTATTGGGCACAGCTTAACTCAATAGCAATGGTATGTTTAAGAGACGAGGAGAGAGAACACGCGTCTCATTCGAGAGATACCTGATGACTATGTTAGGAACATCGAAAGCTTGCCTTTGACACCGAAGAGTCATTACTTTAATTAATACAACTCTTACTGATTTTAGACTTTATGCTTACGATTCAGAATGTGTATATTTACACATACATTTAAATACGCTATCGTCTTATATGTGTTTGTCCAACCAATTTTAACTATGTGTGGTTTAGAGCCATTTTTGTATTACGAGCTGTACACGTGTCTCTAAATTATGTCGTGTTATGTTCACGAACGTCCGACATGTGAATGCGCATGCCATCAGTGTCGTCACTGCCAGCGCCATCGCCGTCGTCTTCCTAATCATGTCTTTGCCGTAATAGAGTAGTATGCATTTGTCTATGTCCAGCTCTCTAGCTAAGCTCTGCCCAAGCTTTGTGTTTGTTGTGATCGATTTATAAATTTGGAATCCTGAAATGCCAGATTCCGAATCTCGCTATAACTATGCAGCTAACCTGTTGGGAATTTTTAAACTAATTTAACTTGCTGGGGTGGGGTGGGAGGGGGTTGTCAGCAACAACACTCAGTCAATTTAGATTCAAAATATGCTAAGGAAATTGTACTAAATGGTAAAGACATACAATTTGTACAACTGACGAAATATTCAAGGTTCATGATTAACCTAGTTACGTCATTACTTACGCAGAGTGTGACATCTGCATACATATGGCGTACAGTAATTAATTATGATGCCGTACTGTTTACTGACAGATCGGATTCCTCCATTGCAGTGGTCATGCGCACCATTTCCGTGTCCACAAATTGCCATGTAGCTAGCTCAGGAAGCCATGGCTATCTAGATATGACTATACATTGTCCGTGAGGTTAAATAACCCCTGTGCAAGACTATGTGTATTCTGTGAAAGCTAGCGCGTCAGTCGTCGGCAGGAGACAAGAGCTTCGTAGGGTTTCTTCGGGGAGATTGACACAATTCAACGATCTACGATGAAACCGGAAGTTTTCGATGCAATCTGTTACGTGCAAGAAACCATCAATTATTTCCGGATTACAGTGACAAGACCAGGCAGAATAAAGAAGCGATAACTTCAATGCCGTCATATTCTCACGGGGTTTTCCCCCTAAACTAGTCGTCTTCCGGCTCTCTTCCAGGGCCATATGTGTATTATATGCATATGCATAATGAAGATAACTCGTTCAAATAGCAACAATTGTCTGTAAAGGCACTATTAATGTAAACACCACGTCTCACGCAAGCCACAGACTCCCAATATCAAGGTAAATATGGATGTGTTGGTACTAATTTGCCTGGGCGCTGTTGCTACCTATGACATCGACAACGCTCAATTAAATTAGTATCGCAATTTTCAACAGATTGTCTGTTATATACTAGATTAAACAGAGATTTACAATTCGTACAGTTGACGGAATACTTCACTTTCATGAGGGAGTCTGCATGTGAATTATGAGGCTCCCGTAGGCCTACATGTGACGTAATTAATTATGCCGTCAGAAAGTCGTCGGCATATAGGATTAACCCTTTCGGTGATGTTATGTGAGGGTGTACCCGCTCGCACGGTCGCGATCCTATTCCTGCAACAACAACAACAACAACAACAACAACAACAACAACAACAACAACAACAACAACGACGACGACGACGACGGCGACGACGACGACGGCAGCAACAACAACAACGACGACGACAACAATGACAACAACGAGAACAGGTTCTGAATGCTAAGACAATGTAGAGGGTCCGATCTGTCAATCACGTATCTGACGTCATGACTAGATAATCCAGATGTTAGATGACGTCACAGTCCAAATGGCGTAGCACTAACAAAAAATCCGAGAAATGTGGTAGTCATCGATCTGATTAAGTATAACTGAGTTTGCGTCCACCGAGTTCAAAATAATCATCTTTTGTTACCTGACGTTGGTCAGGCCACCCTATTCGCACTGGCATGTGCACAGATACAAATACAGTTTGTGTATGATGTTGACTGCATCGTTAGGGCTTGGAATATAGCTTAGAACACCTTTGGCATTAAGCACCATAGCAAGGCAATTTCCAAGCAACCTGCTTTCCTGACCACATTATTAAAGGCACCCCATTTCCGTAGTTAATATAAGAATAGAATAGCTCAAGTAATTTACTCACACCAACTCGGTTAAGGAGTTCTTGCATTTCTGAAAAAGCAATTACATTCTGCCATGCCGTCCTGTAAGCACTAGGCGCGTATTAGCAGTTTAAACCATTTATCATATTGACAACATATTAAGTGCATGTTTTGATTTTTTTGAGCTGGGTGAAACGGGCCAGTGATCTAAAGCTGAAGCCGGGAGATTGCCTCAGAAGACAGTATTGTTTTAATGCGTGAGGCATGTTAATCAATTATCAATTTCCGATTTATAGCGGAGAAGTCAGGCGTAATAGCGAATCAGTGATTGTGATATAGCCTTGCTTTGGAGCTCTATGTTTGATTTGTAAAAATCTTTCATATTCCCTTCATAGCCAGTAGGCTTAAACATGGTGCTGTGTTTGATTCAGATAGTCAACAGACAATGACGCGTGAACTATGATTAAGTAATGCATGCGTTGCACAAACAATGGCGGTTACTGTCAAACCATGTTAACGACCGCATATGTACTCACGGGGAAGCATGCGTTAATGATGGCGGTGAATGTATGTTGTCACACTATCTGGCAGTAGGCTTTATTATCGCGTTATTATCGCGTTCTTATTGCTCCATGCTTACCTATGTATAGTAGTCTGATGCTAGACAATTGCCGACTTTCAACCATCGCATTTGAGCGAGTTTTGCGATGGAGCTACGCCATTGTAACTGTGATATCAGCTAATATGTGACATATTTGAATAGGGCGTCTGCTACTTATTGTAACACCCCATCCGTTGCAACCTTGGCCAGCAACACGCAACTTGTTTCAGTAAAAATTATACTGGAAATTACTCTCCACATTCCATGTGATCTACAATATAGAGTCCTCTACAACAAGATTCCACCAATACACCGATTAACAACAGGAAGCGATTCCCTGGCCAACTTCTATAGAATGTTAATCAACTATAATCATCTTAAGTATAGAATGCCCACATTTCTGGAAAGTGATTCGAATTCCACCTTGTTTATTATAATGATATGTCATCCATCTATATGAAAGCATTAAATATACACTAGTGTTCTTTAAATGGAGAATCTGCCAGCGCTCTATTAAAGGAAATCTCAGCGTATCTAATACTAACCATCCAGGTGATCGGATTTGCCAGCCATAGTCCATCCCTGACAGTTTCGCTTTTTATCATGCCGACAACGAAATATATTCGGACTTTAGTAGCTACATGTTGATACATTTCTACAGCATATGGTGACTGTGATGGTTTATATTTCCACCAATCAGAAATAGCCTAGCGTGTCTTCCTCGGTATATACGCTCAGCCATATAGGCGCCGGCTATAGTTTGGCAACGTGGTATACAAGCACAAGCACTCAGATAGGTAAGTGCTTGAATATTTTGAACCTAATTTGACTGAAAGTTGTTGCTGCCATAGACCATGCGGTGTTGTATTAGTTACAATGTCTATATAAACTAGGTAGCAGCAGTTCTGGTGTTAGTAAAATCTTAATATTTGAAGTAATTTCAAACAAATTAGTTGACCTCTTCGGGACAACAGGGCACACGTTCAGCAAAGCGTGGTCAAGATCTGTCCAATGGAACCGGAGCTATTGACAAATGTGGCTTTCGAAATAATAATTTTAACCTGGTCATTATGACCTTGGCTTTTGGCAATTTGATGTGACGATAAAACGTCATTCCCCAATGTTGATTACTGTATACGATAAAGTGATATGACGGTGTATTTAGCTGCCACCCGATGTTAAAACTAAACACGGAACTAATGCGCCAATGTACTAAGCTAAACTACTACTATACCGTTTCTGATACCGTCCTTATATGCGAAAAGTGCTTTGTAACACCATCATTTGCATTGTCTCTTTCGAGTACAATTCCGAAGAGAAATAGTGTTGCATATCTCTACCAAATGCATGCGAAGATGCTATGTCAACAGCGATACGATTTCGACAATGCTATCTACTATATTAAAGTAGAACAAACACAATCGAAGATCATCTCCCAAATGTATTCTGTTTCCAAACTGACCAACACATGTTACAACTCTTCGTAGAAACGAGGCTTTGAAAGCTTCCTCCATATTTAGGAGATGCCGGCAATCTACTTACACTAGACAGTACACCCCCGAACCGCACAGGAAAACTCGGTTTGCGTGACATAAATATTAGGTTCTCCTCTGATAGCATAGTGCAATATTCACACCAGAATGATTTATAATAAAATTGCTAAAATTGTATGCTTTTGGAAGCTTAAATTGTGCACCTCAATGTAATGAAATGAAATAAATCTTAAGATATCATGCTTTCATTCACCTTAATACCATTTTAGTTTTGAAAGTGATATAGAGATACATGTTCCTAATTCAATGGGCCTTTCCAATTTTAGCTATGCTGCACCCACCTCTAGCTAAGCTCCACCCACACCTCGGCCGCGTTGGGGTTGATCGATCTCTGAACTCCCCGACTACGTGTCGGACTATTATGAGTTAAAGGCCGGCCTAATTTAATTATTGCGTCACCCTACACCCAGATTTCAAACGCAAAGCTCGTTATCAACGACATGAACACACGCCCTCAGCTTTCAGTCAAATTAGTTTTAAAACATTCAACAAAATGTTGATTCATATGTAATGAATTTATCATATCTAGGCTAGTAGTAGTAATAGTAGTAGTAGTAGCTGTTGTTGTTGTTGTTTTTGTTGTTGTTGTTGTTGTTGTTGTTGTTGTTGCTGCTGCTGTTGGTGTTGTTGTAGTGGCAGCATGATAGCGTCATATCTACATTGATGAACCTTGGACAAAGACCACGTAGAATACATCAAAGAAACAGATTGCTCAGTCAGCATACACGGTACTGTCAAAACCATCTACACTGAACAATGGACCTTTCCATTTTAGCTATGACCCGCCCACGCCTCGCTCGTGTTTGGCTTGATCGATCTCTGAACTCACTGACTATCAATTTCTAGAAAACTATACAGGTAAACTATTGCATATTTTGGAACTAATTTGCCTGGACGCTGTTGCTGCCTATGGCAGTAGCACCGCCCAGTAAAATTAGATTAAAACTATTCAACAGCATGTTTATTACATATTAGAAACATACAATTCGTACAACGTGTCGGATTTTTAAGAGCTAAAGACGGGCCAAATAGAACCATGTATGATTTAATGATTATGACGCCATCCTGCACGCCGCTTATCTGATGATGACGTCATGTGACGCCAAATGGTAGATCGATAATCTGGAAAGGTGAATTGATTTTGGGAAATTAAGACAATTGCGACCACTCATTGCATGCACACATTAGCATGTGGCTAGAAAAAGAACCCATGGCATATGGCAACCGCCTCATATTAGTTGATCTAGTTCCTTTGTGATCAGAGTAACCTGCTCTTTGCTGGATCCATAATATTCAGCTTTATCTGCAGATTTGAACACCTCGAGCCTATGTATCTCAAATGCAAAATAACCATTCAATACTATCTATAGCATATATCCGTTAAGATATATGCCCGTCCGTTTGAAACATATCCTACATAATTTGACATTTCAGTATCAACGCTAGACAATGACCTCATTAGCATCACGCCTTCCAAAGCACAGTAACAAAGCATGCTATTTCCTTGCTTAAGCCACAGACCGACTGTGTGCTGTAATTTTTTCTAATCACCTCGACAAAAGAGGGAATCAGCTTCTGGAGGCCGATTTCATTTCCGGCTCTATTTTATCTTTGACGCTTTAATGACCAAATTTCGTCAAGAACATTACAATATGTGTTTACTAGGTGTGCATTTGCAGGCCAAGAGGGGAGTATTGTTTTAGATTTACCACATGCATGACTGGCCCTGTTATCGAGCCAGTCTTTCTAGTGGTACAATTGAAAAAAATAGTTTCCTGTTGGCCTGCAAATTGGCATTCCTCAATACCTCTGCTGAGACCTGTTTTGGCTCGCTTAGCCAGGACAAGTTCAAGGCGTATTTTATATGCAATGATACGAGAGCATTTTAGTGTAAAGTATTTGTAAATGATATTTGGTACTATTTGTTAGAAACGGCATGCGGTAATGCGGTGCTGTCTATTAATCTAGATGTGGTTTTATTTGGTAGCAACAACTACATGTATAACTCCCTATTGTGTACACCGTGCGTGCTGGAAATGTCCGATGACAATGTTGGATGAAAACTAAATGTATTTTTTCAGCCAAGACTTTTGTGTATGCAACATGATATTTGTGTATTCATACCAGTCAACTTGTTATGTAAGGCATAGGAACGCACCAGCCTGGGCGTACCGGCTGCTACGACATCAAATTACAAACGAGATAAAGTCAGCCCACTCAAATGTAGAAAAAAAGGAAACTGGACAATCTAAGGAAATTCCTCAAAAAAACAAACAAAACTGGGAGTCTGTGGTGTTCTCCCGGGCAGATTTGAAAACTGAATGAGAGACGATGGGCATTTGATAGCATTATCAAGACCTCCCTCATTTGTGTGCTGTATCATTGGCATTGCCAACTCCCGGAATCCCTATTTCAAGGGCATTGCCATGGATCAATGGCTACATATAGTGGCCCGGTTTGGGTGCAGTATCGGCACAATGCCCTGCGCCAACAGAGTATGTTGCATGCAAGTCAACGCATCGACACGAGGCTGAATTATATTCCAGCTGTCTGCACCGTGCATTTTTAAATTACGTTGAGCATAAATTAATTGGAAGTTTACCGGAGCTACGCGAGCACTATTATGGTTACTACTGGACATCAAAGAAAGAAAGCTGGTAATTAATGATGCGGAAATTCGCCGTGCTCAGCCAAAATACCGCGAATACTGGCATTACAGTGTGTTGCTCGACATTTTCAACGGGACGATGGATAACACAGCGTAAAGTGGTTGGTTTTATTAGATTTTTTTATATTGACATTAAATTATCATCGTGAGAATGTAGACGGGGAGGGTAGGGTGTGTCAGAAACCTACCCATCCACCCACCAACTAGAACAAAAATATAAAGACCATATTTGTAAAAAGAAAAAAATATATAATATGGGTGAAAATACAAAGTTATATCCACCTCCTAAAATGCAGAAGAACCCGTCTACGAGCATACACATGTAAGCAAATGTCTAGAGATGTCTCAACGCCCGGCCCCTGCCAGGTAAAAAGAACATCACCCACCCACCCACCCAACAACCCACCCGACCCCACACCACCCCATGTCTCAGCCAGCCGCCCTCCGGGCCTGTTAATATGAAAATAGCGTTGTCGTTCGGCCCGTACATGCGTGTCTGCCCGCAGCTGCACCTAAGAACATTGATCCAATTTGGCTCAAATCTTAACACAACAAATGATCCTGTAAATGAAAGTAGATTTTGGAACTGCGTGCGTCTTCTGAGAAAAGAACATTTAGATTTGTATCAGATCCAAATCTGGATCTTTGGATATCTCCGTATAGTACTGGTCTGATTTGGCTCAAATATGTACACAACAAATAGGGATCCATACCCAATACGTAAACGGGCGGGCAACGCTTCACTCGTGTTCTCATTGATTAAAGACGTGATTATTTTTTTCGTATTAGCCTTAAACAATAACGAATTGCTCTAATAACTGTAGGTGTACATGGCAGCAACGTGTCTCTGTCAAAAATCATTCAATATATTCACTAGCTTACCATAATTACTGCCTTGTATGTTGCATATTTTGAAACTAATTCTACTGTGGCCTGCTAACAACCTGTATGGGTTTTTTTTAACTCGAGATCATTGGTCTTCAGGGTTCAAAGGGCACCCATCATGAAATCAGGTAAACTACCTTACACGTTAAGGAAGAGGTTGATGACTAGTTTGAAACGCATTCGGCTGTGACAATTTCCTGACAAATTTGCTGCACATGTCATTCTTAAACTGGGGAATGTTTTACATTAGGATTCAGAGTGCTAAGGCCCCTATAAAATATCCATTTACGTGACAATGCTGTTCAACAGCGTCTCTAATTTTACATTTACATATTAGTACCGAATCGTCAAAATTGATAACCACCACCACGTTCTGGAAACGTATAGTTCAAGGTAATAACCGCGTGTAAAATACGCACAGAACGTGGGCGGATGGTAGCTACAAATAAGCCGGGCATGGCTTTTACTCTCTGTGCAGCTATGACACGTATGCACTTAGTTAAAGCAACAATCTATGGTAGCCTACTCTTAAATTGTATTATGTAGGCCTACGCCCATCCTTGTTTCCAGGAATGTAAATTGATACCTGTATAAAACACGGTTGACATTATTAATGCCGCAGGATCACTATGATGTGATAATTCTCACAGCTGCGTAATGCCACTTATTATCCGGTAAGCTCCGTGGAATGTGATGCACTCGATGAAGAATGCGAGTGACTGCCGTATTTCGAAGCCAAGATTAATAGTACACCTCTTAGCTTTATCTGCAAGGATCGTGCTACTTCAGAATCTGTTGGAATAACGAGAATTATCAATATATATATATCATGATAATTACTGATATTCGTTATGTAAGTGTCAACCAGATAACATGCCTTATGAGAAGACGTTCTGTCAGATGTCTTACATATCACTAGAACAATAACCTGTAACATATAAAGAATATCATTAATCTACGATTTCGCATGGCAAGTAAATTATCGAAAACGTGAAATTTCATGAATGCCGTAATCTCTCGTTCGGGAGAAGAACTACGAAAGCGTATGAACCTATTGCCCTTCTAAATCGTATGCAGAGCGGGATCGGGAAAATGTCTGTGAAAGAGTAATGCCAGTTCTTTAACGTATTAACTAGCCAGATAATACGTCACGGCGCACGACAGATGCCATCCATCCTGCATATTGATATATTACGGTATTTTCTAATAGATATCGGGCGCAGAGAGTTGTATTGACTTATGTTATAGCGGAAAGCAACAACGCATCATTTGCATTTTCTAGACACGTTATGATATTTCATTTATTTGTCTGACCAAACAAGCAAACTAGAATCTACCGTCGTTGCTTTTTGATGTTAGTAATATCTTAACTGGATTTATTCGCATGAAACCGTCCAACAGCGATATCAGGATTGAAGGATTCACACGAGAGAGCAGGAATGTACGTACACTTTCCCATACTCACATGAACGTGTTCATACCGCATGCACGCATGTACACGCGTACACACTCGCGCACGCACGCACGCACGCACGCACGCACGCACGCATGCATGCACACACGCACACATGTATGTACGTATGTATGTATGTATTTTTATTTTATTGACGCACTGGCAACGTGCGGCTTCAATTTCCATGTGCTAACTTAGCCGACAGTGCTGCACCCGTTAGTTTAATTTGTTGATCACCATCTCCCGGTCGGGGGATCGAACCGTCATCCTGCAACTCCGCATAGCATCAGCAACCAGGCATCTTTCCACTGGACCACCGCACCAAGACTAGAAAGTCAAGGATTGGCCGACCAGTTTTCACATGTCTGATATACTGACACACTGACGATTCATATGGGACTATCTGTGGATGCATCTGTCACAATCAATCCTAGGCTTTTACGCCTATTGTACTCTGACTCCAGCACGGCTCTGGCAGTATATGTATTTTTATTTTATTGACGCACTGGCAACGTGCGGCTTCAATTTCCATGTGCTAACTTAGCCGACAGTGCTGCACCCGTTAGTTTAATTTGTTGATCACCATCTCCCGGTCTGGGGATCGAACCGTCATCCTGCAACTCCGCATAGCATCAGCAACCAGGCATCTTTCCACTGGACCACCGCACCAAGACTAGAAAGTCAAGGATTGGCCAATTAGCATGTATGTATGTATGTATGTATGTATGTGTGTATGTATGTATGTATGTATGTATGTGTGTATGTATGTATGTATGTATGTATGTATGTATGTATGTATGTATGTATGTATGTATGTATGTATGTAATATTGTAAACGCACCGGCTCAGAATTTTCAAAATTGAAAAAAATTGAAAATATTTTTGCTTATTTTATCACCTGAGATTGTCAATTTTGTTTAATAGATGCCATATGGCCTGATTAGTATACAATGATAAATCATTGATTGATGTTTTGAACACTTATTTGAGTTTCGCTTTTACCAAGATGTCGCGTAGATTAGGATTTTTCTTAAATGCAATTACTGGACGCTTGTTGAATGGTTGTTTTAAATTGTCCTGTAATTTGTGATACTCATCCTTTAGGATTTTCGCAATTTCAACATTTTTCCGATTGTATGTGAGAGTAAATGGGATAATCTCACGTTGATCCGAGAGGCATGGGTCCGAATTTATGCCCCTTGGCCATTGTGTTTCGAGTTCTTTAATCCAAAACGATTCTCTTAGTGATCTTTGTTTATCAGTTTCCTCTGTTGTGTCTGAAAGAGGTAGCTGTTCGATGGGCATAATTTCAAAGTCACGGGTGACTAAATGATCAGGAAGATTAAAATGTTCAGCCACATGTGTGTCTTCCTCTAGTCTAATATCTGAAAGGTGTCTGGTTGCTCGGCATCTTAGTCGATTTTTTGTTTCGCCAACATACTGCTTTTGACACAATTTGCATGAAATTAAGTAAATGACATTTTCAGAATCGCAATCTAATTTCGACTGAATTTGAAATTTGCTTTTGTTTTGAAAGCTCGTGAATGTACTCTGGGAAGGAAGAAATTTATCCAATTTACACCTTTTCTTTTCACATTTCCGAGATTCTCCTTCACCAATAATCGGACGATTATGACAAATTTTGGTAGGCCGAGAATTTCTGGCATTATCTGGAATGATTTCCAAATTATGCAAAGTTTCAGACTTTATTTTGCGCAGGAACCGAGAAGAGTACCCTCTCGGTTTGAGGGCTTTGAATAAGGTCGAACATGATGATTCAAAGTTTTTCTTATCACTCGAATTTCTATGAAAACGGATTATTTGTGATTTTACAAGTCCCTTGAAAGTATGCGGAGGATGGAATGATTTCTTGTGTAGTAGTTGATGCGAGTCGGTTGGCTTAAAATACACTTTGTAGTCTAAGTAACCAGTTGTTTCATACTTTATACCTTTGTATAAAGTTACATCTAGGAAATCTACGGACAGCTCATCGATTTGAGCTTTTAGTTTGATATTCGGATCATGATTATTCAGAATGGCCAGAAATTCGGTAAATGCTTCCTTACTATGTTGCCAGATCATGAAAATATCATCGAGGTACCTGCGGTAAATGAGCGGCTGATTTGGACAGTTTTCGAGTGCTTCCTTTTCCCACTCTGCCATGTAAAGGTTAGCGAAACCTGGGCTGAAACGCTTACCCATTGCGCAGCCACAAATTTGTTGAAAAATTTCACCAGCAAATTCAAAGTCATTGCCCTTCAGACTAAGCTCTAATAGAGCTATTACTTCTCTGTCGGGCCTGTTGGTGTCAGGATAGTCGGCAAATGCTCTACGAATTGAATTTAGACCCTTTTCGATGTCAATGTTTGTGTACATAGCATCGACGTCCATTGTAATTAAGAATGAATTTGGAGGGACCGAGATCTTAGAGACCTGGGCTAGGAAGTCTTCAGTGTTTTTCAGATAGCTAAAATGTCTATTTGCAATTGGCTGAAGATGGTAGTCGATAAATTCACTAATCCTATATGATTCCGAACCACAATCTGAAATGATGGGTCGCCCTGGTGGTGTCATAGGGTCGGTCCACAAGTCAACAGACTTATGGATTTTAGGAAGAAGATAAAATGTACGTGGTTTCGAATCATCTTTTGCGCACAGGTATTTATATTGCTTTTCAGTTATCTTCTTGTTATCAACCATTTTTTGGAGAATTTTGTTGAATTTGCTACAGTTATTTTGCCAAAGTGGTTCATTTAGTTTTTGGTAATGCTTCGGATTACTAAGCTGTCTATGCGCTTCTTTGATGTAGTGGTCTTTATCCATTATTACAGTAGCCGATCCTTTATCCGCAGGTTTGATGACAATTTCACTTTTTCTAGATAAACCTAATAGGGCCTGGCGTTGCTCATAAGATAAATTTTGCTGATCGTTTGGAAATGTAGTATTTTCAATACGTTCAGAGTAAAGTTTTATACTTTCACCGATTGCTGGGTCAACACATTTTAAGTTTGGAGCCCAGCCAGTTTTTTCAATGAATAGTGGAATATTACTATTGGAGTTTTGAAAAAAATCAGCTAATTTCACACGGTGACCAAATTCAGCAGTTTCAGTAAAGCCATTATCTAAATCTGCATCCAAACCTGTTTTATGTTTTGGTGTTGGGACAAAAGTCAAGCCAAAATTAAGCAGTGACTGTTCTGCTTCGCCTAATGCGGAGCCGGTTAAGTTTACAATATTACTACCCAGTCCCATTTCTGGGTGGTTGGTACCTTGACCCGAGTTTAGTTTAAATTAAGGGCCACAAGCCAGTTATTATACATGTCATTTGCTGTCCTCTCAGTCCAATGAATATTGTCATGACCCACTTCGAATTCTGTCGAAGCAAGACTGGGTATGACAATAACCCTGGACTCAGGGGATTTGGCCTTGCTTGACGCGGCAGTCCGATTAATTGCATCGAGTGCCTGCTTTTGCTGAGGTGTCGAGGTTGCGGAGAAATTTAGTTCAGTGAAGTAGATCCTAGACTTGGGAAATTTCTTTCGTACCATACTGAATAATAACCTAAGTCGATACTCGGAGGCTGAGATCAGATTATTCCTATCATTTATTCCTATGGTGAGGACTACTTTCTCAGGTTGCAATTTCCCTGTGTATTTATTAATGATCGTTCTGAGATCATTAATCGATGCTCCAGGGAAACAGGCAACCTGAGTATCTGGATGGGGATCCACATTAATCCGAACGCGCTGGCTCAGAATTTTCAAAATAAATTTATTTTATTGCCTGAGATTTGTTATTTTGGTTTTATCGAGGCGATATGGCCTTAAAAATATTGGACAACTTTAAGATGATGGTGGTTGTCCAGTTAATTTCGATTTCACTAAAATATTACGCAGATTTGGATTTTTCTTGAATGCTATTATTGGACGCAAGTTGAGAGGTTGTTTCAAATTATCCTGTAATTTATGATATTCATCTTTCAAAATTTCGGAAATTGCAACATTTTTTCGATTATATGTCAGGATGAATGGGATAATTTCACGTTGATCAGCGAGACCTGGGTCCACATTTATGCCCTTCGGCCATTTTGTATCTAATTCTTTAATCCAAAATGATTCTCTAAGTTTTCTTTGTTTATCAGTTTCTTCAGTGGTACTAGAGAGAGGTGGTTGTTCAATGGGTATAATTTCAAAGTCTCTAGCGACTGAGTGACCAGGGAGGTTAAAGTGGTCGGCGACATGTGTGTCTTCTTCATGTCTAATATCGCAAAGGTGTCTAGTTGCTCGCCATCTTAAAGGATTTTTAGTTTCACCGACATACTGCTTTTGGCATAATTTACAAGATATATGACGTTTCCGGAATCGCAGTCTAAATTGGATTGAATTTGAAATTTGTTTTTGTTCTGAAAGCTCATAAATGTTTTTTGATTTGGAAAAAGTATGTCTAATTTACACCTCTTCTTTCCACATTTCCGAGATTCACCTGCGCCTGTAGTTGGACGATTGTGGCGAATTTTGGTAGGCATGAGATTTGCAGCATTATCAGGGATAGTTTCCAAATCTTGTAAAGTGTCAGACTTAATTTTACGCAAAAATCTAGATGAATAGCCTCTCGTTTTGAGGGCTTTGAATAAGAGTGAGCATGCAGATTCAAAGTTCTTTTTATCACTCGAATTTCTATGAAAACGGATGATTTGCGATTTTACAATTCCCTTAAATGTATGAGGCGGATGGAAAGATTTCTTATGCAACAACTGATGCGAATCTGTTGGTTTAAAATATACTTTGTAATCGAGGTGTCCAGTTGTGTCATACTTTACACCTTTGTATAGAGTTACATCTAAAAAGTCTACGGACATCTGCTCAATGTTGGCTTTTAGCTTGATATTCGGGTCATGATTGTTCAAAATTTCAAAAAATTCATCAAAATCTTCCTTTGTATGATCCCAAATAATGAAAATATCATCGAGGTAGCGGCGATAAAAAAGTGGCTGTTTCGGGCATTTTCTAAGCGTATCTTCCTCCCACTCTGCTACATAGATGTTGGCAAAACTTGGGCTGAAACGCTTCCCCATGGCGCAGCCGCAAATCTGTTGGTATATTTCACCCGCAAATTCAAAATCATTGCCCTTTAAGCTTAGCTCTAAGAGCGTTAATATTTCGCTGGTGGGCCTGTTGTTATCAGGGTATTTTTCAAATGCTCTACGGACAGAATTTAAACCCTTTTCGATGTCAATGTTTGTATACATAGCATCGATGTCGAGTGTAATCAAAAGTGAATTTGGGGGTATCGAGATCTCAGAGACCTGCGATAGAAAGTCTTCAGTATTTTTCAAGAAGCTGAAATGTCTATTCGCAATTGGTTGTAGGTGATAATCAATGATTTCGCTGATTCTATAGGATTCAGAACCACAATCCGATATTATAGGTCGTCCTGGTGGTATCAAAGGATCTGACCAAGAATCAACAGGCTTATGAATTTTGGGTAGCAGATAAAATGTGCGTGGTTTTGAGTCACGTTTTGCAGTTAGGTATTTAAACTGCTTTTGAGTTATACTCTTGTTGTCAACCATTTTTTTGAGAGTTTCATTAAAATGGTCGCAGTTGCTCTGCCAGAGTGGTTCATCTAGTTTTTGGTAATGCTTTGGATTACTGAGTTGACGGTGCGCTTCACGGATGTAGTTGTTTTTAAGCATAATTACAGTAGCAGACCCTTTGTCAGCAGGTTTAATGACAATGTCATTGTTTTTACGCAATCCAGTTAAGGCTTTACGCTCCTCACATGACAAATTTTTATGATTTTTTGGAAATTCAACATTTTCAACACGTTCTTTGATCATTTTTATACTATCAGAGATCGCTGGGTCGACTAATTTAGACTCTGGTGCCCAACCAGTTTTTTCGACAAATGGCAGAATATTATTTTTCGAGTTTCGAAAAAAGTCAGCTAATTTGACACGGTGGGCGAATTCAAGAACTTCTATTGATCCATTATCTAAAAGTGCATCTAGACCGATTTTCGGCATCGGCGTTGGTACAAATGTTAGGCCACGACTGAGTAATAATTTCTCTGATTCAGATAAAGCAGAGCCAGTGAGATTAACAATATCACTACCCAGCCCGATACCTGGGTGGT
Organism: Chaetoderma sp. LZ-2023a; assembly: GCA_034401795.1. Classification (NCBI taxonomy): domain Eukaryota; kingdom Metazoa; phylum Mollusca; class Caudofoveata; order Chaetodermatida; family Chaetodermatidae; genus Chaetoderma; species Chaetoderma sp. LZ-2023a. The sequence goes on along the minus strand of CM067373.1, from coordinate 75,407,034 downwards.
TAGTACCTTGACCCTCAGTTAGTTTAAATTAAGAAAAGTTAACCAGCTATAATACATGGTGTTAGCAGTCTTCTCGCTCCAGTGAATTTTATCTTGGACAACCTGAAATTCAGAAACGGGGAGGCTGGGGATGAGGGAAACCTTCACTCTCATGTTTTCGACACAGGAGTTAATCGACTGGATGTTCCTCTTCTGGTGGGCTGAAAGACGCTGACAGTAGTTGAGCTTGGCGAAGTGGATCTTGGATTCGGGGAACTTGCACCTAAGTGTGCTAAAGAGAAGATGTGTACGTTGGGCCGATTGACCCATCGACTCATCCTTGTCATTTATTCCAAAATTGACTATTATCTGCTCAGGTTTGTAGGATTCATTATATGTATTAACAATGGTCCTAGCATGTACTAATTTAGCGCCTGGAAAGCAGGCGATTTGCATATCAGGATGAGGTTCGACATTGATTCTACTCAAATTTGATGCACCAATGACCAAAATCTTCTTATTCAAAGTCGGGAGACGCCACTCATTTTTGTGCTCAACCTCATGTCGAAATTTCTAAAATATGTTCTGTTCTAAAGGTGTTCTAGGAGGTTGAGACGTCACGCTAGTTCTACAAGGGGTGGGTGAAAATCGAGGTTGTGGCAATTTGGTCGCAGGAGTTCTATTGGTGTTGATTATGCGTCTTGTTTTACGGCCACCAGCTCTTTGTGGGAGCGGAGGAAATTCCTGTGGTGACAGAGGAGGTGGTGGAGGTAGTGTACCTGGCAGAGGAATTGTAGACGGATTCATAGGTGGCGGCAAATCTAGAAGAGGAGCTTGAGGTGTATCCGTAGGGCTGTTAGACTCATTGGATGTACTCGTGGCAGAGACTAGAGGGAAAACTGGAGATAATTTAGTGTCTATTCGCTTCACTGGTGGGGGGCTATCAGTTGGTGACCTAGTTCGTTTCTTTACCTGGGATGGTGGTACAATTACACAATCATCGGAAGCTGGGACCCTTGGTGGGCTGGCAATGGGCATACTAGTTTGCTTATTTTTCTGGAAATGTCGGTCAAATGGTCTTATGAACTGATAAAAGGCCTCTATTGATTTGACATGGAGTTTTTGGCCATAATTTGCTTTAGCCCATTTGATAGCCGTTGATTTCGCCTTACCTAAATTAAGGTTAGGCGCGGCCTGGGCTACTAAGATTTCTGACATGACTGTTCCTAAGCTAAAATTATAATGGTCAATCATGGCTTTTATCAGGGAATTTGCCCAATCAAAATTAACCCTCCTGATGTCGTAAGCTATTTCTACATTTGGTAAAGCGGGTTTCACGAAGCGGCATAGTTCATCTACCTTCCTGCTCAGGCCACTTGGCAAGGTGTTATCATTCAAATTACTGGTCAGCACACCAATGTGATGGAAGCATTGAATAATCATATAATAACACTTGACCAGTCGAGCCTGGGGGGGCGACGGAATGCTGTTCTCGTGCATGCCATTCCGTCGCTTACCCTTGCTCGTTCTGGCCATGGTGATAGTATACAACAACACATGATCCGATTAACCAGCTAATTTAACAACAACCGAACAGGCCAACAAATCTAAACAAGGGAGGCAATCGAACTACAATCACGGATTGTTTTAAAGGGCTGTTCTAATAGCTAAAACCTGAACCAAGGGAGATAATCAGACTCTAACCTATCGCTAATTGCCTAAGGTTAATGACTGGGAGGATCTAAAATCTAAATGTTGAAATGATGAATAATTAAATCTGCAAGCCTACAAAACTACAACTCTACAAGCCTATCGGATTTTACAAGCTTAAACAATATAATCACAGCTGAAATTGAAGATTAGTAGCATTTAATATTTAAACATACAAGCAATACAAAAATAATAGTTAATATATCTATAACTCACAGTTTGTTACCGTCGTGCTTGGCTGACCGGTTTCGGTTAAGAATAACCTTCTTCAGAGCCTTTACAACAAATCTGTCCTTCCATCAAAATTTCTGTCTATTTATTAGTTTGGCTAACTCTTAGAGGCGTGTCTTTGATTGTTACTCAAATGTTTTGAAGTTGGGAAACTTGCTTTCATTGAGGATTAAGACAGCCATAAATTTTAGATTCAATTGTGTAAAGCCCTTTGCTACTGATTGAGCATTAGGGTTTGTGAGTGAGGTTTTGGCATCACTCACTAGTTTGAGAGGTCATCGATCAAAGGATCAAACATCGACCATTAATTCAGTGAATTGTTTTTCTATTCTTCAAAGGAGTCCAATAGGCTTGGTTTTCAAAGTTTGATTTATTCCTTTAGAATTTAAAATTCAAACAGAGAATTATTTAGGCAATTTGAATAAGAGATTCTTTCAATCTTAATTTACTGAAAGTTTCTTTTAAAGTATTTTGAGTTTTGTGTTGCTGAATGTATTTTGTTGTTGGCCACATCAACAAAACATCTAGTAAATCTAATTTCAAAATTACTCTGTAAATCGAAGGAATTGGATAGATGGGTGGAAAGTGGGAGACTAAATAAATGGCTAAAATACAGTGGGTGGGGGCGGGGGTGATGGACAAATTGTAGAAAGGAAAAGCTGGAATGATGGAATGAGAAAAGGAGGGAGTGAGGGAAAGAAGAAAGGAATGATGGAAAGAAGGAAGGAGGCGGATGAGAAAGAAAGAAGGAGTGAGTGAGGGGAGGAATTAGAGAAAGAAGAGATGAGAGGAAGAAAAGGAATGCGAGAAAGAAGGGATGAGAGAAAGAATGAGAAAAGTGAAGGAATGAATGAGGGAGGCAAGAATTAGAGAAGTGAAGGAAGGAATAAATGGGAAGGACGAAATGGAATAAATGAGAAGGAAGAAAGGAGTGAGAGACGGACGAAAGGAATGAGAGAAGGACGATAGGGATGAGAAAAGGAAGGAAGGAAATAAGGAATGAGAGAAAGAAGGAAGGAAGGACGGAGGGAGGAAGGAAGGAAGGAAGGGAGGAAGGAAAGGAGGGAGGGAAGGAAGGAAGGAAGGAGGGAGGGAGGGAAGGAGGGGGTGGGAAGGAAGGAGGGGGGAGGGAAGGAGGGGGAGGGAAGGAAGGAAGGAGGGAAGGAATGGGGTGATGAGAAAGAATCAGGGGAAGGAGGGAGAGAAGAATGGAGAGAACGAAGGAACGAGGAAAGGATGGAAGAAACGAAAGAGGGGAGGAGGGAGGGGGTAGGAAGGAAGGGGTAGCGAGGGAGTAGGGAGGCTAGGGAGGAATGGAGGAAGAATTCATCCATCCATTCATCCCTCCAACCATCCATCCAACTGTCAATCCACAAGGGCAAAATATTGCGAAGACAGATAATATTATTGGATGAGTGGAATGACAGATTTGCCCGACGGTATAGACAGGTGCACATAATTAGTGGGTTAGTAAGTCAATAAAATAATTGAACTGGCACTGGCTAGTAAGTAGTGATATGGTTAACGCGCTGGCTCAGAATTTTCAAAATAAATTGAAAATATTTTTAATTTATTTTATTGCCTGAGATTTGTTATTTTGGTTTTATCGAGGCGATATGGCCTTAAAAATATTGGACAACTTTAAGATGATGGTGGTTGTCCAGTTAATTTCGATTTCACTAAAATATTACGCAGATTTGGATTTTTCTTGAATGCTATTATTGGACGCAAGTTGAGAGGTTGTTTCAAATTATCCTGTAATTTATGATATTCATCTTTCAAAATTTCGGAAATTGCAACATTTTTTCGATTATATGTCAGGATGAATGGGATAATTTCACGTTGATCAGCGAGACCTGGGTCCACATTTATGCCCTTCGGCCATTTTGTATCTAATTCTTTAATCCAAAATGATTCTCTAAGTTTTCTTTGTTTATCAGTTTCTTCAGTGGTACTAGAGAGAGGTGGTTGTTCAATGGGTATAATTTCAAAGTCTCTAGCGACTGAGTGACCAGGGAGGTTAAAGTGGTCGGCGACATGTGTGTCTTCTTCATGTCTAATATCGCAAAGGTGTCTAGTTGCTCGCCATCTTAAAGGATTTTTAGTTTCACCGACATACTGCTTTTGGCATAATTTACAAGATATTAGATATATGACGTTTCCGGAATCGCAGTCTAAATTGGATTGAATTTGAAATTTGTTTTTGTTCTGAAAGCTCATAAATGTTTTTTGATTTGGAAAAAGTATGTCTAATTTACACCTCTTCTTTCCACATTTCCGAGATTCACCTGCGCCTGTAGTTGGACGATTGTGGCGAATTTTGGTAGGCATGAGATTTGCAGCATTATCAGGGATAGTTTCCAAATCTTGTAAAGTGTCAGACTTAATTTTACGCAAAAATCTAGATGAATAGCCTCTCGTTTTGAGGGCTTTGAATAAGAGTGAGCATGCAGATTCAAAGTTCTTTTTATCACTCGAATTTCTATGAAAACGGATGATTTGCGATTTTACAATTCCCTTAAATGTATGAGGCGGATGGAAAGATTTCTTATGCAACAACTGATGCGAATCTGTTGGTTTAAAATATACTTTGTAATCGAGGTGTCCAGTTGTGTCATACTTTACACCTTTGTATAGAGTTACATCTAAAAAGTCTACGGACATCTGCTCAATGTTGGCTTTTAGCTTGATATTCGGGTCATGATTGTTCAAAATTTCAAAAAATTCATCAAAATCTTCCTTTGTATGATCCCAAATAATGAAAATATCATCGAGGTAGCGGCGATAAAAAAGTGGCTGTTTCGGGCATTTTCTAAGCGTATCTTCCTCCCACTCTGCTACATAGATGTTGGCAAAACTTGGGCTGAAACGCTTCCCCATGGCGCAGCCGCAAATCTGTTGGTATATTTCACCCGCAAATTCAAAATCATTGCCCTTTAAGCTTAGCTCTAAGAGCGTTAATATTTCGCTGCTGGACCTGTTGTTATCAGGGTATTTTTCAAATGCTCTACGGACAGAATTTAAACCCTTTTCGATGTCAATGTTTGTATACATAGCATCGATGTCGAGTGTAATCAAAAGTGAATTCGGGGGTATCGAGATCTCAGAGACCTGCGATAGAAAGTCTTCAGTATTTTTCAAGAAGCTGAAATGTCTATTCGCAATTGGTTGTAGGTGATAATCAATGATTTCGCTGATTCTATAGGATTCAGAACCACAATCCGATATTATAGGTCGTCCTGGTGGTATCAAAGGATCTGACCAAGAATCAACAGGCTTATGAATTTTGGGTAGCAGATAAAATGTGCGTGGTTTTGAGTCACGTTTTGCAGTTAGGTATTTAAACTGCTTTTGAGTTATACTCTTGTTGTCAACCATTTTTTTGAGAGTTTCATTAAAATGGTCTGATATACTGACACACTGACGATTCATATGGGACTATCTGTGGATGCATCTGTCACAATCAATCCTAGGCTTTTACGCCTATTGTACTCTGACTCCAGCACGGCTCTGGCAGTATATGTATTTTTATTTTATTGACGCACTGGCAACGTGCGGCTTCAATTTCCATGTGCTAACTTAGCCGACAGTGCTGCACCCGTTAGTTTAATTTGTTGATCACCATCTCCCGGTCTGGGGATCGAACCGTCATCCTGCAACTCCACATAGCATCAGCAACCAGGCATCTTTCCACTGGACCACCGCACCAAGACTAGAAAGTCAAGGATTGGCCAATTAGCATGTATGTATGTATGTATGTATGTATGTATGTATGTATGTATGTAATATTGTAAACGCACCGGCTCAGAATTTTCAAAATTGAAAAAAATTGAAAATATTTTTGCTTATTTTATCACCTGAGATTGTCAATTTTGTTTAATAGATGCCATATGGCCTGATTAGTATACAATGATAAATCATTGATTGATGTTTTGAACACTTATTTGAGTTTCGCTTTTACCAAGATGTCGCGTAGATTAGGATTTTTCTTAAATGGAATTACTGGACGCTTGTTGAATGGTTGTTTTAAATTGTCCTGTAATTTGTGATACTCATCCTTTAGGATTTTCGCAATTTCAACATTTTTCCGATTGTATGTGAGAGTAAATGGGATAATCTCACGTTGATCCGAGAGGCATGGGTCCGAATTTATGCCCCTTGGCCATTGTGTTTCGAGTTCTTTAATCCAAAACGATTCTCTTAGTGATCTTTGTTTATCAGTTTCCTCTGTTGTGTCTGAAAGAGGTAGCTGTTCGATGGGCATAATTTCAAAGTCACGGGTGACTAAATGATCAGGAAGATTAAAATGTTCAGCCACATGTGTGTCTTCCTCTAGTCTAATATCTGAAAGGTGTCTGGTTGCTCGGCATCTTAGTCGATTTTTTGTTTCGCCAACATACTGTTTTTGACACAATTTGCATGAAATTAAGTAAATGACATTTTCAGAATCGCAATCTAATTTCGACTGAATTTGAAATTTGCTTTTGTTTTGAAAGCTCGTGAATGTACTCTGGGAAGGAAGAAATTTATCCAATTTACACCTTTTCTTTTCACATTTCCGAGATTCTCCTTCACCAATAATCGGACGATTATGACAAATTTTGGTAGGCCGAGAATTTCTGGCATTATCTGGAATGATTTCCAAATTATGCAAAGTTTCAGACTTTATTTTGCGCAGGAACCGAGAAGAGTACCCTTTCGGTTTGAGGGCTTTGAATAAGGTCGAACATGATGATTCAAAGTTTTTCTTATCACTCGAATTTCTATGAAAACGGATTATTTGTGATTTTACAAGTCCCTTGAAAGTATGCGGAGGATGGAATGATTTCTTGTGTAGTAGTTGATGCGAGTCGGTTGGCTTAAAATAAACTTTGTAGTCTAAGTAACCAGTTGTTTCATACTTTATACCTTTGTATAAAGTTATATCTAGGAAATCTACGGACAGCTCATCGATTTGAGCTTTTAGTTTGATATTCGGATCATGATTATTCAGAATGGCCAGAAATTCGGTAAATGCTTCCTTACTATGTTGCCAGATCATGAAAATATCATCGAGGTACCTGCGGTAAATGAGCGGCTGATTTGGACAGTTTTCGAGTGCTTCCTTTTCCCACTCTGCCATGTAAAGGTTAGCGAAACCTGGGCTGAAACGCTTACCCATTGCGCAGCCACAAATTTGTTGAAAAATTTCACCAGCAAATTCAAAGTCATTGCCCTTCAGACTAAGCTCTAATAGAGCTATTACTTCTCTGTCGGGCCTGTTGGTGTCAGGATAGTCGGCAAATGCTCTACGAATTGAATTTAGACCCTTTTCGATGTCAATGTTTGTGTACATAGCATCGACGTCCATTGTAATTAAGAATGAATTTGGAGGGACCGAGATCTTAGAGACCTGGGCTAGGAAGTCTTCAGTGTTTTTCAGATAGCTAAAATGTCTATTTGCAATTGGCTGAAGATGGTAGTCGATAAATTCACTAATCCTATATGATTCCGAACCACAATCTGAAATGATGGGTCGCCCTGGTGGTGTCATAGGGTCGGTCCACAAGTCAACAGACTTATGGATTTTAGGAAGAAGATAAAATGTACGTGGTTTCGAATCATCTTTTGCGCACAGGTATTTATATTGCTTTTCAGTTATCTTCTTGTTATCAACCATTTTTTGGAGAATTTTGTTGAATTTGCTACAGTTATTTTGCCAAAGTGGTTCATTTAGTTTTTGGTAATGCTTCGGATTACTAAGCTGTCTATGCGCTTCTTTGATGTAGTGGTCTTTATCCATTATTACAGTAGCCGATCCTTTATCCGCAGGTTTGATGACAATTTCACTTTTTCTAGATAAACCTAATAGGGCCTGGCGTTGCTCATAAGATAAATTTTGCTGATCGTTTGGAAATGTAGTATTTTCAATACGTTCAGAGTAAAGTTTTATACTTTCACCGATTGCTGGGTCAACACATTTTAAGTTTGGAGCCCAGCCAGTTTTTTCAATGAATAGTGGAATATTACTATTGGAGTTTTGAAAAAAATCAGCTAATTTCACACGGTGACCAAATTCAGCAGTTTCAGTAAAGCCATTATCTAAATCTGCATCCAAACCTGTTTTATGTTTTGGTGTTGGGACAAAAGTCAAGCCAAAATTAAGCAGTGACTGTTCTGCTTCGCCTAATGCGGAGCCGGTTAAGTTTACAATATTACTACCCAGTCCCATTTCTGGGTGGTTGGTACCTTGACCCGAGTTTAGTTTAAATTAAGGGCCACAAGCCAGTTATTATACATGTCATTTGCCGTCCTCTCAGTCCAATGAATATTGTCATGACCCACTTCGAATTCTGTCGAAGCAAGACTGGGTATGACAATAACCCTGGACTCAGGGGATTTGGCCTTGCTTGACGCGGCAGTCCGATTAATTGCATCGAGTGCCTGCTTTTGCTGAGGTGTCGAGGTTGCGGAGAAATTTAGTTCAGTGAAGTAGATCCTAGACTTGGGAAATTTCTTTCGTACCATACTGAATAATAACCTAAGTCGATACTCGGAGGCTGAGATCAGATTATTCCTATCATTTATTCCTATGGTGAGGACTACTTTCTCAGGTTGCAATTTCCCTGTGTATTTATTAATGATCGTTCTGAGATCATTAATCGATGCTCCAGGGAAACAGGCAACCTGAGTATCTGGATGGGGATCCACATTAATCCGACTCAAGTTTGAATCTCCGACGATCAAGATCTTTTTGTCGAGGGTCGGAAGTTGCCAATTTGGTTTGTTGGTGGCCTCATTCCTGAATTTCCAGAACTTATTCTGTTCCAAGGGTGTGGGCTTCTTTGGTCTGGCGCATGGAGATGGTGTGAATCGTGGTTGAGGGACCTTTTGTGCAGCTCGGGTCCTTGGACCCGGCTGTTTACTAGCACCTTTGGCATTTGACACCCTCTGCGGAAGAGGAGGAAAATCCTCAGGAGAGAATGGTGGCGCTGGTGGAGGTGAATCTGGTAGAGGGATCATAGAGGGGTCCACTGGAATGTAAATACTGTGGTCACTGGATGTGCCAGGAAGAGAGCTAATGGGAGACGGTTGTTTATCTGGACGTTTTAGTGGTGGTGAGGCCTCTGCAGGTGAATGTAGCCGCTTTTTGGGATGAGCGGATTGTACTAAATTTGCATTTTGTACTGGTTTGCTAACAGGGGTGACATTTGGTGGTTGAGTAACAGGCTTATAATTCGGATCAAGTGGTCTAATAAAATCATAAAATGCTGAGATGGCGTTGTGATCCAATTTTCTGTGATAATTCTTTTTGGCCCAATGGATTGCAGTGGACTTAGCCCGACCAAGGTCTAAATAAGGAAGAGTTTGGGCTGAGAGTAGCTCAGAACGGAGGACTCCTAGTTTACAGTTATAGTGGCGAACCCATGTTTTAATCATTGTTTTCGCCCATTCAAAGTTGACATTACGAATGTCGAAGTGGACCTCAGCATCTGGCATGGCCGGTTTGCAGAAGTCTGTCAAACTCTTGACCTTTCGACCGAGGCCATTTGGCACGGTGTCGCTGTCTAGATGCGTGTTCAGCACACCCAGGTGGTGAAAACATTGGATTACCATGTAGTATACTTTAACCAGGCGTGCGTGAGCAGATGATGGGTGGTGTGATTCAGCGTCATCACCAGCCCTTCGCCTACCCCCGCGTTGTCTAGCCATGGAATCACAGTCAATCAATCAATCTAAATCTTAATTAATCTCAATTAATCTCAATTAATCTCAATTAATCTCAATTAATCTCAATTAATCTCAATCAATCTCAATTAATCTCAATCAATCTCAATTAATCTTAATCAATCTCAATTAATCTTAATCAATCTCAATCAATCTTAATTAATCTTAATCAATCTTAATTAACCAGGCAATCAATCAAGTTGGCAAATCGGCAAACAACCCGTCCACCACCTTATCAATCCAAACAATCAATCACGCAACCAATCAGTTCAGACAATCAATTCAAGCAACCAATCAATCATGCAACCAATCAATACAAGCAACCAATCACGCTACCAATCAGATTAGACAACAAATCATGCAACCAATCAAATCAAACAATCAATCACGCAATCAATCAATTCAAACAACCAATCAATTCAATCAACAAATCATGTAACCAATCAAGCAACAGGTTACGCAAGCAATCAAATCAAGCAAGCAATCAAATGAAACAACCAATCAAATAAAACAACCAATCAAATAAAGCAACTAGTCAAATCAAGCAACAGCTCTAACCCCCAATCAAGCAATCAATCAGATCAAGCAACTAATTCGATCAAGCAACCAATCAATTCAAGCAACAAATTACGTAACCAATCAAACAAACACTCAAATCAAGCAAGCAATCAAATTAAACAACCAATCAAATCAAGCAACTAGTCAAATCAAGCAACTAGTCAAATCAAGAACAACTCAAGCCCCCAATCAAGCAATCAATCAGATCGAGCAACTAATCAGATCAAGCAACCAATCAATTCAAGCCACCAATCAAGCAACCAATCAACTCAAGCAACCAATCAACTCAAGCAACAAATCACGCAACCAATCAGGTCAAATAATAAGTCCTGCAAGCAATCAAGTCAAACAAACAATCAAATCAAGCAACCAGTCAAATCCAGTAGGGCTCAAACAACCAACCAACCAATCAATCGATCAAACTCTAATGCAGCCAGACAGTCAATCAGTACAAAAATGCTACCAGGCGCACACTCTACAGGTGGGAGGTTTGTCAGCTAGTGTATGTATGTATGTATGTATGTATGTATGTATGTATGTATGTATGTATGTATGTATGTATGTATGTATGTATGTATGTATGTATGTATGTAGGTATGTATGTATGTATGTATGTTTGTATGTCGGATTTATATAGCACCAATTCCAAACTGAATTGCTCAAAAGCGCTTTACAACATTTAGAATGCTCTTTGGAAAAGATATGTTTTTAGTCGTGATTTAAATGAGTCAATTTTAGAGCAGTTTCTAATTTCATGTGGAAGAGAATTCCAGAATCGCGGACCCGCTCGAGAAAATGCACGATCACCATATTTAAGCGCACACACACACGTCTACGCACCCCTATACTGACACACGTGCTGCGCAATAATATATGCCAGGGCAACAGGTGCATAACGTCAGCCATCTACGGCGCTGTTGTGCGAAGATGCTGACGAGTGCATCTTTCAGTTGTCCATTCCAAGGTCTCGCTGTACTGTTATTTGCCCAGAGGTGTCAGTCAACAATCTCATGACCGCAACTTAAGTATTTAGAACAGATATATGTGAGCATCAGAAAGATATCTCAAATATCTGATTCACAGAAACTGTGAATGAAGTTATTGATGGAGACACCGTCGTGTAGGCAGATCGGCTGGCATATTACGTTCAAGGACACATAACAACTCCTGCAACCCCGGAATGAATTCATGGAAGATATTTCTTAATTTCAACGGAATGTGCGACCGCGATGCAATATTGTCAAGATGGTCGTACAAGATCGATCGGGGAGTTGAGTTCGTGGACCGGATAGATATAGGTAGATTCCATCAGCCTGTCTCCAAAATAAGCAGGCCATTAGCATTCATGTCACATTCCCTGCCATAAACACATCCAATTATTTGCCCAGGGTCAATAATATAAGCACATTGCTTTTCAGATCACGACGTCGTCTTATATGCACATGTATGTATGATTACTGTTTTCTGCGGCTGTAGTAGTAGTAGACACATCCTACAGCTGCAATCAGTCCTTCTTTTGCCCACTGTGTCTTGTACACAGTCGAAATCCTTGGCTTCATCAGGTCCATTCTTGACTCGAGTGTACCGAGCCCTGCGTTCTTGAGGTCACCTCGTAGCACGCTTGGCAGATTTATGCAATGACGTCCTCTCCTGGCTTTGTATTTGCTGGCTCCGAGTAGGGCGAATTCCAAGGCTCCCTGTGCTGGTGTCTCTTCTGGCATCCTTAGCACATGACCATCTTTGCTGGGAGACTTTTACAAAAGCGGCGACGTATTACACATCTTGTATAGTACATCGTTGGAAATTATGCTGTCTGACCATCGGTGTGCAGTGATGACACGTAGGTGTTTGCGGTGGCAGACATCGAGTTTATCTAGAGCTGCCGTTGGAGCTTCCCAGCTGTTACAGTTATACAGCATCCAGGACACGCAAGTTGCATTGTATGAACGTAGCCTCTTTATCAAGGGCATCTTTGATCTACGAATACATAGCTTCCAGAAGAACTGGAAAGCTATGTGCATTTTATTACTTTATTGACGGTGGTTTCTTCTCAGCGTAGCTATTAATACCTTCATAATATGCATTGCATATAACACATCCACGCTTGCATATGTTTAACTCTTACAACTCTGATGTCAAAATTTTAAATTTTCAAATTAAATTAAAAGATCAACTGGTGTACATTTGTCAACACATTTGGTGGAAGATGCTGCTGTCGTAGACGTGTAGACAGCAACATCATGCACCAAAATTGTTGAAAAAATGTACACGAGTTTTTTTAGCTATTGACACAGTAAAAGATAGAGTTTTGGCATCAAAGTGTTAAGGCTTAAGCACGCATTCTCACGACGGGAGATGACATGCGCGAATACATACATATACGTACTAGCGCACGCGCGCACTCGCGTATGTCTATTCAACAATGCCGTTACAAACATTATTTCTGCATAGCTTTCTGTAAATTGAGATTCGGAACGTGCAGGAATCGATTTATTGCAACACGAGCACAGGCTGGGTGGTGCTTATCTAAGGATTGATCGGATATTAATACTGTATTTCTGCATTTTAGCTATCGCGAAGATTGGCGCAAACCGCTATTTGCCATAGCAATTCTTTGCATTAAGACCTTTACACATTTCTTTCAAGTATATATTATTATTATTATTATTATTATTATTATTATTATTATTATTATTATTATTATTATTATCTTAAACAGTGTTAGAAATGCGAATGTGCATGTTACCACCATCGCCCTCGCGGTCATCCTCGTCTATTCCATCGTCGTGTTCGTATCAGTGCCGTAATGTAGGAATCCTGGTTTAGCTATGCTCCGCCCATATCTAGCTAAGCTCCACCCCGGATTTGCCCGTGTTGGAAGCGACCGATCTCTGCACTCTCCGAATCTCAATTTCCAGAAACTCTACAGGTAAGGCGTTGAACACTTTGAAACTAATTGCACTGTGTGATGTTGCTGCCCAGTTAACTTAGTTTCAAAAAGCATGAGTATTAAATAGTAAAGACATATATTTCAAACAACACCGGCGGAGTATAAAGCGATTAAGACAGACTAAATCGATTATTTCACGATGGACTTGTTCATGACGTCAGCCTATACTTCACATAGTGTATTATAATGTCAAACGATTGCTGGATACACTGGATTCCTCAAACGCGGTGATCATTCGCAGAGTCATATACATGCCCACAAATTGCATGTCTATCTAGTTATGCACACGCATTGTCCGTGAGGTTCAACCATGTGCAAGACTATGTGTATTCTGTGACAGTGAATTTTTCTCAGAAAATGTGGGAAATGTTGTGTGAGTCTTCTATCCGAATTATTACATGGCATTGGTGCTAGTCAAACTGGCTTGTCAGCCGCGTCTACCTCCAATATATGGCTGGTCGTGGGCAGTCCATTCTTGACAGTGGGATGCTTTCCATAGCTTCATTGATAGGGAAAGTCCCAGAAATTACCTCACTATTTCCGAGTAGGTCACGTCTGCCCACACATGAGTCAGTCCCATAAAAAATAAAGTCAAATTGCAACATTAAAACAGCTAATCAATAGTTTCTCTGAACACGAAGTTCATATTCATGTATCCGATTTGAGCGGTCCTGCGCAATAGCTCCTCATTTAAAACACCGATTTTTAATTACATCCTATTGATGGAACGATTTCTGACGCGTAAGCATCCGTTGAATATGGACTGGAATTTCGTGCAGTTTAACTTCACTTGTAGTGATTGATCTTCACACATTATCGACGAATTCTATTCTCCTCGGTCTGTGTACATCGACACTCGGATATCCGTGAGCGGCAATTAGAGCAGAAATGTTATCGATTTCGTGGATAAAATCATCAGTTCGTGCAGCGCTAACAACATTGCTGCCCATGCAAGTGTGGGGTAAACTAACCGCATTGTACGTACGAATCTGTGAAACTACCTCTCTCATTAGGAGTGAGAAGTATATAGTTTTTTATTACCGCCGCCTGGTCGCCGCCATTAACGAGCCTATCAGTATCGACGACATGATGACTGTGTTCTGCTTGAACAGCGTATTCAGAATTCCTAGAAAATCAGTTCATTCTAACTATATATAAACATTTTGCGTATTGTGAAAGACAATATTTCCGGAGACGCTTAAAACGCGAGTTACTGGCCTGGTACGACAACAATACCGCACCAACACGGGTCAGCATTGGCCAAGTGCCAACCAGATAACATGCCTTATGAGAAGACGTTCTGTCAGATGTCTTACATATCACTAGAAAAATAACCTGTGTCACTGTTGCAGCAGCGTCTACCGGGAGACACAGAATACCAACATATATTTCATATATAGGTTGGAGCTAGATAGATGAATGGAGGAACCCAGTTTTAGCTATGCCATGCCACTCTCTAGCTAACCGTTACCCAATGCTGCCTGTGTTGGGATCAATCGATCCATGCACTGCCTATGCCAGCAACAGCGTCCAGTCAAGTTAGTTTCAAATAGGCAGCAACAACGCCAGTCAAATTAGTTTCAAAATATTCAACAGATTGTTTATTAAATAGTAAAGACATACAATTCGTGCAACAATGCGCCCGTCCTCAATTAAGCGCCCGTGACGAACACCAGCTACGGCATTCATGACGTAATTGATCATGACGCCATCATACAGGTCACGTGTTTGATTGTGACTTCATGTGATTGACTGAGGAAATTGAAAATATTCAACAGCGTACCTGCATAGTTTTCTGGAATTTGAGTTTCAGTGAGTTCAGGGTTTGATGTATCCCAATATGGGCAAAGCGTAAGCGGAACTTGACGAAAGATGGGCGGTACATAGATACAAGTTGATTCATGCATTGCATCAGCGCAAATGATACCTCGTTTAACATCCACGCGCACTTCAATATACTAATCTATACGTTATTATCTGACACGATTCAGGAAATGCAACATGCGCCGTAGGATCAGCCAACACAAGGAAATTATGTGTAGGATGTTGACTGCATCGTTAGTGGTTGAAATATCGATGCGAACGCATGTTGGTTTAATAGCGTAGAAAGGCAATTTCCTCCCAAGCAACCTACGTTCCTGGCCACATTATTAAAGGCAAACCATTTCCGTATTTAATATCAAACATAGAATACATATATCTAATGAGCTACTCTAACCAACTCAATTCAGGAGTTGTTGAATTTCTGGAAAAGCATTTACATTCCCTTATGTTGTCATGTGGTTATTTTGCTTTTATTGAACAGTGTGACACACATCGCCGACGTAAAGCTGAAACCGGCGCATTGCATCATAATACAGTATAGCTTTTAATGTGTGAGGTATGTGTATCCATTATTTATTTCCGATTTATAGCGGAGAATTCAGGCGTGGCAGGGAATCATTGATTCTGATATAGCCTTGCGTTGGAGTTCTGTCTTCGATCTCTATAAATAGTTCATATCCCATTCATAGCCAGTTTGCTGAAACAGGTTGCTGACTTTGATGCAGCAAGCGGAGAACTATGTCACACACAAAGGAGTGTGAACACAGATTCTGTTACACATATAGTGTACACACAATTGTGGTTATTGCCAATAAATCCTGCTGAATGTGATGGTCACATATGTGTTCAGACGGAAGTATGGCTTAATGATAGTAATACATATATGTTGCCAGTGCCTGACAGTACGCCTTATTATTACCATATACTTCATTAGGTACGCAGGTGTGGTGCTAGACAATAGTCGACTTTCAACCATCGATGTTGGTGATGTAGCTACGCCATTTTGATTGGGACGCTAGCTCATATGTTGCGTATTTGAGTATGGCGTCAGTTACCTATTGGATCACGCCATTCGTTGCTACCTCGGACCGCAACGGGCAATTCGTTGCAGCCACACATGCTACGCTAACTTATGCAGGTGAAATAGATGTAATAGCTTAGACCACCGCAGTAAGGAGATGCTATTCAGGAAATTACAGTCCACATGCCATGCAATAGGCAAGTTAATTTCATCTAGAGAAAAATGTGACCAATAAACTCATTAACAAATGGAAACGATTCACTGATTAGACTGATATCACATTCATCTAAATGAGAGTCATATACCGTGTGATGGTGAGCAAATTTAAAATTCGGTAGTAATTAGTCTTCTAAAATAGAGAAGGGAATGTGTTAGCGTTCGAGTAAGCAAGCCATTCTATATGCCGCATACACAATTCAGAGAGTATGTACTTATTTACACCCAGCCCCTATGGTATAGAGCAATTCATTACGACTTGGGCAGTTTTATCAGAGCTGTAATGCATGACAGACCAACAGACCAATGCGTTGACAGCCCGATTGACCGACCAACTGTGCAATGACCAACTCGCCGACTAACTGGAGAACTGAGTAACACACGTAGCGGCGGGCCAACCGACATACCGAAAGAACGATTTACAGTCATACAGACAGCCAGACAGACATACTAGTGGCGACTCGCAATTGAACTGTACTGTGCTGCTGAAAGCAATCAGTTTTCGAAAAGCTTCACTTAATGGGCAAAGTAATTTCTTATGGAAATTCAGCAACACTAGCCAACTGAATATAGCTAATGACCATACATAAGCAATCGTCCGTTGTTCGCGATTCAATGGATTCACCTGTTGACGACCAGGTTACGCCGACACAGCAACTGATCATGCGTAGCTACGGCAAATTAAGCTCATTGTGTTACAGTACTTACAAAGTGGCTCTCTAATTACTCTAATGCGATTTTTCATCCGTTATTGCCGGCGTCCAATGGCCAGCAATTATAGAGTTCAGTTAGTAATGCACCTATCTGGATTGACAAGAGATCGGATTAGCCTGGATTTGTGCATTTCTTAAAGCATTATGTCCGTGTATCTATATATTATGAAGCCTGATTTGGTTAACCCTACGGTGGCATCCACACTGATTGTTAGCAGATCTTCCGACTAATTATGCGTAGCTACGGCAAATTGAGCTCATTGTGTTACAGTACTTACAAAGCGGCTCTCTAATTACTCTAATGCGAATTTGCATCCGTTATTGCAGCCGTCATATGGCCAGCAATTATAGAGTTCAATTATTAATGCCCCTATCTGAATTGACAAGAGATCAGATTAGCCCGGCTTTGAGAATTTCTCAAAACATTATGTCTATGTATCTATACATTATGAAGCCTGATTTGGATAACCCTACGGTGGCATCCACACTAATTGTTAGCAGATTTTCCGACTAATTATGAAACCCGTGGTCTTGGAACCTGACCGTTGCAGCACTTGAGAGAGCGGGTGTTGTGTCAGCGGAGTTGGGAGTTACTAACAAGTGCACACTGACTAGGAACAAACAATCGGCAGATATAGAAACGAGCCAATGATAACATATTTTCTGTTGTTTTACTACAAAATAAAAAGCAATAAATGCACCAATGTGAGCAGCTTAATTCATGGTAAGTCTCTTGTGATTAGATGCGGACAGTACATTTGACACAGTTATTGTATCGTTTCTATCATCGTATCATTAAAATTCTGGAGAGTAATATGATTGCATATCAAATATCTTATGCACATTTGATTATTGTGCTGGCATGATATGATTTCGCTGCTATTTCAATACTTAGCTTGAATAAACACATTTTGTAGATCATATCCTTAATACTTTCCCTTTTTCAGACTGACCAACACATGTTGCAATTGTTTAAATAAGTGATGGTTTAAACAACTCTGGATTTAGTGCTTGAAAGCAATCTACCTACACGAGACACCTCCGAAATGCACATGGGGAACCGGTTTGGTGAAGTAATATTATGTAATCCTGTAAACGAGAGTAATATAGCGATCACATCGTTGGTAACGAGGTTTGTATTTGGAATCGCATCACACTCTGCCAAACGGCTACGGGGAATACAGCAATGTAACAGATTGATCATGGAGCACACATTGCACGGTCAAGACCTTTATACTGGACATTGGATTTGTGGGAATTCGGAATTTAGTATCACCATGACTAATCGCTGCATGCATCTGCTAGTGTGCAGCTAAAAAAGGCACGCCATACGGGAACTACCTCATATTAAGTGAGCAGCTTCATTTGTGGCCAGAGTAACCTGCTCCATAAAATATTTTCATATAAACAGGTTTATATGTTGTATTGAATACCTCAGTAAGTACTCATTACTATTTATATTATAGTACCGACACGTTAAGATGTATGGCCGTCCATCTCAATGATAGTTCAGGTGTATTCGTGGTACCATCATTAGTGCATGACGGATTGCCTACACCATTTGACATTTCAGGCAATGGTCTCACTGGTATCACGCCTTCCAGCCCACATTAACAAAGCACGCCATTTCCTTCTTTAATTCAAAGATAGAGCGGTGCTGTGATTTATTGTAATCACCTCGATAAAAGAGGGAATCAGCTTGTGCAGTCTGGTTCCATATCCGTCTCTATTTTATCTTTAGCCACGTAACCCAGATTTGGGGTCAAAATATTTGCTTATTACATGTCCATTTGCACGCCAATCGAGGAATATTATTTTGAAAATATACAATTGGAATGACCTGCTCCATTATCGAGCCAGTCATTCACGTGGTAAATTTTCAAAAATTATTTTCTATGGGCTGCAAATGACCATTCCTCAAGACCACTACTCAGACCTCTTTAGGCCGGCGTTGCCGTGAAAGTGTTAATAACAGAGTGACATACGCATAGATACAGCCATGTTACTGCAAAATATGTATGAAGGAAGGTCGGTATTCAATCTGCAAAAAAACCCGACACTCGGTAAAGTGTTGCTGTCTAATAAAGCAGATGTTATCATGTACTCAAGATGCTCAGCCCGTTCCATATTTCTTGATATGAACACATATGTAGTATCCAACGAAAGATTTTCATTGGTTATGTAGAGCGGAAGAAAGGTTTCCATTGGTTAGATACCGTGAAATAATCCCATATGCCCCGTGACTGCGCAGATGTTTCCTAGATACGAGGGCATTGGAAACGCGATGGGATACGTTATGTTGTTGATTTAAACTCTGTATATGTATATATGCACCTACTACCGTGTTATGACATACGTTTGTAAATGTGCATGGTAGACGCAGAAGCTAAAAAAGCATGATTAAACGTAATTTCAAGTCAGAAGTAACAATGTTTTGTTTGTCATTATTTCTATGGCACATTGGTCAGAACTCTTAGGACGTTATGCATTACAGGCCGAGAACGAACAGCGCAAAATAGTACATTCAAACAGGTTTCGGAGATCAACTTATTTGAAAATTGTCCATCCCACTATTATCAACCTCGTCGGGAATTATCTTATTACATTCGCTAAAGCTCGTGCAATTTGAACATTTACGACTCGTTTGCTAATAGTGGTATGATATGTGACCTCGTTTCGGATCCTCTATATTCGTGGATACAGACATTAATGCAACGTATTTGTAAAGACACGTTGGTGTTCATTCTGAAAATAACAGCAACACGTTAAGGTGATGCTGTCTAATAAAGAAGATGCTGTTTTATTAGACAGCAACGCCTTACTACACAAGGACCTCCGTATTGCCTATGGAGCGAGCCTGATGGAAAAGTTGGGAAAATATTGGCGGTAAACCGAATGAATTGCTCAGCCAAGAGTGTGCCCTGTACACCATGGTATGGTATATGCACACGAGCCAATGTGTTGCTAAGACATGCCAGCGTTCACGATAAATGAGACGAAATTATAACTGAGATAAATACAGTCATCTCAACATTTAAAAATAAACCGACAGTGCAATGGTTTAGGAAATTACCAGATCCAAACAAGACCGGGTGTTTTGGTTGTTCTCCCCAGAATATTTTGAAAGCTGAATATGCTGAGTAGTGCTCTGAGAGCAAATTTGTTAAGGAAAGCAACCATTTTAAGGCGCTGATTTGCGATGATGTTTGCTTCTCAATAAACACGAACACCATGGCATTCAATTTGAAACACTTCCTTCACAATCTCGAATTATTTATGTATTTGGGATAGTCTATTGCTGATTACAAATTCTCTATTAGTGTCTGAGATTTACAAATATCTGTGTAGGACTGTACGGTTGGAGCTACATGTGTGAGTCTGGCACTGCCTGTACGAGAGTTGAGAGGTACGTGAATGTATACTCCGCCGAAATGATTGCAGCGTCACGTGTTGTTAAAGTACAATAACCAAGGAACTAAATAATGTTCATGTCAGAAAACATCTCTCAGCCGTATGTATGAACGCTTGCTGTAGTCATATAAATTGCGCAGAGCCGTGCAGCAGCTACATTATTGAGAGCATCCCCGACTTTAAAGTAAGCGTTATCGAAGGAAGGTTTTGTAAAACTGGATCATTTCTCGTATATTGAGAGGATTTTTATCGGATACAACTGCATGTACTGTATAGCAAGTGCTCTTGCCGCATTGGAGCAGAATCCAATCCTCTGCTGTGTGTGTGTACATTGCAACTCTGATACCTTTTCAAGCAGGCCTTTTATCGATTTCAATGATACAACTATCGACGATGCTACTGCGCAGATATCAAGGTGGCTTACGCAAGACTGGAAGGCATTACCCTATTTGTATTCCATGGTGGGTAAACTTGTATTTCCCATTAGCTCAATGCGAATCGTCATTCTCTAAAATCGACTTCCTGATCTTATTACGAATTTACGTTGTACGCGATCGTATGTTCGTTTGACAATGTTAAGCTAACATTTGGAGTGTAGACCTTACAGTAGTTAATTATGAAACTAGTGGATAGTAGTTTTCCGTCAAAACTGTATCAATATAGAGAGGCTCCGTCAAAGAAACAGAGCATGTACAGAATTAGAGCTGAATAAGGCAAGTTACATTGGTTAGTTCTGCAAAGGGAGAATAAAAAACTGGAATAAGAAGGGAATATACATCCGTTGCGTCAAGTCATGACTGGCATGAGAAATACAATAATTGACAGTTCCAGTTTTAGCTATGACCAGCTCATCTCTAGCTAACCTACACACACATACCTCGTTCGTGTTGTGATCTATCGATCCCTGAACTCACAGCCTACGAATTTCCAGAAAACTATACCAGTAAGCTATTTCACTGGGAGCTGTTGCTGTCTATGGCAGCAACAGCGCCCGGTCAAATTAGTTTCAATATATTCTACAGCATGTGTATTAGCTAGTAAAGGCATACAATTCGTACAACAATGCTTAATCCGTCTTCAATTACGCATTCGTGACGAACTTATCTATGCCATTCTTGACGTCATTGATTATGACGTCATCCTACTCACCACGTAGTTGATTATGCCATCATATGATGGAGGAATAAACTGGAAATGCCCTTTTCTTACCGAGTGCGTATTAATCGTATGTCCGTAATCCTAGTCCGCCATCTGCTTCATGCATAACCGTGAATGGCCGCCACACCAATTCGTTGTTTAGTGCACGCACATGTGAAGATCAAGTCTGCATCACACCGGTTAAATGGTTAAATGGTGCTACATATCAAATGTGATTATGCCCAATAACAGGCCAGTCATTCCATGGCTAATCGAGTTTTTGTAGGAGTACGTGTTATAAACCGTTTGGCATTACATCACTGACACGAACCAATTTCCTTTCAAGCGAGATGCCTTCGAAAACCACATTACGAACCGGAATGTATTTTATCTTTGAATCTCAAACATTGAATGTTTAGTCGTAATTCTCGCTAACCAGGTCTATTCATCAGTAACTTATTATACATAAAATCACCTTGTTCGTCTTTACCAGCTGAGCTGGTGACCATCGGAGGAAATCATACAGAAATACCATTAGTTAGCGTGGATGTTATCCTAGACAGCATCAGATTCCAGATGAACAATCTCAACATCGAACATAGGAGGCTGTGAAGTCGGACATTACAATTGACATAGCTAACATAACACATGTTGTAATGACAGCAACATGCAGCCATTAAATGTGCTTTACATTTTTCAACAGCTTACGCGTATGCTCCAAAGGAACAATTTAAAAATTGACCTCCGGAACCTGTGCATGCCATGTTTGAGTTGATGATAATGAACCTTTCCAGTATTAGCTATTCCCGGCCTATCTCTGACTATACATTTCCAGAAAAAACCTATACAGGTAATCTGATGGATATTTTGAAATAACAGCGCCCAGTCAAATTATTTTCAAAATATCCAATAGCGTGTTTATTAAATAGTAGAGCTATATAATTCGTACAACGTGTTGGACTATTAAGAGTTAAATACAGGCCAAATATAATTATTTAGGACGTAATGATTATGCCGCTTGGCGGAGTATAGCGTCATATGACGTCAGATTGATAGATGGATACTCTGGAAAGGTGAATTGGCATAGCTAACATTTTGTAATGCCGGCGACATGTAGCCATTAAGGTTGCTTCACATTTATCAACAGCGTACGTGTATTCTCCAAAAGGTCAATGTAAACATTGAACATCAGCGCATGTGGATGCCATGTTTGAGTTGATATTAATTGAGAGATTAAACTCAACACACCTATGCTAACACGTTAATTTAATGGCGGAAACTTGTTACTGTCAATTTGGTTTCCGTATTTTTACGAGCCCATATACTTGCTATTAAAACCGTGATTCTGGGATGTATGTATTTATCTGGTCTGCGGCTGTAGTAGTAGGAACATCCTGCAGCTCTGATCAGTCCTCTTCGCGTGTGCCCACTGTGGATTCTGGGATTACATAGATAAGATATCGAGCTGCACTGATCGCATGCCGAGGATGTATATTTGATAGCTTGGCTTATATGTATGTATGATTACTGTATTCTGCGGATGTAGTAGTAGTAGAAACATCCTACAGCTGCAACCAGTCCTTCTTCGCTTTTGCCCACTGTGTCTTGTCCTCAGCCATACTCCTTAGCTTCCTCAGGTCAATTCTTGACTTGAGTGTACCAAGTCCTGCTGTCTTGAGATCACCTCGCAGCACGCTTAGCAGATTTATGCAATGACGTCCTCTCCTGGCTCTGTATTTGCTGGCTCCGGGTAGGGCGAATTCCAAGCTCTCTGTGCTGGTGTGTCTTCTGACATCCTTAGCACATGGCCAACCATGGACCATCTTTGCTGGGCGATCTATACAGACAGCGGCGGCGTATTCCCCATCTTGTATAGTGCATCAATGGAAAGTATGCTCTCTGGCCATCGGTGCCCAGTGATGGTGCGTAGATGTTTGCGGTGGCAGGCATCAAGTTTGTCTAGAGCTGCCTTTGGAGCTGTCCAACTGGTACAGTTATACATCATCAAGGATACGCAGGTTGCATTGTATAAACGTAGTCCTTTTACCAAGGGCATCTTTGATCTACGAAATCAAAGCTTCCAGAAGGACTGGAAAGCTATGTTGCCCATGATGCAGCGTGCAGAAATGTAGGCAGTATTGCAAACCAGTGTGCCAAGGATTTTACTTTTCTCCATGGTTCGCCGCCACGGAGTGGATCGTCATTTTCATTAGTGTCATGCTTTGTAGATAGGTATATGTAGGCGAACTCTGTTCTCGATCCATTCATGAAGTGATTCTCAATGATTAGTTTGCTTGCAGCTATTGGGAGAAGTTCGTCAAGGGGATTCTTTTCCTCATCTATGAAGTCCACATCGTCGGCATATTCCATCTCTAGCGGCATACCCAGTATTTGCACTGGGATGGATGAGGTGTTGGTCTTGTGGAACTTTCCAGCACGGATTTCAATGCCGAAGCAAGGGAACGGGTGAAGAGCACCGGTGATAGGTCATCTCCCTGTGGGGAGCCGATTGACGTCACTGACTTTACTGGTCCGCTCAGCTTGGTGTCTGCAAGCAGTAGTCTCACTAGTCGTAGCTCATCTGTATTGCACCTAGGCTGGCGTAGTACATGTAGGATCTTTGAGCGTGTAATTGTACTGAAGGCTCGTGGCATTTCAATGCCGATTTTGTGAAAATCCCAGTGTCTGGCCATGACTACCAACACAAGCATGCGTCTCGGATGCGGCATGGAGTAGCATTGGATAGGATTTGCAGTATGCTGTTGAGGAGCACAATGTGCTGCAGATTGGCAGGAGACAAGGTGGTTTCTTGGGCTTGGGTAGTGTAATACGCGTGCCTTGGCCTACAGTGTCGATGGGAAGGTGGTGCATAAGAGCTGAATTGACTACGTGCGTGATCTGTTTTGAGATAATGTCACTTGCATATTTGAATAGTTCATTGCTCATGCCATCAATTCAAGATGCACGTCCATTTTTCAGGGCTTTAGGTGTTTTCTCTACTTCTGCTATTTTAATTGGTGTTAGTAATGGCCCGGGGTCTCCTGAGAACGGTTGCAACTGCTCATCATCATGGTCAGTGAACTGTTCCTTGAACCATTCTCGAATTGCCTGGGCTTTGCCCTGGTCAGTCCCGATAAAGTGTCCTTCAGAGTTGTGTACAGTTAGTGGTGGTGTGTAGTCAGCAACTTTCAGGGCTCGGGCTGCTCGAAACATTTTGTGGCAGGCATCCGTGGTAGTGATTTAATCTGCTAGGGCGTCTGCTTGTTGGATAGCAAGATCTCTTAAGCGTTCGCTAATCTGGCGCATAATGTTATTGCGTTCCTCGCGTAGTTTGGTGCGATCTTCACTTTGACCACATTGATAGATGCGCAGACGTAACTCTTTCTGTTCTACTGACTGTTTTACTACGAAAGGTTCGTCAGTATACCTAGTTCTGTTGTTTTTTAGAACACCTTTGGTGCTGGTAGCTGATGATTCCATAGATATCAGTATTTTGGTTGGGGCTTCGTTTGGATCGGAGCTGACGTCAATGTTAGCTATCTGCTCCCCGAGGGCCTTTTTGTATGACATCTGAGTGTCAGTGTCGCTGATGAGCTTGGCTTATGCTACCTTTATGTGTCGCTTAGATCAACATGTTCTAATTTCCAAATTGTGATTTTGTCAGCAAGGTTATTTTAAAGGCGTCCAAACACGTGTTGCTGTCTCAATAACTGTGGCATATCATGTAGGGGTGCGCGATATACCAATACCATATTTAAAGCCGATATAACGTACCGAAAAACCGAATATGAAGATATTTTCGGGGTTTTTTTTGTATGAGCATTGTTAAAAATAAAAGCGCGGGCCTTTGCATTTTCGTCCATCCATCCCAGTACCACATGTGCCTTTGATAAAGGATACCAACCAGCACAATCATGACAAAGCACTATACTGAATTAACCAGACCTCAACTTGCCAAGCTCACGGACCTTTAAAACAGACAGAATATAGCGCAGACCACCTACAATTTCACACTGCGATATTCCTACTCGTGTTAGATCAGCCTCGCATCATTAACAGCGTTGTTTAAGCTACACGAGATAGAAAAGTTCATATGTGTAATTGTCCACGTAACAGAGCATGCATCTAGCGTTCGTTCATTTATCTTAACATAATTTACTAATGGCTAGCGCTGCATCCGTGATACAGAATATATCGTCACCAAATACATATGAGCGTATTGCCTATGCCCACTGACTGGTCTTAATGGTTATGACGCGGCATGCATAATCTGGCGGATAATGGCAAATCCAGCTATGGATCAACGATTCAATTGACCTTTCCAGTTTTTACTATGCCCCGCCCACCACTAACTAAGCTCCACCTACACTTCGCAGTATTGAGATTGATCGATCCCCGAATGCCCTAACTATCAATTTCCTGAACACTATAGGTAAGCTGTTGAAAAGTGTGTAACTAATTTGACTAGGTACTGTTTAGGGGTGTGCAGTTGGAGCAATACCAGTACACGTGTACACGTTAGTTTTAACGAGCGTGTACACGTATAACTGTATTTAGCATTCTTCTGCAAAATTGTAGTATTAATTTTATATCTATTCAGCCTATTATTAATTGTAGAGGGTGTATTATGGTCGTTTTGCAAATTAAAATAACAAATTATTACACACCCACATCTCCACCCACATCCGCATTGTTTCAACGGCACCTCTAATTAACAACGCCCAGTCAAATTAGTTTCAAAATATTCAATACCTTACCTGTATAGTTTTCTGGAAAGTGTTAGTCAGGGAGTTCAGACATCGATCGATTCCAACACGAGCGTGGTGTGGGTAGAACATAGCTAGATAATGGAAGGTGCACATCTAAAAATGTAACCATTTGCCATGGGTTGGTGACCACATATTTTGACCTGTTTTCCGTCCATTATCGGCCCAACGACCTGCATTACCAGAGCATGCCGCGTACTAAACAACATAGCCACACTAAGCTAAATTATATTCCGCCGGTAGCTTCCATTTCCGAACACTGACATCAACTCTGGCATAAATCGAGTGGGTGTTTTCGGATGCTACTCCAACATCAGTATAATTGCTAAAGGACATCAAAGAAAGAAGCATGGTAAATTAATTAATGATACGGAAACGTACCGTGATCAGCCAAATTACCATGAATATTGCCATTGTATTGATCACATTGTCAATGAGATGACGGATAGCACAGCATTATATGGCTAGTTTATTGCACTGTTTTGGAATGGAATATAATTATCATCGCCCCGTAATGGATCTTTCCACTTCTAGCTATGCCCCGCCCATCTCTAGCTAATCTCCACCCACACCTCGGTTGTTTTGGGATAGATCGATCGCTGAACTTCCCGACGATCAATTTCAAGAAAAGTATATAGTTAAACTGTTGAATATTTTAGAACTAATTCCACAGAGTGCTGTTGCAAGAGTGCCTAGTAAACTTAGTTTCAATAATATCCAACAGTAACTGTATTAGATAGTAAATATATACATTTCGTGCAACAAAGCTTAATTCGTCACCAATTATGTGTTCGTGACGTACTTATCTACGACATGCATGACGTCATTGGATATGATGTCACCATACATGCCACACAGTTGATTATGGCGCCATATGATGGATGCACATACTGTAAAGGTCCATTCGTGCTTATGGATATAACCGCAATGTAGTAGGAAGGAACTACCCACATGGGCAGATTCCGGATTACCATGTGTGCCTAAATATAAACTCCGTGGTCTGAAGACTATCAACAAGTACACTTTGCATTACTGGATGCGAATCTTGTTATTAGAAATCATTGTAATATTCTCAAACTGTGTTTTATTAGATGCATACAGCAAGGAATTCATCTATTGTATTTGGGCATGGCAGCAACATCTTGACACACCATATTCGATGTATTCACCTATTACCAACCAGCCTGCGGTTTTGAAATTAAACTTCAAAATGGCCCATGATCATACTTTACAAGTTAATGAATAACATTATGACTATTTCAAAACCAACTAATTGGACTGCGATCATTTGTTGCAAAATGTGAACTGCTAAATCTGTTAGAAATTACATTCTTGTATTCTGGGGTCTTGGACATTAGGCTCCAGAGGGTTAACGCTGCAATATAATATCCCTTTACGTCATAATGATCTGCAACGCTACTTCAAATGCGACTTTTATATATTAGCAACGGAGGAGCAAAACTGGCTAAAGCCTGTTTTGCGTACCCACTGCTAGCAGCGCCATACGTGACAGCTGAATAACACGTCATGTGGGCCTGATCTAGAATATCAGCATATTGATATGTATACAATGCGTTGGATACCAGTTGCCCAACACTTCCTTGCAAGGCGATTAATAATTTACCTTTCCTGTGTTAGCTATTCCCGCCCATCTTTAGCTAAGCTCCACTCACACCTCGTTCTTGTTTGGGTCGATCGGTCCCTGAACTCCCTGACTATCAGTTTCCAGAAAACTATACAGGTACACAGTTGCATATTCTGAAACTAGTTTAACTGGGTGCTGTTGCAGCAGCATCGCTCAGTTGAATTAGTTTCAAAATACTCTACATAATGTGTATTACATAGTAAAGCCATACAATTCGTACACCGTGTCGGACTATTAAGCGTTTAAGACGGACTAAATTGAATTATCCATGATGCAACTGCTGGCCGTGTGAGAAGGGTAATACTTTAGAATGACAATACAATTGTCTCAAGAATATAGGGATCCACTATGACACTCAAGTATGTGGCGTCATAATCCTATACGCCACATATTGCTAGCACGAATAATTAGCTGCCGTCTCGATCAATAGATCGGAGCTCAGTCGCGAAAATCGAACGTGTACGAATTGAATAAATAGTGGATGCGTGTATTGTTTTATGCACTTTAATAAATACGTAGGCAGTGGTTGGCTTTCAATGAGGCGTGGCCTGACGTCTGCTCTGTGTTGTAGTCGAAGTCTGAATAGCCTGATCCGTTAGAAAATGTTTTTTATATACTTTTCGTGGAGCGTCCGTCTTTAGGCTCTGCCATTTGATTGGTCAGATTGGTGTTACTAATGGAGATCTCTGTTCTGATTGGTCGAGATACGTATGACAATACAGAGTCGTTGGTTCGTTGCCAAACAAGAAACGGGATTTACATGATAACTCGTGGACGTTGCATACAACAATACGCGGGAGAGACAAAATGAACGTTCAAAATCAGAATCCAGGAGTACCTACGCTCTATCACACATTTCCAGAAACACATACGATACGACACACCTGTATCGAGACATTTCACATCCGACAATCACACACAGTGATGTTCAATTCCGAATCATTCAAGTCCTGTCATCAGACACCGATGACGAGTTCTTCACAACATGGAGACAAGCGAAAGAACGCCATTGGATACACCAACTCCACAGTATCTCAGCCGTTGCCATTAATCAGACGGGGTGAGGTTGCCACATAAATAAGTCTCCCACTTTTTTACGTTTTTTAAAATTAAATACATATGTTGTTGAATACTTTGAAACTAATTTTACTGTGGACTCGTGCTGCCTATGCACGCACAAGTATCGTGTAAACATACGTTCAACAAAGTCAACATCATTCTTCTATAATTAGCTTTAATTTCAGATTTTGCGAATTCAGGTTTCAAATGTCCAAGGTATGTGCTCACTTTTGGGCAGGCTTGAATGTATGTATATATGGGTTATATCAATACGCCCATTCTTGAAATACCTTAGTCCCAATTTTCAATTATAATCAAATTGACAGTCATGCATTTTCAAAATCTAATTTGTATGGCAGCTGAATTAGTTTTGGTCTTCATCATAGCATATACGATGACTACATTTGGTGTTAAGGTGGTGTATACACATTATCATTTAATTCTGGCAGCTAAAGCACATGCACGCTCCTTGAAGCAGACTGCGCACATTGTAATCATCATATCTGAATGATGCTGCTAAGATACTCTTATCCTACTACGTAGTCCAGTTAGGGCTTATCAAGAGAGAATTGACTAAAGCAGCCGCCTAACCCAAGGGCAGGTGGATTACAACAGAGATCAATCGCTAAGCAACATAAGGAAGGCACTCCTTTTATAGACAACTGTGGATCGATAAGCACCAATATCCACCGTGGGTATGACTATGTTGCTGTACAAGATTACATTTCTTGGCAAGCTATATAATATTTGTCAAGATCGTATTGGCCTATGTGTGCTAAATGAACTATGCACGGCCAAGGCTATTATCGTTGTTGTGTAGACATTGTAATAATACCGAATAGTGAACAGGCTAGAGTACCTTGGCTTCTATACAAGGGTGCAGTCATCCGGCACAATGTAGAGAATATTTTCTCGTATTGATTGCCAATTCACAATTCGCATTTCATAACGTGGTCCATTTTCAGACCGTGAGCTGATATTGACAGTATCAACGCATGGGCGAATTATTGTCAGGCTGCGTTTGGTAGGTGACGATCAAAATTAATGGGCCTTTCCAACTTTAGCTATGCCCCGCCATCTCTAGCTAAGGCCCACCCGCACCTCGCTCCTGTTGAGGTCGATCGATCCCCGAACTTCCTAACTATACATTTCCAGAAAACTATTAGTAAGCTGTTGAATATTGTGAAACTAATTTGACTGGGTGGTGCTGCTGCTATAGCAAAAGCACCCAACCAAGTCAAATTAGTGTCATAATATTCAACAAGATGTTTATTAAATAGTAAAGACAAACAATTCTTACGATTAGTCCATATTACCAATTATGCGTTCGCGACGCACTTGTCTACAGCATTCATGGCGCCATTGATTGTAACATCAACCTACACGTCACGTAGTTGGTTATGACGTCATATGATGTATTGGATAAACTGCAAAGGTGCATTGTGGTATTAAGATGCACACACTCCTCAATGAAATGGTGGTTTTACTTCGGTCGAAAGCTATGTACCCGTACTTTGCATTTGACAATGGAGATTATATCTGCAATAAGTGGCTCAGACACAGCTGGGAGTCAGACATTGGTGCGAACAGGCTATAGAAAGCAAGTGGCGATATGAAAACAAACCAATAAAACATTTGTTCTGCTGTGTTAAAAAAAGAAATGTATGTCCCAATAGGTTTAGATACAATACGTCTATGCATTGTCTAGGGTTGTCAATGTGTGCACGCAGTCAGCAATTGTCAACATCATTCCCCATCTGCTTCGTTGTTACTAACATATGGGAGGGATAGCTAACTGTATCTCTATTAAAGACGTGTGAAGATTCGCAGCCCTTGTAATCTGGATTTAGAATGTTGTAAATGCAGTCAGAACGCGTTCAAGGCTTAACAAATGTACATACGAGCCCGGATCATCACCCTACTCTATGTGCCGTTCTAAGAATTCAGAATCTGTGCTCTCTTTCTATATTTACTCTTCATGGCGTCCATGTGCCCTATATCTATGCGCACCATTTGTATGAGGTCATATATAATCGCATGCCACATGAATACTGGGATTGTCTAACTTACATATTACTGAGTAATATGTGTGCACAGATTTAACCATTGGAACCACCGAATTCCCTGAATTTCAGTTTCAACTCAACCATAATAGATGTAAGATGTTTACTATCTTGACACTAATTTGACAGACGCATATGGCTGTCATAGGCGTCATCCGCCCCGATTCGAATTAGTTTCACAATATTCAACAATATTGTAGATGTCTTTTAGAAGTAAGTGTTAAAATGGTTAAACTAACCTATCTCCATCTAGAATGAGAGTCTTCACTCTTCACTACCAGATATGGTTACCTTTATGGCCCGTATGTGTCGTGACGTGGAGGAAATATACATCTGCGACGAGCTATGTATCTAACATCCAGGATATCACACCTTATCCCCAAACAGACTCGACAGGAATGGCTGGCATATGATATACATGGCATGGCGATATTATGGCAAGTTCTGTTCATATAATATAACATGCACGCGAACTGTGTATATAACTACGACAGCTCAGCGTTCAGGACATTGAAATGGATGGTTATAGTTTATCCACCAATCATATTACTTCATAATCAACTACGTGTAGGACGGTGTCATAATCAATTAGGTCCCGAATGGCGTAGCTAAGGTCATCACGAACGAAAACTAAATGGCATGAGTGGGCATAATTAAAACGTGTTAGAATTAGACTGACTTTCTAATACTTTGAAGGATGCCATCCAGTTTGGTTTAAACGTGATTTATGTGTTCAGATGGAAGCACGATAAGACTTAGAGTCTTATGCCCGTGTCTCCCATACAGTTTGGAATCATCTGCACTAAGTCTCTGCTATCATGGCAATTAGCGCGCATGATGCGACAAATAATTGACAAGCAAGCGCACAGAATACTGGCGAAACTTATATAATGAACAGTTGATTCGGAAGAAAAAAATGTAACATTCAAAGGTTTAAATATTTGTTTGAAATCGAATGTCATGCATTTTCATGATTATTGAAAACCCAAATAGCGCAAATCAGCGCCTTAAAAGGGTTGCTTTTCTTAACATAGTGGCTCATAAGCCCTACCGAGTGCGTCGAGTTTTCAAAGCCTGAGATGTCTGCATTTACCACCTTTATACTTATATCTTATTTGTCGTGAATGTAGATATATGCAGGTTGTATATATCGTATCCGACATGGTAACTCGTGTGCATACAGTTTCATATGTTGTGCAAAAGAAAACTTGGCTGAAAAAGAAATGTTCTGTTTTCGACTAACATTTTCATCGACATTTGTCCACCGAATATATTTAAACCTTTAAATGATGTACGCATTTTGGCGGAATTAAAAAGCAGATTTTCAAATGTGTACTTGCTTTCACCGGGAACCAGTCATATGGCAGCGATTTGGAGGGTTGTGCCCATCCGAAATGCCAGACAACTGCGCGAGATTTATATATAGTTGCGTGAGCGGGCTGGATTGAAGCCAGATAGATGAGTCGCATGCTGAATTCGAGACATTTGAGAATCTGTAAATCTAGATACACGACACATATATGCTGCATTGCGTATTACTAAAGTGCAATAATAAGTGCTAAGCTATCGTCATTTCTGGGGGAAAAAACCCTGTCAAGAGCATGTGTGAACGCTCCAGTCAGTTATATCAATTGTACCCGCCTGCATGTTAGGCCCTTTATTTAGAACACCATCGATTTTAGATTAAGCATCGTCGCTGGAATGTTTTCTGAGACTGAATCAGTATTCGTATATTGAGATAATTTACGCAGGGTAGAGTGCACTTATTGTGTAACTATCGATCTTAGGGCATTAGAGAAGAATTCAATCATCTGCTGCTTGTTACATTGACACTGATATCCATCCATTCAGCGCAGGTCGACACTCGATCTCAATGATGCAACTGTCAATGAGTCTACTGCACAACGATCAACGTTTCTCACTCGAGACTGGACACATTACGCACATTCCATTTCGCGGTTGGTAACCGTGTATTTCCTATTAACTCAAGTCCAAAAGACCTTTCCACTCTATCCATCCATCATATGACGTCACAATTAACTGCGTAGCGTGTAGAATGACGTCATAATCATGATGTTATGACTGATTCGAAATGATCCGTCTTTAACGCTTAATAGTGCTACACGGTGTAGGAATCGTATGGCTTTACCATTTAAAAAATATTATGTTGACTATTTTGACACCAATTTGACTGGACGGTGTTGCTGCCATAGGCAGCAACAGTGCCAGCCAAATTAGTTTCAAAATATGTAACAGCTTACCTGCATAGTTTTCTGGAAATTCATTGTCAGGGAGTTAAAGGATCGATCGATCCCTGCATGGGCGATCGAGGTGTGGATGGAGCTTAGCTAAAACTGGAAAGGTACATTGTCATTTTCTAAATTACTGTTACTGACCCTAGAATACAGCGAATTTACATTGCGGGTGACTGTGAGTATCGGTTCATTTGATCAGGTTAAACTAAATTCAGATCTCACAATAGTTAAGTATTAGACCTGTTTGAGAAACTGTTTGAAATTAACTTTCTTCCACTAACACAATAATTCAATCAAGGGAGAAGCAGATATATAATCCGACAAAGAGAAATAGTGTGTAACGAATACGTGCTGGAGAAGGTATACCACCTTTGTTAACATTAGAAATGAGGCGAGCAAACTGGAACAGGAAGGGAGAATATATTAGACGTCATACCTGCCGTGAAAATACACGAATTACATTTCAGATATGTTAAACAGAGAGATCTAATGATCAATGATTTTAATATTGTCGCTTAATGAGTTGGATATTGTTATTAGGACTGATACATGTATTGCTTTAATCTCTGGCATATAGTTTAACGCAATGGACATTTCCACTTTATCTATCCATCTTATGGCGTCTTACGGGACACGTAGAATGGCGGTATACTATTTAATAAAAATGCTGTTGAATATTGTGTTGAATATTTTGAAACTAATTTGACTGGTCGTTGTTGCTGCCATATACAGCAACAGCACCCAGTCAAATTAGTTTCAAAATATTCAACAAATTACCTGTACATTTTTCTGGAAATTGATAGTCAAGGTGCCCAGGGATCGGTCGATCCCAACAAAGCGAGGTGTTCGTGGAGCTTAGCTAGAGATGGGCGGTGAATAGCTAAAACTGGAAAGGTACAGTGTTACACAAGCAATGGGATATAAATCAGGTTTGGTATCCGTCCTTTCCACTTTGGAACACACATTACACTATCTGCAGAATCAGCTCATCGATGATCACGAGCAACATATATGATGTCATGTAACTGTTTTACCGTACTCTTTTTATTCTAGCCTTTATCATATAGATGAGTCATTGCAAACATCAGCGTTCCCTCAAGCGCGTTTGGATTATATTGACCTGCATCAAATTGAGGGGATGTGAAATAATTGCCATTTTTATCACCAGCGTCTCAAGGGTGGGGTGGTGTGTGTGAGTGGTAATCTCAGGACTCTTTGAGTGGTTCAGGGGGGTGTATGCAATGGTATTACGCAAATGTCATCAACCGATGTAAGAGAAACAATGTCTTGCGATGATAAATTAAGCTGTCCAAGCATGAGAAAAACGCATGTCTTCAAAATTAAAGATGTGACTGGAACTTATGTTCGAAATAAAAGACAAAGCTCGTGATTTCTAGAGTAGAGTTGTGCAAAGGATGTGGTTAATGGCACCAATGTAACCATGAGCCATATGTTTACTTTTATGAGGATGATTATCTGACAACGAAAACTCACAACTTTGATTAGGCTCGCTTAGTGTTGTAACTTAAGCCATTGCTCGTCTATGGCGACGAATTATTATTTAGGAGCCGAAATCAGGGTACACTGATAAGTAGCATAGGAAATGCATTTTACGTGGAAATATAGTGGCACTTCACATTTAAATCAGAATACTCCAACATGATAAATCATCAAACAATTACATATTTGTTATTGCCTATTTTGAAGTTGGTGGATCCGATTTGTCACTCAATTATAGGACCTCATAATCAAATAAGTCAATGGTTTTCTGCATGAAAACCAGTATGCTGAATTCTATGTATTTGGTAAATTAATAATTTAAACATCATGTTGATTATTTTCCTTTGGCCCGGAACAGTTCTTGTCAAAGGCAGCAACAGCGTCCAGTCGAATTAATTTCAAAATAGTCATCTGTTTACCTGCATAGTTACCTTACAATTTAGATTATGCTAATTCATTGTTCAAGGTGTTGGAATCGATACCAACACGTGTACACAGTGGCCGGAACATAGCTATATATAGTCGGGACATGAAATGCTAGAACGTATCACTTTATTTGACTATGGTGTGTTAGCAGCTATGTTGGTAAGTGGTTCCTGATTATGTATTAATCATACTCAAGCTGGCTGAAAGCACATATGTATACAAGAATATCCACCAAAACAGGTGTGCTTTACTCCACGCATATTTGAAAAGGCAGGCCTATATCCCTGCAGCCAAATGATTAAGCGGTACTACTTAAGAAATATGACTATTATCAATAACCGTCCTGTAATTCCATTGCTAAGCTACTTTTGTGACAGTTTAACTATAGCAGTATTCTTAGAAGAATGGCTTATACACCATTTGCTATTGCAGAAGAGACACAAACCAATTTCCTTTCAAGCGGCATGCCATCTACAACTACACTACTAGCCGAAGCTATTCCAATGTCGAATCTAAATATCTAATGCAATGTCGTAATCCTCGCGAATCAGGTCTACTAATCAGTAAATTATTATAGAAAACCAACTCCAATTCCTTTTTATTGGTGGATGTCGGGGCGGGGTGGGGTGTGTGAATTATAATGAAATGCCCTTACTGCAGGTCGTTACTGCCATAGTCAGCACCTGATTCCAGATGAACAATCTCAAAATCGGACATTACGTCAGACATTAAAATTGTCATAGCTGACATACACAGTTTACGATGACAGCAGCGTGCTGCCATCAGATTTGGATCACATTTTTCAACAGCATACGTGTACACTATAAAACACTAATTTCAAAATTGAGCGCAAGGGTGTTGGATGTCATAAAGGAGCTGACATTAATCGAGACATTACACTCCGCAGATCTAAGTCAATACACTATTACTGTCAAATTAGTTTCGAAATCTTTTAGACCTTACATACACGATCTTACAACAGAGAATCAGGACATTCAGGGGTCAAAGGCTTAGTAAAATAAACTAAACTGAGCTGATACAGAGGAACATTCTTTTGGTTGATGGTACCTTTATATGTGGATTAGCTCCGCATATTCAAGTTTTCAAATGGTGATTTTGGCAGGAAGTATATATTAATGGCCCCCTCAACTATCGTGTATTCGCTCAATAACTTTGAGCATTAAATCATAATCATATCATTAGCAACCTTGCCTAAGCCACATGAGATATACAGATTCGTATGCATACTTGACCACATGCCACAGCTTAAATCTAGACATTCACATTTGTCTGGCAATAATTTACCTCTATCTAGTTATGTATAAATGATACAGAACATCTCGTTACCAAATAACCTCCAATTAGCATATGCAATGGCATTGCTTTATATCCAGATATAGGTCGATTATAATGAAGATTATGCGCCACACATACATCTTACATATAACAATTCAATTAAGGTTGCGTGATTAGTGTGCCCAGCCCTTTACCATGGATAAGAAGTGTGTTCAAAATAGCTGAATTGATTAGGTGCGTGAGTGATTTGGTGCACGGGCTCACCATTGTGGTCAGTGACCTGCTCCTTGAATCATCCTCGAATTGAGTCGGCTTTGCCCTTGTCAGTCCAGACAAAGTGTCCTTCAGAGTTGTGTACAGTGAGTGGTGGTGTGTAGTCAGTAACTCTCAGAGCTCGGGCTGCCCGAAACATTTTGTGACAATAATCAGTGGCAGTGATTTCAGGTGCTAGTGAGTCCGCTTGTTGAATGGCAATACCTTTAAAGCACTCACTAATGTGGCGCAGACTGTTATTACACTCCTGGCATAGATAGGTGTGTTCTTCACTTTGGCCACTTTGATAGATGCACAGCCGTAACATTGTCTGCTCTGTTGATAGTTTTACTACTACGTGCCCGCCAGTATACCTAGTTCCGTTGTTCTTTAGCACCCCCCATGGGGCTGGTAGCTGATGATTCCATAGATTTCAATATTTTGTTTAGGGATTCGTTTGAATCGGAGCTAACGTCGATGATAGCTATACGCTCCCCGGGGGACCTTTTGAATGGCTTTGATTGTCAGTGTCGGTGAGGAGCTTGGCTAGCGTGTATGTGACTCTACCCTATTGCCTTGTATGGCGTTTATACATTAGGTAGAACTGGTTCATAGGGTGCGTCCAATGACTGGCTTATGGCCATAATTGAGGTCTGTGCCTCCATAGGAACGAGCATCACGAAGTAGTGGTTTTGCTTCTGTTGTGCATGGTATGTACTCTGTGTGGGTGAATACTACTGTTATAGCCTTAAAGCCTATTTGGGGCTATGCGGTCAGCAATGTGTGTTCTCCATGTTGTCCGGTAATGGCATCGGTATTTGAAAGCCATATTCGTGGCAAATAGACAATTGGAACTAAGGACTGCCACTCGTGCATCTCCATTGCTGTTGCATGTGCTCTGTTCATACGATCCCATGCATAAGCCATGTCCTGAACATTTGCTCGTATTGGCGGCTGGCTTACACAGCTTGGAGTTTACATCTCCATTTACGAACAGTTGCCATTTAGCAGGGATTGCAATGGCCGAGCTCAGTTCTGCATAGAAGGAATCTTGTATTGGATGATTATCTTGTCCAGTAGTTGTGTCATATGCGTTGACTATGTGACACTTATTGGTGGTATGTGTTCGCGTTGGTATAACCAAGTCGATGAATGCAACGCGATCAGTGACGTATCCAAAAGTAATGGAATGGCCCAATATTCTTAGTACGAGTACGACGCCTATACCCTTGGTATGTGGCCTGTTTTTGCTCCATGAGTACTAGCCCATAGCCTGTCTGAAGTCGCTGCTCTGAGTGAGTAGCTACTTTAGCCTCTTGAATGCATGTTATACCGAGGTTATAGTGTTCACAGTCTGCACAGTGTACCGCTTTGATGTTGCAGAGCACGTATATTCCATGTAGATACAGTACGCTCCCCGGAAGATCGTATCTTCTGAAGATTTCGAGCACAGTTTCTAGTTTGAAGAAAGTTAGACATAATCAGAGTTGCCTCTCTATGCGTATGTCAGCCTGCACTCCTTGATGACTTAGTTTCCCAACACAATTTGCTACTTACGAAGGAGACCGGCGTGAACATGCCATCTTTCTCCCCCCCACCTGTTAGCTAAATTCGCAATCAATATGAAGTAGCTCCGTCACGAACAGTGTGAAGGCCAATATGCGAGTGTATGACTTGTATATTATACAGTGTCTTTGCGCAAATGTTTCATACACCATTCTACGTGCGCAATCACATACTATAATCTACCACACGTGATGTGGCACCAGTGTTTGTGTGTGTGTGTGTGTGTGTGTGTGTGTGTGTGTGTGTGTGTGTGTGTGTGTGTGTGTGTGTGTGTGTGTGTATGTGTGTGTGTGTGTGTGTGTGTGTGTGTGTGTGTGTGTGTGTGTGTGTGTGTGTGTGTGTGTGTGTGTGTGTGTGTGTGTTGTAGACATATTTTCCGCACATGTATACTGCGTGTTACGTTGAACGAAGATGTTTGCGCACATGTTGCTGATAAAATATGTTAAAGACAGTGTGTTGCATTTTGCAAAGCCACATGTACATGCTTCAACATGCAAATAGTACAATATACATTTCCTAAATATAAACGCAATGTAGTGATCCATTTCTAGCTATGCCACGCCTGTGTCTAGCTAATCTCCACCCACGCGTGGCATGTGCTACGATCGATTGACCACTGAATTCCAAGAATCATAGACCATGGTGATTACATAGTGTTGCAGTTGTCGCTGAATAAGGCACCCAGGCAACTTGTTTTAATGTTCCAAAGGATGCATATTAACCCCGATTGTGTGAACTTAACCTGTTAATGGTCAATCTGAGCAAAACACCTCTACAGTGGTCTTGAGGTATGTCTATTAGCAGGTCTGCTAGACACCGGTCCAGTGCTACATGTTCAAACATACCCTTCTCTTGACCTGCAGATGCATACTGGGCAAGTCAAAGCTTGAATTTTCTTTACGATTACCCCTTTAATGGTCAGGCCGCTAAACATATCGAGGATACATTTATAAAAAATAGTCTTCTCATATTAAAATGGCTTGAAAAGGGTTAACCGTTAAAATGCGTTATTAATATAAGTAGTATTTTGTGTTTTGAAGCGATGTTGACACAAAGGTGGTTACATTTATATAATTCGTACACTAGACATACAATTAAATAATATGAATCTGTCACCATGGAATGGGGTACGGCATTCCTTTCCTATTTTGATTGTGGTGTGAGCCTACATGTCATGTAATTGATTATGACGTCATATAAGTGTGCGTCAGATTGGATTCATCTATTGCCATACTATTAATGTGCTTATAGTTAAGGCATACAACGATGGCGTACACCCCATATGAGAGATATGTTTTCCGATCTTCAGATGTATTACACTAATAAACGGTGTCCCTCAATCGCATGCCTTTAATAAATGCTATATTAAGCCCGTTTCCTCTCACACAATTAGGACCGAGGGTAAATTGGGGGTCCGTCCATGGTCAGGATTATATACCACCTTTCTGGGCTGGTATAATGAGCTTGTCTGGAATTTTCCTCACACATGAGAGACAATTTCCCTGTGGGATTAGACCTGTTGACATTAGACAAAACATCGCGAATGGATGGCACCGAGAGTTGATGTACATATGCATTCAAGACCCATCCCCTCATCTGTCTGTCCCCCTTGAAGAGAGCCAAATCCATTAGATGTCAATCATATGTTTAATAAGAGTGAACAGATTTTGACGATGAAAACAGCTGCGATAAGAATCACTAATTTACTACAAACATATATGTTTTCAATACCGTATTATATCGCTGGCATGTGGTCGACTTGTGGACGGTTAAACACTATGATGCAATAAGAAGTGCCCACTATAGAAGTTGTTACCTTAGCGTAAACCACTCAGCATAAGATATGCCACTGCACCATAACACTCAAAAGACAGAAATTAAACAGATATTATATTGGGTATTTTGAAATTGATTTGGCTGCGCGCTAATGCTGCCTTTATAAGCAACGTGGTCTTTTAGGCATAGCTTCTTGAAAGATAATGTTAAAATGATGTCTTTACTTTGCCACTTAATTGTGGTAGCCAGAGATTATGTACGCGCCTCCAAGAAGAGTGCACGCACTCAAAGCACCATTTCCGTAATATACTGCTTAAACACGCTTATGTATTCCAGTAAGGATGTACGAAGAGAGAATTTAATAACATAACCGTATATCCCAAGGGCAGGTGGGTTATAATAGACATCAATCATTAACTAGCATAAAGAATGCAATCTTCATCTACAGACACGGTTTGATTGATGAGCTCCAATATCCATGTTGCATATTCCTATTTTGATGAGCACGATTCCATTTCCTGGCACTTTGTCTAAAATAGGTCAAGATCTGATTTGCTTATTTGTGCTAAGTGAACCATGCGCAGTCGCTGATAGCGCCGTCGTTGAATGGGCATCGGGATAATAACGAGTGGCCAGCAGGGTATGAAATCAGAAATGATGTACACGCGTGCCTTACTCAGACCCATTATAGAAAAGTGTGCATCATAATGAGCAGGATCTGAAATTAGTTCAGGTTAGAAATTATTTGCAATTGTGTCTATAATGTGCCTGATCAATTCACGCCTGTGCATCAATCCCTGATTGCATACCCTGCTGGCCACTCGTTAGTATATATAATCAAATTAGGTTCAATTAGTGTGCAGCTTACATGCTTAACTCTATTCAGACTAATTAGTCAATGATTATATTACGGTAGACAACCCTCTTATTCGTGTGGTATTTAATTTGCAATTGTCTAATAAAAATAGATAATAAATAAAAATAATAATTAATATATATATAAATATAATATACTGTATACATATATATATTTATATATATATATATATATATATATATATATATATATATATATATATATATATATATATATATATATATATATAAATATAATATACTATATATATATATATATATATATATATATATATATATATATATATATATATATATATATATATATATATATATATATATATATATATATATATATATATATATATATGAAGAGTGATGATATGCAGGCGTTTGTGCATTACTTAACCTTTGAATTAATTCTGACTGGATTAAAAAAATGTAAATTCAACATTACCGGCAGTGTTTCTTCATACATTTGAGTACATAGATTTAGACAAGAGCAAACTCATATTTCATTGAAGAAAGTGTACACGCTTGTTCATACCTACTATCTGAGATCCTTTACTAGATGTAGCTGAGTAATGTTGCGATTAACGACTATGTGGGTATCCGCGTACTTAATCAAACATATTGACTAACCCCAGTTATCTAATACCAGCCAATAATGCATAATGGCAAACTACTCGTTATCCGATATAATTGAATGTCACCGTAAGCATAGTTTTACTGTGGAGTATATTTATGTACATATTTGACTGTTCTACAATTCTAAGAATTCAAATATTTCATTGACATCATCATACTGACGGGTGCCAGCAGTGTCGTGAATGTATCTGTTGCTTATTATATTATATATATAATGGATATATGGCGATGTAGGCCCTCATAATAATGAGTATGTACAATTGGTTTTGATATAATAGAATTGCCAGTGCATCATCATTGAAATGGAGTTGACCATAGCAATACGCGAATGCTGTGTTTGATAGTCACGCGTTGAAAACAGTGTGTAACATTATATGATGATTAGA
The DNA here is from genome assembly GCA_034401795.1 of Chaetoderma sp. LZ-2023a. Classification (NCBI taxonomy): domain Eukaryota; kingdom Metazoa; phylum Mollusca; class Caudofoveata; order Chaetodermatida; family Chaetodermatidae; genus Chaetoderma; species Chaetoderma sp. LZ-2023a. The sequence goes on along the minus strand of CM067373.1, from coordinate 75,365,084 downwards.
CCACACTGATGTGTAATACACAGACGATGTTTACACATGACACCAGGCTGCATTGTGTACTACGATTTAAGAAATAGATTAAATAACAATAATACTAAACAATCTTATTCTGAACAAGAGATCCATCATTTTGACTACACATTTGAATGTGTCATCTAAAATGAGTCATGCTTTAAACTAGCTACCATAACGAGGAAAGCGTCGATTTTGGATTATATGTATTTTCCTGTGAAGTGATTCTGAGACTTGATTGTTGCTACCTCACTGGCGCCATTTTCTATAGGTATAACTGCACTTGGAGCCATTGATTCTAACACATTAGCGATGAATGTAATCATCTACCTCATGTGTATGCTGCCACTCTGATATTCGCGAGATCTTTCTGACTTGTATTGCTTTCAAGGATGCAGATCTTGTTGACGGTCTTGCTGTGTTAATAGCATCGCTGCTCAGGCAAGACTGGAACAAACTATGCTCAATTTATGTCACAGTTGATGAGACTATGTTTCCTATAAGCTCAAAGCGAATTGTCATTTTTCAATATCGACTTCATGTTCTTGGTAGATAACGAGTCTACCTCTCTCAATATTTGGGAAACCAGATTTCAACTTAGCAAATTAGAAAACGCATTTGAGAACATCTTTCACAGCAAATAAACACAATTTTATTAATATGGAGTAGTACGGCGATGGATCCAGCCATATCTATGAAACAATCTCCCTATGAATGTATTTACACTAGACAACATCATCTGGTTAATATTGTTCAATTCGCATAGTGCAGAAATCAGTCAGGTGTCCCAATGTGAACAATTTATGTAATTAACAAGACTATAAGGTATCTTCTTGCGATTGAATTAGTAATTGTGTTAGTAGGATAATTTGATTACATTTGTATGGTCATGGAGTCTGAAGGGAATGGTTAATTACATATCCAGTATCGGGTTACATGGGCAGATGTAACATCAACGAAATTATTCAGTCAATACAGTTTTCATTAACAACTGTTGTATTATTGATTACTAGAGTTACAGTGACACGCTTATCAATGCCCTTGAGCACAATACCAATGCAGATTACCGCCTTAAAATATTCGTTGTTTTTTTTCACCTGCCATCACATAGACAATTTATGACACTCGTCGGCTCTTTTGCGCATTTGGATAATGCCATTTCCCACAGTCAAATATATTGGCTCGCACATATTAATTGGAATAGATGGATCGATCACTAGCCATACCATGACACGTTCGAGATAAGCTCCGACGGTTACATAAGTTTATAGACTTGGAACCTTCATTTATCATATTCTCAATCTCAAGGTACAATACCAGTAAGCTGAAGAATATTTAAAAAATATTATTATATGGTGCCATTACTGTGCATAGTGGCAAAGGTACACTGCTAAATTAGTTTCAAATTATCCAACAGCATGCCTATTAAAAAGAAAACTAATAAAATATATACATTTTGATGGCCACCTGTTAAGTGTGGCTTGGATGCATTCTGGCATTGTGTCTCATACATATAGCACAGAAGGCAGAATATCTGCATTACGCTCAATTATGTGCCAGCATCAGCTTCCAATTTCAAACATTAACATCGACTCAGTATCCAATTGGTTGATTTGTGCTCATTTAGTGCACACCTATGGTAGGAGATGTCTAATGCTCCACAGGCATCACCATAATTACTGTTGCGAATCAAAGCAAGAAGGCTGGTAATTAATGATATTAATGATGTCTAAATGAATGGTGATCAGCCAAATTACAGAGAATACTGCCAATGAATTGATCTGCGTTGTCAATGGGAGCTTAATGCAGCTAGGTTAATGGATTATTTTGCACTAGAGTTTAACTGACCGTACGCACATGTACTAATGGATTCCATTTATGCTTCAATATAAATCCTCTAGCAACACGGCCATTCTCACATGATCACCTGTTTCTAAAACAGAATCTGTCCTGTCCCAAGGAGAATTGAAAAAAAAGTTAATATTGTTATTAAATGATGTGATTCTGAGTTAATGTAAAACAAATCTGCAATTTAATTGTTGTATTAGATACGGTCTTATTCTAAGTCACTCGTAAATGAGCAAAACTAAAACTTGGATGTCTACTGTTGTTCACACACACCGAACTATCTGAACTTATCAAATACACTACAAAATAATTAACTTGTTGTTGAATTTATTTGATCCAATTTCCATTTTAATTACTACTACCTATGACAGTACCAGCATCGCGACAAATTTGTTCCAAAATATTCAACTGATCACATTTAGGCCGTTCATCAGATCGATGTCCTATGACCGTATGTCACAGAGGTTTAGCACAAACTAGCATGTGTATTTACATTGTAATCTAAGTCTCATGCGAATGCACTTTCTGACAATTTGTGAATAGATGGGCAACCAGTCTCCTTTGGCAGCTGAATAGGTCCTATGAGATGTCTGATCGAGAGTGGATGAATTTTGCTATGTACAGTCTCTAACGTATAAGTTGCCAACATTCCCTTACAATACGATTACGACTCAATTGCTGGCCATTATGGGAAGAACACTAATTTAGAATGGCATTATAAAGGTCGGAGAACAGCTACAGATCACGTTGTGAGAACTGTAGAGGGCTCTGTCAGGGATCGTGACAGAATTATTGCTGCGCTTTTCAGTAGATCTGCCAGATTTGTATTGTTCTTAAAAAACTTATTGATATGGTTCTCGTAATATCTGTACACTTATCTTCCGTTGCTATGCATGCACATCGATTTCGACAATGGACGTGTATTAAGCGACTGGTGCTGTCTTATAGAATCTGTACAAATAGTACAATCATTGAAAATATACATAATTTATTAAATAGAAACATTTTTTATCCAGTTCATCCAAAATTCACATGACGTCATAATCAGCTATGTGACGTTATGTATGACGTAGATAAGTTCATCACGAACGCTTCCTTGATGAAGGACTACGCGTTGTTATACGAATTGTATGTTTTTACTATTTTATATAGAGGGTGTTGGATATTTTGAAATTAATTGACTGGCGCTGTTGCTGCCAGAGGAAAAAAATACCACCCAGCCAAATTAGTTTTAAACATTCAACCGATTGCATGTGTAGCTTTCTAGAAATTGATAGTCAGGTCGTTCAGGGATCGATCGATAGCTAAAGATGGGCGCGGCTTGGTCCGTCATCATTTAAGGGTTCGTGACGAACTTAACTGTGCCATTCATGGCGTAATAGATTGACGATTATGACATCGTATGACTGACTGAGAAAAGTGCGTACTGTAATTGTGATTGCGTTGCATATAAAATAGCCACAGCCTGGTGGATCGGGACACGAAGCGACCGACTGATAAAACGACGTATAGTGTTTGCAAGTCATAACTAAACAGTGTGGTAGTTGACTAAAAATACTTGACACTGATATGTGCTTAGCCCTTATACACCTGAAGTTCCGCACAACTTCAAATCACCAATACATTTAAAGTGTTGAAGCGATATCGACATGGGCACTTTGTTGACATGGCTATGTATTAAATGGTAAATGATGTCTGTGTATAACTATTCTTTTAAAATGAGTTTGATTATGATTAAGTAAGTGTCATGACCGTAAGCCATCCGTTTCTGCTCGTATCTACACAGGCATTGTTCACGTGAGGCTAAACTATAAGATGTAATTCGCTTTCTATTTCATAATGTTAGACACAATCAATTACATGCCACATCTAGTATGCACTCCCTAAGAAATGGCACCATTTGATTGACATCTCGGATTCAGGAATTATTTTTGATGGTATTATTGGCATTTGAATTTGTAAATGTGCATTGAATTGCTTACTAACACGTTTCGCACAGTTGGAGGCGTTATCCTGTGACCAATGACACGAATACAGTATGAATTAAGGTAGTCCATATAGTTTAGACTCTCTGGTGCACATGTAATCTGTTAAACAGGTATATTATGAAACACTGCGCTAGAAAGAGCAGGAATTTGTTCCATATGACATATTCGGTTTGGTCGCTATCATTTTTTAGAACTGGATATCTCTCAGATAATATTGATACGCATCGGCATCATAGGAAACGCGGTGGCTCTACTGTGGTGCTGTATGATTTTATAGAGTGTAGCCCATATGGCCGCCAACATTGTAGTCCTGATATTCTCTGCTCGAAACATGATTTGCAGATGTCATGAACAAGGCGAGCCAAGACAACACAATTTAAGTGTTAACCCTGTCTCCTAACTGGACGTAAACACCACAATTACAGCATGGTTGTATTACTTATATTATGGCAGCAGAAAGAACTACATGATTCAGCCGCCAGAACTATGCCACAGCAGACACCATAAGTATGATAATTGACCTCAGTGGCCTACTATCATTATTTACTGTATGATTCCAACGTATTGTTGGATATGTTCAGCATCAGATGTAATGGATTCTTGGGACTGGGTCTGGGGGGGGGCAACGCCTCTAGATGCCTTTACTTTGGTTCAGCTCGAGAATTTCATTTTATTAGTATGGTCTTAGGGTTATCGTGCAACATGAGCGAATCAACTTCAATGAGCTAAGAGAGGAACGGGCGTATATAAGAGCCGAGGTCGAAACATATCTGCCAGTGATTGGTCAGAACATGATCTAGGTGTATAATTACTAGCCTTAAATATCTGCTAACCAAATTAAAAAAAAGTTATACTAATTTATATGGAATGAAATCAGTGTGTGCTAAGATGCATTTCGTTTCCTTGCACCTAGACACATACTGTATGTCTCTGAATATATACAAGTTTAACAATTTTATTTTAAATTATTCTGTTGTAAATATGCACCTTGAATACATTCCGCTGTGTGTTCCTATTACTATCTCTTCCCCTCCGTAATACAGTCATACATCGTTGTGTACAAGATTAATTTGACAGGTATCAATTTCTTCAATTGCATTAGTTAGAAAGCAATCAACGAGTACGCATTCTCTCATGCCCACTACCGTGCCTACAATTTACAGTGCAGGTTGTGAATGGCATGTTTACAAGAGAAAATAAACCGCACTGTTGAATATGTTGAACAGAATTGGATTGAAAGACATTGATGTCTACGGAAGTACTTTCTTCCATTCTAATTAGGTTCAAAATATTCAACAACATATTTCTTACACCGTGTTCAAAATTGTACTAATTATTGACGATGTTTCTGTTGTTGTTTTGAAACATGTTATATTCAGTATGAAGTAGTTCCGTCATAAAATCGAATTCCCCTCAGGAAAGTGTATGCGTTGTATATTATATAGTGGTTTTGTTCATCTGTTTCATGCAACGTTCTACTGTTGCCAATCGCATGCTATAATTTATCACACGTGATGCGACGCCATTGTATGTTGTGAACAGAGTATTCCCTCATGTGAAATATATGGTACGGTGAATGTTGCATGCAACTTGTATTAAATCTGTTTGCGTACAAATGGTTGATAAAATGTGTTGCAGGCAGCGTGGTACATTTTGCATAACAACCTTTACCTTCTGAAATATACAGGTAGCACAATATAAATTTGCTAAAGATATACATAAAAGATACATCCATTTCTAGCCATGACTCACCCATTTCTAGTTAAGCCCTGTTCACGCTTAGACTGTATTACGATCGACTCAACAGTGACTTTCAAGAATCATAATATCATGGTAACTATACGCCTATGCTGTTGGATAATAAAAAGACACTAATTTGAGTGGGCGTTGTTGTTTCTTATATTCGTTTAGCAATTTCGAAAAGAACGCATACACAATTGTAAACACGTGCAAGTCGTGCACTTGGCAACCTATTAAATATTAAGTTTTCACAACGGACCCCTATACGGCATTCAACACGTATGTTGAGTGTGACGTCAGCATATGAGAGATTCAAATGATTATAGCGTCATATAATTGAGTGGCAAATTGGATTCATCCATTGCCATACTGCCATTGTTATTGCTGCTTCATATTTCAGGCACGCGACTATGGCGAGAAATGAATTGTCGGATTGACCAATTTTTTTAACTAATAAAGGGTTTCCTTCGATCGCATGTCTTTAATAAATGCTATATTACGGAGGTTTCATCTCCGACAATTAGGACCGAGAGGAAATTGTGGTCCGCTCAAGGTCACGATTTTATAACACCTCTTACGGTTGGTATAATGAGTTTGTCTGGAATTGTCATCAGACATAATCGACAACTTCCCTTTGGGAATAGACGTGTTGACATCAGACACAATATCGCGAATGGCTGGCACTGAGTGTCGATGTAAATATGCATTTTAGAATCCATCGTCGCTTCTTTCCATCGCCTTCAAAGGGGGCCGCATCCAGTAGACGTCAATCATGTGTTTTATGATGTGAACCGTTTTTTTATGATTAAAAGCTGCAAAATGAATCGGTAATTTATGTCCAGCATATTTGCAACACCATATTATATGGCTAGCACTTAATCGATTCGTTTACGATCAAATATGCCAAATATCACCACATTATGACGGATCATCATGTGTACACTAAAGAAGCATAAGAAATGCTTAACACCATAAATGTAAAATGATACAAATTAAAGGTATACTCTATTAATTTGGCTGCGGGCTGTTGCTGCCTCTATCAGCAACATTGTCATTTAGACATAGTTCTAACATAATCAGCACCATACCTGTATATAGTTACCTTGAATATTAAAAACTGGGCTTTAAATTGTCAAGGCAAATGGTCTCTTTGGGCAGGTTGGAATATATATGTGTGAATTATAACTATAAAGTCTTGCTTGTAATACGCCCGTCACAATTCACAACTCATAGGACCTATTCAGCTGCCAAAGGAGACTGGTTGCCCATCTATTCACAACTTGTCAGAAGGTGCATTCGCATTAGACTTTGATTACAATGTAAATACACATGCTAGTTTGTGTTAAACCTCTGTGACATACGGTCACAGGACATCGATCTGATGAACGCCCTAAATGCGATCAGTTGAATATTTTGGAACCAATTTGTCGCGATGCTGGTACTGTCATAGGTAGTAGTAATTCAAATGGAAATTAGATCAAATAAATTCAACAACAAGTTAATTATTTTCTAGTGTCTTTGATAAGTTCAGATAGCTCGTTTTGTGTGAACTACAGTAGACATCCACGTTTTAGTTTTGCTCATTCACGAGTGACTTAGAATAAGACCTTATCTAATACAACGATTAAATTGCAGATTTATTTTACATTAACTCAGAATCACAACATGTAATATAAATATTAACTTTTTCTCAATTCTCCGTAGAACAGGAAAGATTCTGCTTTAGAAACAGGTGATCATGTGAGAATGGCCGTGTTGCTAGAGGATTTATATTGAAGCATAAATGGAGTCCATTAGTACAGATTCATAGTTAGGACACAGTCTGTGAAACTAATGCGTGCAGCACACCGTTTTCCGTACGATCAGTTAAACTCTAGTGCAAAATGATCCATTAACCTAGCTGCATTAAGCTCTCATTGACAACGCAGATCAATTCATTGGCAGTATTCTCTGTAATTTGGCTGATCACCATTCATTTAGTCATCATTAATATCATTAATTACCAGCCTTCTTGCTTTGATTCGCAACAGTAAGTATGGTGATGCTTGTGTAGCATTAGACATCTCCTACCATAGTTGTGCACTAAATGAGCACAAATCAACCAATCGGATACTGAGTCGAGGTTAATGTTTGAAAATGGAAGCTGATGCTGGCACATAATTGAGCATAATGCAGATATTCTGCCTTCTGTGCTATATGTATGAGACACAATGCCAGAATGCATCCAAGCCACACTTAACGGGTGGCCATCAAAATGTATGTATTTTATGAGTTTGCTTTTTAATAGTCATGCTGTTGGATAATTTCAAAACTAATTTAGCCATGTACCTTTGCCACTATGGACAGTAACGGCACCATATAATACTATTTTTTAAATATTCATCAGCTTACGTGTATTGTACCTTGAGTTTGGGAATCTGATAAATGAAGGTTCAAAGTCTATAAACTTATGTTCCCATACAGAAAGGTGGTCGGAGCTTATCTCGAACGTGTCATGGTATGGCTAGTGATCGATCCATCTATTCCAATTAATATGTGCGAGCCAATCTATTTGACTGTGGGAAATGGCATTATCCAAATGCGCAAAAGAGCCGACAAGTGTCATAATGTGTCTATGTGATGGCAGGTGAAAAAAGACAACGAATATTATAGGGCGGTAATCTGCATTCGTATTGTGCTCATGGGCATTGATAAACGTATCACTGTAACTCTAGTAATCAATAATACAACAGTTGTTAATGAAAACTGTATTGACTGAACAATTTCGTTGATGTTACATCTGCCCATGTAACCCGATACTGGATATGTAATTAACCATTCCCTTCAGAATCCATAACCATACAAATGTATTCAAATTATCCTATTAACACGATTACTAATTCAATCACCAGAAGATAATTTAGAGTCTCGTTACTTACATAAATTCTTCACATTGGGACACCTGACTGATGTCTGCACTATGCGAATTGAACAATATTAACCAGATGATGGTGTCTAGTGTAAATATATTCATAGGGAGATTGTTTCATAAATATGGCTGGATCCATCGCCGTACTACTCCATATTAATAAAAGTGTGTTTATTTGCTGTGAAAGATGTTCTCAAATGCATTTTCTAATTTGTTAGGTTGAAATCTGGTTTCCCAACAATTGAGGGAGGTAGACTCGTTATCTACCGAGAACATGAAGTCGATATCGAAAAATGACAATTCCCGTTGCGCTTATAGGAAATATAGCCTCCTCAACTGTGACATAAATTGAGCATATTTTGTTCCAGTCTTGCCTGAGCAGCGATGATATTAAGACAGCAAGACCGCCAACAAGATATGCATCCTTGAAATCAATAACAGTCAGAAAGATCTCCCGAATATCAGAGTGGCAGCATACAGATGAGGTAGATGATTAAATTCATCTCTAATGTGTTAAAATCAATGGATCCAAGGTGCAGTTATACCTATAGAAAATTGCACCGGTGAGGTAGTAACAATCCAGTCTCAGAATCACTTCACAGGAAAATACATGTAATCCAAAATCGACGCTTTCCTCGTTATGGTAGCTAGTTTAAAGCATGACTCATTTTAGATGACACATTCAAATGTTTAGTCAAAATGATGGATCTCTTGTTCAGAATAAGAGTGTTTAGTATTATTGTTATTTACTCCATTTCTTAAATCGTAGTACACGATGCAGCCTGGTGCCATGTGTAAACATCGTCTGTGTATTACACATCCGTGTGATCTAATCATCATATAATGTTACACACTGTTTTCAACGCGTGACTATCAAACACAGCATTTGCGTATTGCTATGGTCAACTCCATTTCAATGATGATGCACTGGTAATACTATTATATCAAAACCAATTGTACATACTCATTATTATGAGAGCCTACATCGCCATATATCCACAATATATATATTAGTCCGTCATCATTTAAGGGTTCGTGACGAACTTAACTGTGCCATTCATGGCGTAATAGATTGATGATTATGACGTCATATGACTGACTGAGAAAATGGAATTATCCATTGCGTACTGTAATTGTGATTGCTTTGCATGTAACATAGCCACAGCCTGGTGGATCGGGACACGAGGCGACCGACTGATAAAACGAGGTATAATGTTTGCATGTCATCACTAAACAGTGTGGTAGTTGACTGAAAATACTTGACACTGATATGTGCTTAGCCCGTATACACATGACGTTCCACACAGCTTCAAGGCACCAATACATTTAAAGTGTTGAAACGATATCGATATGGGCACTTTGTTGACATGGCTATGTATTACATGGTAAATGATGTCTGTGTATAACTATTCTTTTAAAATGAGTTTAATTATGATTAAGTAAGTGTCATGACCGTATGCGATCCGTTTCTGCTCGTATCTACACAGGCATTGCCCACGGTGAGGTTACAATATAAGATGTAATTCACTTTCTGTTTCATAATGCTGGACATAATCAATTACATGCCATATCGAGTATGCACTCCCTGAGAAATGGCACAATTTGATTGACATCTCGGATTCAGGAATTATTTTAAAGGGCATTATTGACATTTGAATTGGTAAATGTGCATTGAATTGCTTACTAACAAGGTTCGCACACTTGGAGGCGTTATCCTGTGACAAATGGCACGAATACAGTATGAATTAAGGTAGTCCATATATTTTAGACTCTCTGATGCACATGTAATCTGTTATGCAGGTATATTATGGAACACTGCGCTCAAAAGAGCATGAACTTATTCCATATGATATATTCGGTGTGGGCGCTATCATTTTTTAGAACTGGATATCTCTCAGATAATATTTGATACGCATTGGCATCATAGTAAACGCTGTGGCTCTACTGTGTTGCTGTATGATTTTATAGAGTGTAGCCCATATGGCGGTCGCCATTGAAGTCCTGGTATTCTCCGCTCGAAACATGATTTGCAGATTGTCATGAACAAGGAGAGCCAAGACAACACAATTTAAGTTTTAACCCTGTGTCCTAAGTGGACGTAAACACCAAAATTACAGCATGGTTGTATTAATTATATTATGGCAACAGAAATAATTACATGACTCAGCTGCCAGAACTATGCCATAGCAGACACCATAAGTATGATAATTGACCTCGGTGACCTAATATCATTATTTACTGTATGATCCCAATGCATTGTTGGATATGTCCAGCATCAGATGTAATGTATTCTTGAGATTGGATATGGGGGCTAACGCCTCTAGATGCTTTCACTTTGATTCAGCTCGGGAATTTCATTTTATTATTAGGGTCTTACAGTTATCATGCAACATGAGCGAATCAACTGCAATGAGCTAAGAGAGGAGCGGGCGTATATAAGAGCCGAGGTCGAAACATATCTGCCAGTGATTGGCCAGAACATGATCTCGGTGTATAATTGCCAGCCTTAAATATCTGCTGACCAAATTAATTGATGTCTACGGAAGTACTTTCTTCAATGCTAATTATGTTCAGAATATTCAACAACATATTTCTTACACCGTGTTCAAAATTATACTAATTATTAACGATGTTTCTGTTGTTGTTTAGAAACATGTTATATTCAGTATGAAGTAGTTCCGTCATAAAATCGAATTCCCCTCAGGAAAGTGTATGCGTTGTATTTTATATAGTGGTTTTGTTCACCTGTGTCATGCAATGTCCTACTGTTGCCAATCGCATGTTATAATTTATCACACGTGATGCGACGCCATTGTATGTTGTGAAGAGAGTATTCCCTCATGTGTAATATGTGTCACGGTGAATGTCGTATGCAACTTGTATTAAATCTGTTTGCGTACAAATGGTTGATAAAATGTGTTGCATGCAGCGTGTTACATTTTGCATAACAACATTTACCTTCTGAAATATACAGGTAGCACAATATAAATTTGATAAGATATACATAAAAGATACATCCATTTCTAGCCATAACCCACCCATTTCTAGTTAAGCCCTGTCCACGCGTGGACTGTATTACGATCGACTCAACAGTGACTTTCAAGAATCATAATATCATGGTCACTATACGCCTATGCTGTTGGATAATAAAAAGACACTAATTTGAGTGGGCGTTGTTGTTTCTTATGGTTCGTTTAGCAATTTCGAAAAGAATGCATACACAATTGTAAACACATGCATTTCGTGCACTTGGCATCCTACTAAATATTAAGTCTTCACCACGGACCCCTATACGGCATTCAAAACGTATTTTGAGTGTGACGTCAGCATATGAGAGATTCAAATGATTATGGCGTCAAATAATTGAGTGGCAAATTGGATTCATCCATTGCCATACTACCAATGCTATTGCTGCTTCATATTTCAGGCACGCGACAATGGCGAGAAATGAATTGTCCGATTGGCCAATTTTTTTTAGATATTAATAAAGGGTTTCCTTCAATCGCATGTCTTTAATAAATGCTATATTACGCAGGTTTCATCTCCGAAAATTAGGACAGAGAGGAAATTGTGGTCCGCTCAAGGTCACGATTTTATAACACCTCTTACGGTTGGTATAATGAGTTTGTCTGGAATTGTCATCAGACATAATCGACAACTTCCCTTTGGGAATAGACCTCTTGACATCAGACAAAATATCGCGAATGGCTGGCACTGAGTGTCGATGTAAATATGCATTTTAGTATCCATCGTTGCTTTTTCCATGGTCTTCAAAGGGAGCCGCATCCAGTAGACGTCAATCGTGTGTTTTATGATGTGAACCGTTTTTGGGTTTTTTTGGCTGCAATATGAATCGGTAATTTATGTCCAGCATATTTGCAACACCATAGTATATGGCTAGCACTTAATCGATTCGTTTACGAACAAATATGCCAAATATCACCACATTATGACGGATCATCATGTGTTCACTAAAGAAGCATAAGCAATGCTTAAAACCATAAATGTAAAATGATACAAATTAAAGGTATACTCTATTAATTTGGCTGCGGGCTGTTGCTGCCTCTATCAGCAACATTGTCATTTAGACATAGTTCTAACATAATCAGCACCATACATGTATATAGCTGACTTGAATATTAAAAACTGGGCTTTAAATTGTCAAGGCATATGATCTCTTTGGGCAGGTTGGAATATATATGTGTGAATTATAACTATAAATTCTTGCTTGTAATAAGCCCGTCACAATTCCCAACGTTAATCACATTAGCATTTGGGCATTTTCAAAATGTTATTTTATGTGAGCTGAATTTACTTCATGCCCTAGAGATATTGGACAACATCTTCGTCGTAACATATAAGGGTACTGCATCAGATGTTAACGTAGTGTCTCTACTTTATCATGGCAGTGTAGTAGGCAAAGCATGTGCACGCTCCTCGAAGACGAATGCACACTTTCAAACATTTTATTGTAAGATACTGCTTAGACATGCGTATCGTATTATGTATTCCGGTAAGGGTGCATGACTATATAAATGAATAATGCAACTATATATCTCAAGGGCGGGTGTGTTACAACAGAGATCAATCGCTAAATAACATATCGAATGCAATCTTCATTTACAGACACGTGTGTATCGGTGATCTCCAATATACACGCTGTCTCTGCCTGTGTTGAAGAGCAGGATTTCATTTCCTAGAATTCTGCCTAATATAGGCAGTATCAACCCATGGATGAATTATTGTCATGCTACGCTAGGTAGATCCGGTTTAAATTATACCAGATAAAGGGTATGAACATGCATGTAGCAATTCCTCAATGAAATGTGATTGTACTTGTGGCTATGCTTATGTGCCCTTACTGTGTGTTTGGCAATGGAGAGTGTAGATGGTAGGAGCAGTTCAGACACAACTGAGGGTGGGAGATGTGTGCACAGAGAATGCGTACATCTAGTGAGGATATAAAAACTAGCTACTGAAAACATATTGTAGATATCCGGATTCGGATCTGGGGATTTTGAGGAAGTAGCTAGCCTTAAGAGTGTCGGTTCCTGTCTTAAACATTATTTGCATATGACCTCTTGACCTGGCGAGCCCGAAGACCACATCTTCTGTTAATCTTTTTAGTAGTCATTTTGATAGATTCATCTCAGTTATAAATAGTTTCTATGTCACGACAGCGTCATCGTGATATATATTTATATAAATTATTTACGAGAAACCGTTTGTGTAATACATGTGCATGTGTATGTGTGCGTTTGAACAAGTACGCACTTGTTTTTATGTATTTAGTAAATATCATGTATATAGATAGATGAGCAGGATGACCGAGTCTGGAGCGCGTGATGTGGTATCCTATTTCACGCTGTGTGCTGGAATACGATATACCTTTAGATTCTAAATGAAGGACGGATGAACAGATACGACGAGGGATAGAATAGTGGAAGAAAGAATGAACATTTACTTTAGCGAACGCGCAGGTCTATGGTGAAGACTGCAAGTCTCATTGTTAATAAATGCAGCGTGAATGGAATGAAATGATGGAAAGAGTTACTCACCTTTGGACAGCAACAACTGCACACTATTTTGAATACAATCCATAACAACAAATGCAAACATTTGTAACGACAAACGCAAACTATTTGTTAATTCATAACAACGACTGCGCACTATTTTATTTCTAAAGGTCAAACGCATTTCATGATGGTGTTATGGTATTTATCCGAAATCCAAGCATGGTTAGTTAGGTCTGTGTGAAATACTGTTTTTGTTATTGCTGAATCAATTTTGATGCTACGTATATAGCGGTTGTATATAAAATGCGGCTGATGATTGACTATTTCACTACAGAATACTTGTAAGAACAATCGTAGCTATTTAAGTAGTCAACGCGCAGCAATGTGCAGCGGGAAATCATTATTTTGAGAAATGTATGACTGGAAATATCTTGAATAGAGGCAGTGGTTAAATGACCGGTTTGCTGGTGTGCTCAAACTCTGGTAGGTGCTGCTGACTCATGTGCTGCGTGGCTATGGATTTTCCTGTGACCAGATCCACAGTATGTGCTAGGTCAGAGATCACTGAATGATGAGGTTCTGTGGTGTTGTGACCGTCATGTTATCAAAGTCTAAATAGACAAACCATGTATGGGTGAATCCCGGGGATTCAGGTAGAAGTCCGCGGCCAAGCTGTCAAGCTGAAACTATAACATGAAACTATGCTTGGAATCACAACATTGTGACGGCAGTATGGTGCAATATCAACCAGATGTGATGATATAGCCTTCAGAATGGTTCCAGCGAGAACTAGTTAGAACTAGTCGAACGCCACGCATCCTCAAGCGAGTTTGTGGGGATTCTATTTGGCAAGCAGTGAGACTTGACCAAGCAGAATCCGAACTACCTCTTTTGCTTCCGTTGTGTTACGATGGATATGAACGTCATTTTACAATATATAAGTACCTTCCCAGAACACAACCTATCACACACTCAACACACCAACCCAGAACCCAACCCATCCAAACAACATCACAGACAAGTACAAGCACACCACAAACCAAATCATATGCCGAAGCCATAAAACAATCCAAAAACGAAAATGTGAAAAAACTACTCTTAGAAATAATCGGCCAATTAGACGTTTAACTTCAGGTACACAACTACAAAAACGCAGAAAACAACGCATCATCAACAAACAAAAAACAACACCAGATATTGTCGTTAACCTGTCCAACCACAAACTTACCAAAACAGAAAATTCCGTTCTAAACAAAGGCCTTTCATTTGTACCCACACGACACCACATATCACCAGACACACAAATACATTGCATAGATCAATTCATCAGGAAGTTAGAATGCAAATACTACTTTTACAGCAACAACCTTGAAAAACCCACAGCACCATCCAAATTCAAACTACCCTCAGAATGGAGACCAAGCACAACACCCAATGCCATCAACAAACTCCGGTCATCACTCACCAAGCTTATCACCAAACCACCCGACAAGTCACCACGATCCAACATCACACACCATGAGAAAACAGCCCTCAAAACATTAGCTAATAACACAAACATAGTCATCAGACCAGCAGACAAAGGCTCCGCAATAGTCATTCTCAACAAAACAGACTACATTGCAGAAGTACACAGACAACTTACAGATGTCGCATACTACACCAAACTCAGTGAAAATCCCACTTTAGAATATAAAGACACAATAGATGCATACATTAACGAACTTCTAATCACCGGAGCCATCACAGGACAGACACACAGATATCTCACCGAATTCAAAGTCAGAACTCCGCGCATCTACATTAACCCTAAGATACACAAAGGCAAAATACCTCCACCCGGACGCCCGATTGTATCCAACTGCGATGGCCCCACGTCACGCATTAATGAATTCACAGACCACCTACTAAAAGACACGGAAAATGATATCCCAAATCTACTACGAGACACCACTGCATTCATCCAACATATAGAAAACACTTCAGTGGATGCTGGCTCAATCCTATGCACAATGGATGTCAGATCACTATACACAAACATCCCACACGAAGAAGGCATACAGATTGTCACAGAACATTACAGACATACACTTGAAAAAACAAACACAAACAACAATAACCACACACCTGCACACATCTACCCAGACGAATTGGCCCAAATAATGAGATACATTCTTACAAAAAACAGCTTCCAATTCAATGAAGACTACTACATACAAACACATGGAACAGCCATGGGAGCCAAGTTTGCTGTCAAATATGCTAACATTTACGTGTACACCATAGTAAGCAGAATGTTATCAACATGGATGGGCAGCACTCCATCTCACTTAGTTAGATACATAGATGACATATTTTTCATTTGGAACACCAGTGAGAACGAACTACTTGAATTTCACGCACACATGAATAAAGAGCATCCCACAATAAAATTTGACTTGGAATATTCAACGGAAAAAATCCCATTTTTGGACACAATGGTATACAAAGAAGATAACAAACTTAAATTGGACCTATACAGAAAACCTATAGACAAACAACAGTATCTTCACAAACAATCAAGCCACCCTAAAAACACAAAACATTCCATAATCTACAGCCAAGCATTAAGATACAAACGCATCATCACAGATCCTACTAGATTAAAACAACGCACACAGGAACTCACAGATGCATTCATCCACCGGGGATACAAAGAGACAGAAATTAAAGCCATCATAGAAAAAACCGAGAACACACAGAGAGAAGACATTCTTTACAAACAACCCACACAAAAACAGCCTAGGCCAGCTTGCATACTACAATGCCACCCATCATTAGAACACATAGGCAAATCCATTCGAACCTACTGGGAAAAGTACATCTTGTCTTCACCAATCTTAGCACCAATTTTTCCCAACTACCCAGTAGTAGCATTCAAGAAAAATAAAAGCATTAGGGACCACCTAGACCACTCTAGCCTAATTAAAATAAAAAATCCAGATGCTAACAATAAGATCGTACCGACACCAAATGACACTCACGACATAGTAGGGACACTCCGACAATGCAACAACAACAATTGCATCACATGCAAACAATACATGAACACTGCTGACAAATTCACCAGTTTCGTCACTGGTAAAGACTACAAAATCAACACACAAATGAGCTGCAATAGCACCAACATTATTTACCTCATAGAATGCAAACAATGCAGCTCTCAATACATAGGAGAAACAAGTCAAACACTCAGCAAACGACTCACACAACATATCCATGCAATCCGACACCAAACAGACACGAGAATCTCATGGCATTTCAACCATCCAAGACATTCTATGAAAGACATCACGATAAGACCAATTGAAAGAATTTTTACAGATAACAAAAAACTAAGATTAAACAGAGAACACTACTGGATCAAAGAACTCAAAACGATGCACCCGTTCGGAATAAACAAAAAAGCATAACACACTCACTCACTCACTCACTCACCCACCCACCCATCCACCCACCCACCCACCCACCCACCCACCCACTCACTCACTCACTCACTCACTCACTCACTCACTCACTCACTCACTCACTCACTCACTCACTGACTCACCCACTCACTCACTCACTCACACATAGGAGGTTTGACGGAAGTTTGCAGACTGGCAGGTATGCATAGGTAACTATGTAAATACCTGGGTCGGCGTTTTTAAATACTTAGGCTTCATAAATCAGTTCCGTCATTTTTGTATCTAATAACAGATCCCTCGCATACACACACACACACACACACACACACACACACACACACACACACACACACACACACACACACACACACACACACACACACACACGAGGTTTGATGGACACTAATGACCAGTATGCACACATAGATTCTGTCTAAGTGAGACATACACAATCATTTATGCTGCAGCAGTGATTGGCGACAGTGTTCGAGATCACACTGTCATCCGATGATCCTGTAGTCAGTGCACATCGTTGTAAACATCTATTTCAGTATATAAGTTAGTTAAGTCTATGCAATCCTTGCGTTTGGTTAACTATTATCAATTGAAAATCAGGTTTGTATAGAAAAAGTGTAGATCATTTTACAGTCTGCAGTATGACGTATTTGCTTCCTTCAGATATATCAGTTAATACAAATATATTCGTTAACTCTTTGATAAGTGTTAATTTCAATCTGTGATTAGAGAAAGACACTTCGTCTCTTCAGAACCCTGATAATCTTCTGCAGTCAGATACAAGCCTGATAAGTATTCATAATCTAGTCAGTATCAGTTTACCATCAGTTTTAGTTATGAATCTAAGTTCCTGACTTCTCATTTGGGGAGCCTGCCAGGATTAATCGTCGATTTAACCATTAGATTAGTTTGTGAAAAGTGTATAATATCAGAAGAACATCATCAGCTAAACCGTGAGTACCAAATAATGCACGATAACACATTCACTCAGTCCATGTACAGTTTGCAACCACCATCATACACCAGCCAGCACGCTATTTAACGAATTTCCGACACCATCATCGAATTCTGTGACCTAGTCTGTTGCTCAGATTAAGTCACGTTATCAACACACACCGAATACAAAGCCGACAATACCATCAAAGTTACCATAGCGATCCCTAGTATGTTCGCCACCAGGAATCTATCTGGTATCCGAGACCCCAGAACCATCGCCCAGATTAATGTACAGATCTACTAACTTTAATAGTCATAGAGGGAATAGAAGACCGAATCCGACGTGGATTGTTGCACGACCATGTGCGGCAAATACAACCCTGTGATGGACACATACCATCAGAGGTGAGAGAGTATTTAGAAATGTGACATTACGCTATGGAGGCAATGAGCCCAAACTAACCAGGAGATGCAGCCTGCCATAAGTTGGACCACAAGGTGACAATTACATAAAGATATTGCAGGCTATCCATCAAACCAAGATATAACAACCATCGCTTGGGATGAGCTTCACAGATACATTGTAAAATTCTGTGTATCTGTGAATGAGGAAGAGCGCATTAAGTGCGAACTAGAGACCACCAAGCAGAAGCAAGGCGAACAAATCAACACCTTTAACAGAAGATTTCGGAGCTTATGCAAGAACGCCTACCCCGATGTCAATGCACATAGCAAAATGAGAGTAGTTCCTGCGAGCGCTAGCCAATGTCTCTCTATCATGGCGAGTTGTCATCAAAGAAAACAAGACGCTAGAGCAAGCCATAACTTTCAACGAACCGCAAGGTAATTTAGACGATCTACTCGATGCCATGCACCTTACCCCAACATTACTTGAGGAAGATATGGAAGTGGAAGTAGTAAGCCGACAAATACGAAAAATGACGACCGACCAATGACTAGCAAAACTCGAGATGAAACGAGGCAAAATGATGAAGGTTTCAATGATTAAGGGGATGCAAGCACAATTAATGAAGTCAATCACTTCATTTGTACCCTCTACAAATGCACCAGCCCCGACGCAAATACACGGTAATCAGAAAAAGGAGCCAGTCAGATGTTGTCCGAATAAACCAAACCGACCACCGCAACAGCGACAGAACAGTCAGCAGTAACAGAACAGAAATCAGAACAAAACCTGTTACAATTGTGGTAAAGCAGGACATATTTCCCGAAATGGTCGTAGTTCAAAATCAAACAATGGTAATAGTAGTAGTCAAAATGAGCTGAACAGTCAGCCCAACGCAACATGTTTTACATGTAGTAAAAGGGAACACTATGCATCTCAGAGTCAAAGCCAACTGACTAAGAACGCCTGAACGATATTCCATGATCGGTGCAGGAAATGTGTTCAGTCTGGACATTCTGACAATCAGTGCCCGTATTATGTACTCATGAGATCTGCACCCTGTATGGACGTACCCTGTATGGAAGTGGACCCGGTCACACCACATGGGGATCAGCACACGTCAGAAGGGACAATCAAAGCCATTTAGATCACGACGAATATTCCGACAGACATGGATTCATGCTGACCACCACAAGCACAGACGCATATGGGAGGGTTTGGAGTGGCCATGATGCACCGATAGAACATCCCAGGGGAGGAGGGACTAATGACGTTAGGCGACGAAGCTATGCTGACATGGTATCGGGAGACAGCCAACGACTGGAAAACACCGACGGAGGGAACATGCCACCGAGAGGTTCCTGGTCCGACCGCACTTAGACATTGATATTGGTCGCAACGTTGATACCGGTAAGTGTAGTATCGGTATTCTAGTGGAAACTGGTGCAAGTACGTCACTGATTAGAAGTGACATTTGGAAGGGTACGCTTGTATCGAGACCGTTAAAGAAAGCCCAGCTACTCTTAGCTGTAAACGGCTCATCTATTGAGGCATTAGGCGAGACAGAGGTCAAATTTCAAGGTGCTCTGCCCATTCCCGTCATAATCGTTAAAAAATATGAATCATGAGGGATTAGTTGCACATGGGTGGAGCGGTAATAAACTACTGGAAAGGGGAAATGGAGTGGTTTGGTAAGATTTTCACATTACATATTCCCTATAAGCACCAGAAGCGATACCATGCTGAACCCAGTATCACGGAGACGACCGGTTACAAAGTTATTGATAATGTTCTTAGTGACAATGCTGATAATTGTGATACCGTTCGTCCTAATGAACTGGGTAGGAATCCGTTGGTGGAATGTACGATCCCCACTGATTACCCTCCCATTATGTTTTCGTCAATGATGTTGTTGTATTTTCAAAAAATCCTGAAGAGCATGCACATCACTTGACGCTCGGGATGAAGTCATTACGTGAGCATAATTTGCAGCTCAAATGGAAGAAGTGTGATTTCGCGAGTAAGACAGTTGATTTACTTGGTTATCATGTGTCTGCGGACGGTATTTCACATCAGAAGCAGAAGGTGGATGTCATTCATGAAATGACGCCACAGCAGGATGTTGGTGGAGTCAGAACGATATTAGGCACTACCGGCTATTATCGGTCATGCATGCCAGGCTTTGCAGAAATAGCAAGGCCACTGATAGAACTGACTAAGATGTATAAATGATTCGAGTGGGGAACTGAACAGCCGTTAGCCTTCGGCAAGTTGAAAGATTTGCTGTGCAGAAGAACTGTGCTGGCGTACCCCAATTTGCAAAAGTGTACCGTTTGTATACTGACGCTTCTTCTTATGCAATAGGTGCAATTCCGGTTCAAGAAGATGATCATGGAACTGAGACGTTTATTCAGTATGTAATAATACTCTTAAGGACAGCCAGTTGAACTAGCTGGCCATCACAAAAAGAGGCCTACGCTGTGATCTATGTCCAGAAGAAATTGCGGCCCTATTTGTTTGGAGCTGAGTTCACCATGTTTACTGACCCAAAACCTCTTAAGAGTTTGTTTGTGGTGAGAAACACGAAGGTCCAACGTTGGGCTGTTGTGATAGCCGAG
Source organism: Chaetoderma sp. LZ-2023a (assembly GCA_034401795.1). NCBI lineage: Eukaryota > Metazoa > Mollusca > Caudofoveata > Chaetodermatida > Chaetodermatidae > Chaetoderma > Chaetoderma sp. LZ-2023a. Next base: position 75,343,651 of record CM067373.1, on the reverse strand, counting down.
TATGGGTGCAAGATTGAATATATCAAGGGTGCCCATAATGTCCGAGCGGCCATGTTGTCACGTCTGAGACAACCTCGGGAAGCTGCAGCGTTCGACACTGGCGACTTCTTGATTCCGGATGTAGAAGATGGTATTCTCCCGCATATACCTCTAGAAGTGTATGATATCCCTTCTAAGGAGTTATGCGTCAACAAACTCAAAGAATGTCCAGAGATGTTCACAGAGGTACCTGAAGATTATGTAGTGCATAATGGTGCCATGTATGTCACGCATGCAGTGTCAGCTTTGGATACCGAGTACCGTCGTCTGGTGTTGCCATCACGGTATCGCGAGTGCGTGCTGGAAGAAGCACACCGACGGGCAGGTCATCAAGGTTTACAGAAAATGCCGTGTCTATCCGAGATTCGTTTTTTAGGAAGTCATTGAGGAAAGATGTTATAGAGATGCTGGATCTATGTGCCGCATGTCAGGTACACCGCCCTATCACTGCCCATCCAAAGTATATGGAGATACCAATGGCTAAGTATCCCAGGCATATAGTGGGCATGGATTTGGTTGGCGCATTTGTAGAGTCAACCAAGGGCAATCAGTATATTCTAACGATAATCGATCATTGTTCTGCATTGGCGGAAGCGTATCCCATCCTGGCAAAGAGGGCAGAAGAAGTTAAAAACACGTTCTTTAATGAGTACTGTGCAAGACATGGTGTCCCAGAAATCCTGATTACTGATCTGGGGGTGAGTTCAATGAGCGGGACTTGACAATCGTGTACAGCAACTATGGGATAGATCATCGTAGAACCAGTCCATACCATCCTCAGACAAATGGTAGGACAGAGCGATTTAATCGCACCCTGAAAGTGTTGATCCAGAAGGGAGTTAATAATTAGGATTGGGCATGGGAAAACAAGTTGGGTTCTGCAGTGATGGCGTACCGCAACACTCATCATGCCACGACTGGCTATACTCCATTTTATCTCACCTACGGCTATCGTGTTAGATTGTCTATGGCAATACCTGTAGATGGTGTTCCGGATCTTGGCGATCGTCTTACCAGCTTGAATAATGCCTTTATCCATGCCCGTACGTCAAGCGAATCATCGAGGGCACACCATCGGGAAGCAATTAACAAATCGGCGAATGCCACATCGTTTCATGTAGGAGACTCAGTCGTAGTGGTGGCGAATGCGCCTATGATGCTCACTACCCACAATGATTCGGAGTATTAGGTCTATCGGATAAATGGCCCTGTGGCCATATTCGCCATCATAGATCGGGAAAGACTAGAGTTCTTAACGTGTCCAAGCCTGGTAAATGCACTCCCGCTAGTCATCCAGCAATAGACAGGGTGGTCCTGGAAAAACAGAGTGAATTCCGTAAGGAACATGTACCACCTATTGTTCCAGTAGAGGAACCTGGTCGTTCACAATCTAAATGGCTACCTATTCCATCAAGAGATGTACCCGTTCAACCCGAGGTGGAGGAACCCATTAGTGAAGCACTCATGGATGATGAGGAGATGGCACAATCAGTCATATTGGATGATGACACATCAATGGTGGATTTAACTCCAGCTGAGTCTGGATATATATTCGGCTGAATGCTAAATTCAAGTTATGGATTGTGTAAGCATCCGCATAGGCCAGCTGACTTCAGCTGACAAAAGGGAAACAACCTCACATCTATGTGCGTAGTCACCCAGTATCTGATGTGCCGTTCATTCGTAATTTAACTGCTGTCATCAGCCACTTTGCCTCACTTCATGCACGCTAAGCAATCTGTCAACGCCATAATAGTGAAAGCTGAAAAAGTCATCAAATGTCTCAGTTTGTATTGTATGTCAGTATGACGATATTGTTGGCATTTTTTATTTTTTTCTGGTGTTGGTGGAAAAACATCTCCTGACATTCAGAAGATTAAAAATGGCGTATTGATTACTCGACACGTTCCCATTTCAGTTATTGGAGCTGAATGGAGCATTCTTATTTCTATTTCTGCTCCCCGTTTACCAGCCAAGTTTGATTATCATATTAAATCCATAGACGAAGTAATTGAAATTGCTAAATCAAGAACAACATTGTCCTCGCATGAGTCAGTTAGTCTTTTAAATCGACTTCAACGTGTAAAAAATGTGCATTGACAAATGGCGATTCTTTTTCTAGACAACGACATGTAGGCGACATAGCCCTCTCTCTCTTTGGTGTAGCAACTAGCAGAGGCATAGACGAATTGAAAGGAATTGTTAAAGTATCTATGTTAAAAGGTAACCAATTAATACACTATAGTAACCAGTTGACAACTCATGTACAACATCTCTACTCCAATGTGAATATTAATAGGGACCGAATCACCGATCTATCAGAGGTAGTATGAAATACGACAGACATAGTAAATGATCTGGAATCAATGCATGTTTACTCTGGTATGAATAGGCCAACGATGAAGGCGTTTCCCACGAGTATCGCCGAATGACAATGACGTTCTGATGGAGGACATCATCTCTTGAACTAGGAAGACTGACTGAGGAATTATTTAGCCCTTTAGACTTATCCGATGTAGCTAAGCAAATCAATACAGGAGTAAAATTGATAGACCCTTTTCATTGGTATTATCATAATGTTATTGTGTGGCCCTTGTGGAAGCACCCCACATCTTTACACTTTATGGCTGTGCTTCCATTGATTGATGACGGGAAGTACATAGAGCATGGTATCCACTCTTGGCCAATACCATTGAGTGCCCCCTGGTCGTTTTGTCAAAGTTAAATTATCAGTGTTCAGCATCAGTCTAGATACCCGCACAGGGTGGTATTTTAACTTGTCAACATGCCGAGGGGATAATCCATGGGTGTGCGAAGGTAATCTACAAATCGGTGCCAGCGGCTTTCCCTGCATTGTCAGTATGTTGACCAACACTACCAGTTACGCATGCATCCATTTTGACCTATGAGCACCGGTATACCAAAATGATGCCAGTACTGATTATGACGAACATTGACATAATGGATATACTAAACCAGACACAAATAGGTAGACACCTTGAGCATACCAAGTGGGAACGTTTACAGAATGTCAAATTGGTAAGTATAGCACCTTTATCAGAATTAGATATCGACGCGACTGGTATCAACATGATAGGACATAACTCTGTTATTGTAATTGCTTTATGTACACGTATTATTATATTCTTTATATTATTTATTTCATATTGGTGTGGCGTACTACCGAGAGTCTTTAAGATTTAAGATGATACTGTACCAATGAGGAGAATCAGAGCAGCTCTAGGCTGAAGCATACTGTGTCCGCGTGCTGACTCGGGCTGAGCAAACGAGGCTGGGTAGTGAAGAGCAATATTATTTTGTATTTTTAGTTTTGTATGTGTTATGTTAGATATTGTGGAATGCATTTTTGATTGAGATGACATTGTAAAATATCCACGAGTGATTAAGGGTGGGGAGCGATTAGAGTGCTGTTGATGGAGCACAGCAATTAAGCGATGATTCATATGCCGGCCGTTTAACTTCGGTCGGTGGGCAGATGTAGATATCCGGATTTGGATCTGGGAATTTTGAGGAAGTAGCTCGCCTCAAGATTGTTGGTTCCTGACTTAAGCATTATTTGCATATGACCTCTTGACCTGCGAGCCTGAAGACCGAGTCTTCTGTTAATCTTTTTAGTAGTCTTTTTGATAGATTCAGGTCAGTTATAAATATCTTCTATGCCATGACAGCGACATCGTGTGTATGTGTGCGCTTGAACATGTACGCACTTGTTTATATTTGTGTAGCAAATATCATGTATATAGATAGATGAGCAGGATGACATAGTCTTGAGTGCGTGATGTGGTAACCTATTTTATGCTGTGTGCTGGAATATGATATACTTTTAGATTATAAATGAAGGACGGACGAACATACAAGAAGGATGGATAGAATAGTGGAAGGAAGAATGGACATTTACTTTAGCGATGGCCTAGCTCTATAGTGAAGACAGCAAGTGTCAGTGTTAATAAATGCAGCATGAATGGAATGAAATGGAGGAAAGAATTACTCAACTTTGGACAGCAACAAATGCAAACTATTTTGAATACAATCCATAACAACAAATGCACATTTTCGTAATGCCAAACACAACCTATTTGTTAGTTCGTAACAATGACTGCACACTATTGTATTTCTAAAGGTCAAACGCATTTCATGATGGTGTTATATAATTCATCTGAAATCCAAGCATGTTTAGCTAAACCTGTATGAACTACTGGTTTTGTTATTGCTGAATCAATTTTGATGCTACGCATATAGCGGTTGTATATAACATGCGGCTGTGGATTGACTATTTCAATACAGGATTATTTTAAGAACAATCGTAGCTATGTAAGTAGGCAATGCTTGGCAATGTACAGCAGGAAATGATCATTTTGAGAACTATATGACTGGAAATATCTTGAATAGAGGCAGTGGTTAAATGACCGGTTTGCTGGTACGATCGAACTGTGTCAGGTGTTCCTGACTCATGTGCTGCGTGGGCTACGGATTTTCTCATGACCAGATCCGCTGTACGTGCTAGGTCAGAGATCACTGAATGATGAGGTTGTGTGGTGATGTGACCGTCATGTTGCCAATGCCTAAATAGACAAACCATGTATGAGTGAATCCCAGGAATGCAGGAAGAAGTCCGTGGCCAAGCTGTCAAGCTGAAACAATAACATGAAACTATGCTTGGAATCACAACATTGCGACATCAGTATGGTGCAATATCAACAACATGTTGTGATATATCCTTCAGAATGGTTCCAGCGAGAACTAAGTAGAACTAGTCGAACGCACGCATCTTCAAGATAGTTTGTGGGGATTCTATTGGGCAAGCAGTGAGGCTTGACCAATCAGAATGCGATCTACCTCTTTTGCTCTTTTTGACAGTGTTCGAGATCACTCCATCATCCGATGCTCCTGAAATCAGATTACATCTTTGTAAACGTCTATTTCAGCATTTAAGTTAGGTAAGGCACTGCAATTCTTGCGTTTACCAATTATCAATTGAAAGTCAATTTTGTTTAGAATAGGTTTAGATTATTTTACATCTGCAATACGAGGTATATGCTTCATTCAGACATGTCAGTTAATACAAAATATATTCGTTAAATCTGTGATAAGTATTAAGTTCAATCTGTGATTGGAGAAAGACACTTCGTCTTTTCCGAACCCAAAACATCTTCTGCAGTCAGATACACGCCTGATACGTATTCATAATCAAGTCAGTATCAGTTTAGCATCACTTTTACTTACGAATCCACGTTGCCCACTTCTCAATATGGCCCGTTGCATTATTACAATTACAAAGAAAGGTATGTCCCAATATGCTTAAGTCCATTACGACTCTGAATTTCTACTTTGTTCATTAGACGCACGCAGCCACGTAAGTGTCAACATCATCACCCATCTGTCTCATTGGTCCTAGTATTCGCAAGGTAATGCTATCTGTATCTGCCTCTGATAAAGACGTGTGAAGAAGCATGGCATACAATGTTGAATTTACATTTTTTTAAATGCCATCAGAATGAGTTGAAATTTTAACAAATGCACAGCAGCTCATCTCTCTAATCTATTCACTGTTCCAGGAAGTGAGAACCTGTGATCTCTTTCTATCTTTACTCTTCATCAGTCCTATATATGTACACTCTTTTTTCATGAGGCAATTGAAAAGTACATACCACGTGACTAGGTGGTTTGTCTAACTTATATCATTAATTAATTAGTCTGAATAGAGTTAACTCTTGGAGCACAGAGTGTGTAGAATCTCCGCTTCAATAGAGTTATACGCTATGCATGTAAGCTGCCCAATAATTGAAACTAATTTGACAGCAACACGCTGTCCTGTTGCTGTAATAGGCAGTAACATCTCGCTGCCAACTTGTTTTGTCCTACTAGAATGAGAGTCTTCATGTTGGTTGCTGATCATAGAGCTAGATCCGCAGCACATGCATGCGCTTACCCCTTCACTGGTCGCAAAGACAATAGTTTTGTAAAATGGAAGCGTACTTGTTCGTGTATCGCTGACTTGCTGACGTGGAGAATCAGTGACATATATAGCCTAAAAAGACTAAATTCTACAATGGTACTTGAAAGAGAAACTAAACAAACTTGAATTTATATATTTATATAAAAAATAACAATGTATTGGCTATATTAATTTGACACAGTATTTGACTACATCAAATAATTAGTAACAAAAACATTCGATTTTGGAGACAATACATCCAGCGCGAATATACCGACCTCCGAAATGTCGCCTTTGAAAGGGCCATGCGCGCTCGATTATAGAGTATACATATATAACTGTATGTTGCTAACTGGCCGTCGTCTTGTGCACGGCGTGACGCAATTCATATAGTCTAATGACGAACATAGAAGAGACCCTGGTAAACAATGACTGGAACACAGTGTTCACATCCTTCTTAATATAGGGGTCATTGCTAGCTATGCCCTGCCCATTTTTAGCGAAGTTCTACCCAATTTCTGCGCATATTATGATCCATGTATAGTCTTTTAATGCTGCATTCTGAATCCCAATTATAAGGTAACCGCAAACAGGTAAGCTGTTGAGAATATTCAACGAGATGTGCATTTAAATTGTACACGCGTCAAAATAATGCAATCCGTATACTTCATATACTTTCCAATGATAATATTGGAGCTTCATATGTCATACTATGTGTGACGTCAGTCCATGTGTGGCATAATTGCTTATGATGTCATATACTTCAGGGATATGTCGGATCGCTCCATTATGTTTGTATGGAGGTTACTATTATCTTGAGTTTCTAGTTCACTGGGTTGCTTCTGCCATAGAAAGAACGCAACACTTCTATAATGCAATTCTAGATAAATGGGACTATTAAGACCACCAGACATAAGAACTGTCTATATTTTGGCTCAGCGGCCTACACCATATGACAGCCGTACATGCTATTACGTGGGTACCTGAGATAGTGGCCAACTTAAATTGGTTCATAACGTGTCCGGTATATGCAACTTTTGCTGTAGAATATATGACAACAGACCTACGCATTGCGTTGCAATATAATTAGTTAATGCTATTCCTACAACAATACAGCTCACGCTATACTATCAGAGCAGCCACCCTGATGGAAGTTAACGTGTACTGTTGCGTGTTTCGTCTGTGTTTGAAAAACAGCCTGCATCATTTGATATTTCAATAATGCCACGTGACAAAGAACTCAATCGCAGCATACCGTCTAAAACGCATTAGATCAATGCTGCTATTCCTTGATCACACATGCCAATAAAGATGTTATTTTATTTTTGGAAACCTTTGATTTTAAGGGCGAAAAGCACATATCCATATAGAAAACATGCACGTTGGTGTAACATGAGAAAGCTACATCTTCTAGTGGCTGGGTTTTCAAATAGATTCGGATCGTTGTAGCAACATGTGCTAAACGCCACATAGATGACGCAACATATGCATTGTGATGGTATTTGGATGTTGCGAAATATCTCAAGACACATGTTTTTAAACGAAGCAACCTTTCTATCACGTTCAAGATATTAAAAAGTAATGTTGGAAAAGTAGCAACATAATCAGGTTGAATTATGTGAAACGTATTAAAATAGTGTGTGCATGGTTGCATTGCAATGCTGAACGATTAGCGATGAAGATGAAGATGGGCCCTAGATAAGTGATATCTTTCCTTCTGTCAACTGGTGCGCAACCGAAAAAGCGTTGTTAACGTCTGGGTGGTGTTAGCACATGCATTGTATTTACCTTAGGTATGCAAGTTGATGGATTCACAGTACATGTTCCTAAGTTTTAATTCTCTCCTTCAAACGCAATTCAACCCACATTAACTGCATTTTCTAACTCTTGTCTAACTACTTGGCATAAATATGCATTGCATGTGGTGTTTGATGCACTGCGAATATCTCAAAGAATAGGCACATGAAAACGTATGCCAGCATACATCATTCAAATTGTTATACAGACACACTCAACAGAGTAGCTATATTGGTCAGAAATTAGTGTCGTGTATTGCTTGCTGCATTTGTGCTTTCGATGTGTCCAGTGTAGTCTAATTAATTAACAATCAAGAGCTAGCGACGTGGATTTTTAGTTAATTTATCAAATTGACTTAGAAATATGTTAATAAATGAGATATTGAGGTATGCTGTGTGCAGATAAGTTCATTTAGACTAAGCTGCACTCACGCTGCAACATAATCATGTCCCAGCAAGAGTTGTTTGTAGATTGTCAATATATCCGGAAAGTGGAAATGTTGGCGCATCCACACTGTTATATGATAGGATACAGCAGATATGCAGCACTTACGTCATAGTTAATTGCCATGTATCCATACGTATACCAATGTCCTATAATCTTCGAGCTACATGCGATGACTCTATTCTGACAAATTTGCATTTCCTACATGTTCTATTCTGGGGCAGCTCTTCAGTGCTCAATGGTGACAAGCATATATTGACTATTGTATCGTACTGCGTATTGAGTGTGAATTGTTCATCCACCATGCATACCCAGCTACATAAAGACACAGTGCCATGTTTCAAATTGTATGTGTTGGTATTTGGCATAAACCGTGCGATCGTGGATAGAACACCACTCAAAACCATATCTCGCATACCCCATTGGGCTCCTCGATGCCACAATGTGCAATCCTGAACATCAAAAAGTGCTATATGACTGAATCACATATTACATGTGTTTTCAGCGATGATGCAATCGATGCCGTTGTCTATCAGACTTCCATTAATGTCCAATAAATAGCATGCTTCTTGAATACGACGAGTAAGCTCATATAAAGAGTAATACACAGTAATCCATAACGTCTTAAGAAATATGCCATATATTTGCAATATGGAGGTATCTCAACATATAATGCACCACTACTAAAAAATGTAAAGTGGTATGCTTGATATATTTAGTGGTCTGTACACGAATATGTCACAGCATGTACTTATTTGCTTCTGAGTCATGCTATGGTTTAAGGTGGTCAGTAAATATACTTTCCTCGATTTAGCTAATTAATGTAGTGGTTGATGACTATGTGGGTATTTGAGTGTGTGATCAAACGCCTGGCCTCGCCCATTGGCTAATATCATCCCATACTGGATAATAGCAGCAATCCTAATGTAGTATATATCTTGTTCATGTTTTACTTTTTTAAATTCTAAGATTGAGAAATGTCATTTTTCATTCAAATATGTCATTGCCATCATTATTATCATGAGTGCCAACACTGTTATAATTTTATCTGCTGCGTATTGTATGATATATATATATATATATATATATATATATATATATATATATATATATATATATATATATATATATATATATATATATATATATATATATATATATATATGTATATATATATATATATATATATATATATATATATATATATATATATATATATATATATGGGTCATAATAATAGGGATAATGCAACACTTGGTTCAGTTATCTCAGAAATAATATCAACATTGAATCATCACTGAGATGGAACACACAGCTGGCCATAGCAATAGATAAATGCTGTTATTGTAGGTCATGTTTTGTGGAATTCTGATAGGGGTGCTTTGAAATATACACGACACGAAAACTATGTGTAAATTATAGGACACTTGCACCAGGCACATGTGGCAATACACAGTCTGGTCTGTATATGCGCAGGATGTAGATTGTCGAGAAATGCACCTTGATAGCACCGATTACTGGGATGGCACTGTATCGGATTGGCTCAGGATTAGTCCAGCACTGGCCGAATAACCTACAACAACGGGATGCATTGCGTACTACGAATTAAAAAATAGATTAAATAACAATAATACTCAACAATCTTATTCTGAAAAATCACCCAGCATTTTGGCTGAATTCTTGCGTTCATCATATAAATTGAGTCGAGCTTTGAACTAGTTGCCATATTGAGAACAGCATCGATTTTAGAGTAAACGCCTTTTCGCTGCGCTAATAGCATCGCTGCTCAAGCAGGACTGGAACAAACTAACCTCATTCTATGTCGTATTTGGTGAAACTGTATTTCCCATTGGCTCAAAGCAAATTGCTATTCTTTTAGATCAACTTCCTGTTCTCGGTAGATAACGAGTCTGCATCTATTAAAAGTTTGACAATTTACCGCATTAAAAATGTATTTGAGAAAATCTTTACCAACAATGGCAACGAGTTCTATCAATATGGAGTGGTACAGTGCTGGATTCAGACATAGTCAAGAAACAATCTTCGGGTTTAAGCGGTTAAACTACACAGCATCATCTACTAGTCTGCAATTGGTACAGTGCAAACACGAGTCACGTGTTCCAATGTGAAAAACTGCTTTAATTTAACGACAGTAATATTGTTTACTTATTTTACATGGTTATGCATTCTGAAGGAATAAATCTCCAGCTATTGGTTATATGGATTGATGTATCATCAACGAAATAGCTTAGTCGGTGAATTTGGCAATTGCAATTTCTGTATTATTGGCTGCTCGAATTACTGTGATCAGCTAATTAATGGGCATGCACAATATAAGAATGCAGATCGTCACCATATAGCACACATCGTGTTCTTACATCCGCCATCTCATAGACTATTTATTTATTGCATTTTTCAGCTCTTTTGCGCATTTGGATAATACCATTTGTCACAGTCAAATTGATGGGTTTGGATAGATTTATTGCAATAGTTGGATCAATCTCTAGCTATACCACGTCCATTTCAAGATACGCTCCACCCACAGTTTATGTATGTCTAAATGAATTATAGACGTTGAATCCTCAATTCTCAGATTCCCAAGCGCAAGGTAATCAGACATGTAATCTGATTAATATGACAAGGTGCCGTTGCTGTGTATAATGACATATACTACATACAATTCGTCTCTTTGACAGGCGTTCTACTTCATATGCTAACCTAAACATTATTGAGAAGTCAGACTATACTTGACTAAATTGATTATGATGTCACATTCTTAAGTGACAGATCGACTCGCTCAATTGCAATTTGCTATTAATAACGTCTTAAGGATTGTAATATCAATACTCATAGAGGCGCATATATTAAGCGTCGTTTCTCTATTGTAGGGCTATAAATTTGTGTATAGATTTATAGTGTATTTTATAAGAAAGCTAACATAAGGAAATCACGTTTTAATTAGCATGTGCCACAGACCGAAAATGAGTCAAGGATGGCTACATTCCAGTAGTTAAAGGATATAGTGATGCTAAGCAAGCAATACAGTCATTCCATTAAGAAGTGAGAGTATGCAGATTTTGATTAAATCACTATCCTAGGAATAATGGCCTAGCCACCAGTCTTTGACATTTCACCATCTCCACGAGTCAACTTCCTCTAAAGCGCGACGCCTTCGAAATTACATGGACAACCATTGCACTGTCTAATCTAAACAAATATAATATTTTAGTGTAATCACTTTAATCAAGTCGGTAGTCAGTTGATTAGTATCTACTAAGCAATGGCCCTTACTTTTTTAGATTGCATCTGCACCAGCATAATCATGATACTATTAGAGAAAATACTGACGCTGCGATGCTATTTTATGTGGTTGGATAGTGTAAATATGTGTTTAATTATTGAAAAAACGCGTTTACCGGAAGCTTGTACATGGTCAATCACATATTCCAGTAAAATGCGTTCCAACATAAGAGTCTCAGTATAATATTGACATAGTGAATGGATGATTTTTGTCTCGGGAAATGGGTAAAGTATAATAAGTTCACAGCCAACTGAGTGTGCGTATTTAACTCCCCCTTACTAGCCCCCCCCCCCACCCCACCCTCACCGCCCATCCCACCGACCCCAGTTCAATGCATCATCGATAGAATCATGGATCCTCCACTGAGACACATGATATCAGTGTGCTATAATACATTCCTCTTCTTTTTCCTATTTTCCTGCGCTTCTACTTCTTATATGTCTTCTTCTTCTTTTTCCTCTTCTTCTTCTTCTGCCTCTTCTTCTTCTTCTTCTTCTTCGTCGTCTTCCTCTTCTTCTTCTTCTTCTTGTTCCTCTGCAAAATATACTTTTTACCGGAACCATTGTTTCTGAATCCTTTTAGTACGAATGCGCCACTATGACAGGCATTCTTTCTTAGTGACGTTATAAGTGCTAATCTTACAAAGGTAGATACTATTTTACAAAACGATCAGGTGATCTCTCCTGACGATATTCTCCTTACATTTGGTCATAGGTCTATGTGACTGCCAAGTGCTAATTTAAGCATCATCTGGAATGGCTTGCCAACTGAATGGCTTTCTCTGTTAGACCGCCCTATTGCTATCCCCATGTCAGTGTATAGATATGAACTATCATGCACTTTTGATGAAGAGTCTGTTTTTAGAGTAGGTGTACACAGACTCTGCAAGCAAGATGTGTACAAACTGTCCTTATTGAAATGTTATTGGAACGTTCTGCATACACATGTGAGTAACATATGGTAAGATCCTTTTGCTCGTGATATCACGTCTACAGATTATGTCTGTGTTCTTATGAATACACTTCTACATATTATTTTGGCGACTTGTCATGGACAGTTTTTCATGGAACCATAATTACGGTTGGCTTTCATTTGTAAAGCTGGCTATTGCGTTAATGATGCGTGTGTATACTGCGGTGAAAGTGAGGATTTGGCTCACTTGTGTATAAGCTGCCCACGTCTACAACATTCACATTTAGTCATTAGAAGATCAGTTTTATATGTGTAAGTCGCTGCTGAATTGAAGAATGAAATGTAAAGCAAAGGATTGCCGTGTCCTCATTGCCCGTCAAAATCTGAGCACAAAATTAGACACCGTTTATCTAACTGGATTATAGGTAATGCCAAAATGGAGACATATGTAACTCGCCAACGCCTCATGGATGGAAACAGCCAAACGAACACCCTTCGGGAATGCATTTCTAGATTTCGGTATCGCATTAATATTGAATATCACCCTCATATTCTTCCTTTTTAATCTTGTTCTGAAAGTATTTACGATTTATTTTCGATTGATTCTTTTGCAACGGCATTTTTAAATATGTTTATTCATGCACACTTGTAATATTTTGTTATTAATAAAGTATATGAACAGTCTTCTTTTTAGTTTTCTTCTTTTTCTTGTTTTTTCTTCTTCTTCATCTATTCTGCGTCTTCTTTCGACTTCTTCTTCTTCTTCTTCTTATTCTTCTTCCTCTCCTTCTCTCTTCCGCCTCCTCCTCCTCCTCCTCCTCCTCCTCCTCCTCCTTCTTCTTCGTCTTCTTCTTCTTCTTCTTCTTCTTCTTCGTCTTCGTCTTTGTCTTCGTTTTCTTCTTCATCTTCTTCTTCTTCTTCTTCTTCTTCTTGTTCCTAAGTATAATATTTACATCCATAATGGAGATCATTCTAATATGATTCTGATGGTCTGTGATTAAGTTTACAACGTCATCATGCACAGCATAAATGTTGTATATATTTGAGTGTGTGAGTGCCTGGTGTGTGATATGTTGGTACATTTTGATCGTTACGCGTTAAGTGTGGCTTCGATGCATTCTGGCATTGTGTCTAATAGGGTATTTCTCAAAAGACAGAATATCCGTGTTAAGCTGAATTATATTCCAACATCAGCTTCCGTTTCCGCGTATTAACATCGGCGCTGTATCCGATTGCTTGATGTGTGCTAGTTTAATTCAACAATCTGGTCAGAGATTCCCGGTGCTACCCACGCATCACCATAATTACTATTAGGATCAAATTAAGAAGGCTGGTAATTAATGGTGTCTAAATTAGTGGTAATCAGCCAGCGTTTGGAGACTACTGCCAAGGAATTGATCCCCAGTGTCACTGGGAAGATGAATTACTCAGTGTAATGTAGCTAAGTTAATGGCTTGCTTGGCAAACGAATATAAATGCTCTTCCAAAAATGGGGTGCTGCACGTAGTAGTTGTACACACTGCGTTCTACCCATGAATCTGTACTCATAAATTCCATGTATCCTTCAGTAGTAATCATCTAGCAGAACGGCCATTCTCATCGAAACTGTGCTGTACTAAGGAGAATTGAAAAGTAAATTGTGTTATATTACATGTTTTGACTCTTAGTTATTTTAAAGCAAATCTGCAGTTTCAATTGTGTGTTATATGCACTCTTCTTCTAAGTCAATCATGGATCAGCAAACAAGCAATACTATGTGTCTACTGTGGTACACACACATGAGCTATCTGAACTCACCATTTGTTGTTGAATATATTGCAATTAATTTCCTTGGGAATTACTGCTGTATATGGCAGTAGAATTATCGCGACGAATTGGTTCCAAAATATGCAGCAAATCACATTTATTACGTTTCTAACATCGATATTATGGGGATATATGCTACAATGGGGTTAACACCAACATATACGATGCGCATCTATGTTGTAATCAACATCTAATGTGAATGTACATTTTAACAATGCGTGAACAGATGGAGAATCCGTTTCTTTTGTGTACATTGATACTGGCCTCCGACTTGGCAGCTGCATGGAACCACTGGTTGATCTGATCGAGATTAAATGGATGTTGATGTGTACAATCTCTGCGGTATAGATGGCAACACTCCCTTACAATAAGATTACACATTCGAATGCTTGACATTATGGGAAGGCCGCTAATTTTGAATGGCATTTCAAAGGAGTGGAGAACAGTTACAGGTCGCTTTATGAGAAATGTAGAGGGCTCTGTCAGGGATCGTGACAGAATTATCGGTGCACTTTTCAGTAGATCTGTCAGATTTGCATTGCTCTTAAAACCTTGTTGAGCTGGTTCTCGCAATATTACTTCACTTAGTTTCTGTTGCTATGCGTGCACATTGATTTCGACAATGGACGTGTATTTATCGACTGATGCTGTCTTATAGAATATGTAAACCCTGTACAATCATTCAAAATATACATAATTTATTGAATAGAAACTGGGGTTTTTCAGTTCATCCAACATGACGTCATAATCAACTATGTGACGTACATAATATGCCTTAAGTTCGTCACGCACGCTTACTTGATGAAGGACTAAGCGTGTTGGACGAATTGTAAGTGTTTACCATTTTATATAGAGGGTGTTGAATATTTTGAAACTAATTTGACTGGGCGCTGTTGCTGCAAGAGGAAGCGACACCACCAAGCCAAATTAGTTTCAAAATAGTCAACCGTTTACCTGTGTAGTTTTCTAGAAATTGATAGGAGGTAGTTCAGAGATCGATCGATTCCAATACGTTGAAGTGTGTGCGTGCGTGCGTGCGTGCGTGCGTGCGTGCGTGCGTGCGTGCGTGCGTGCGTGCGTGCGTGCGTGCGTGCGTGCGTGCGTGCGTGCGTGCGTGCGTGTGTTGGGGGGGGGGGCTTAGCTAAAGATGGGCGCGGCTTATTCCGTCATCGATTAAGGGTTCGTGACGAACTTAACTGTGTCATTCATGGCGTAATGAATATATGAGTATGACGTCATATGACTGACTGAGAAAATTAAATCATCCCCTGCGTACTGTCATTGCGATTGCTTCTTCATATTTAAGTCACGCGCTACTGGCGCACAACTCTAATGAGAAATAAGTTTTCACATTTCCAAAGTTATTGAACTAATAGTTTATATCTCTCAATGGCGTGTCTTCAAGAAAATGTTATATTAAGCCGGTCACCTTTCACAAAATTAGGAGAGCCAGGAAATTGGGATCCTCACGAGGTCAGGATTCAATAACAGATTTTAGGGAAGTTAATATTATGGCAGCTGAATTAGTTTACAAATATTGGACAATACTTCAGTCATAATATATAATACCTTGATGACGCTGGCCACACCGGAGCTGAACTGGTCCGGCAGTGGTCCAGTACCGACCGTGTAACCTGCGTTATAGGACTGTGCTGTTGTAATTTACTTTGATGACCCCGATAAAGGAGCGAACCGTCTTATGGAAAGTGATTACGTTTCCGAGTTCATTTTACATGTATCAAGCATATCGCACAATTTCACACAGTCGCGATTACAAGGACAAATATAAGCATCGTACAGCTTGTGTAGCATTGTGTGCGCCAGCGAGTGCGCCACACGAATGTAATCATACACAATCTACTTAAAATTGTGTATAATTTAGTTTCGAGAAACGCACCCTGAGAACGTGTTCATAGAGAATTGGCCCAGTATCGGTATACTTTGGGGCCCGGGGAGTATTACTTGCAGTGACCCGTATCGGGTAGGACGAGAAGGGAATAACTGCTGATACTGTTGCTGCTGTTGTGCCGGCGGCGGCGGTGGCGACGACTGCTGCTGCTGTGGCGGCGGTGACTTTGGCGGCGGCTGCTGCTGTTGCTGCTTTGGTTGTTGTTGTTGTTGTTGTTGTTGTTGTTGGTGGTGGTGGTGGTGGTGGTGGTGGTGTTTCCGCTGCTGCTGTTGCTGCTGCTGCCGTTGCCGCTGCTGCCACTGCTGCTTCCGGGGCGATGACGACAATGACCACAACGGCCCACACATGTAATGCATTCGATGCGTATGCGTGCAAATGTTGGTGACTATTTTGAATCAAATCTGACTTGGTTCCAGTCACATCTGTTTCAAAGTATTAACATCTTACTTATATTATATATTATATCCCACGTAAACAGCGAGAAAGCGCCAGGTGTATACAGGATCACGTGGTTAAAATGTGATAATTGATTTTGATTGGTGGGGCCCATATGATTTGGGGCCGTGGAGCGGTATCCCAGTTAGCGCCTGCCTTAGTGTGGCATAGCCTGCGTTATTAAGGCGCATGGTGTATTACGATTTCCCAAATACCAGAAATAGCAATAATACGGAATACGCACACTCCAATTTCTATAAAGCATGCCGCTGTTTGTCTGGACACTTGACTTCAGAAATTGCGCTGGAGCTTGAGAGTCTCATTGAGAACATCATCGATTTTAGATTAAATGTCTTCGGTGGAGGAATTTCTGAGACTAGATCATTCTTAACACATTGAGCGAATTTAGCTGTCCTTGTAGCGATTGATCTTAGCGCATTAGCGAAGTATTCAATTCTCAAGGATGTATGTACATCGATACGCTGGTATCCGTGAGCACACCCAGCGCCACGGCTGCTATCGATTTCAAGGATACAGAGCTTGCTCGCGATCACAGTTATATGTTAACCCTTTCACCGACAAATCTCGAAATCAGTACAGTTTGCCGACGCATACTAGTATATTCTGTTGCGGTTTGGAAGTTGATGTGACTAGAATCTGCTGCTGTCCAAAGCAGCAATAACACCCCTCATACTAATTTCAAAACATTCAACAGTTCTCCATGTATTGTTATCGGCAAATCCATATACAGGGGAATGCATTGGTAAATGGTTACACAGCGCAATGTGCGCACGGCTGCCGTGACGATACGAATTGCGTGTCAGTCATAGATCCACAAAATAATAAGTGTTGAATATTTTGATACTAACCTGACTGGTATAATCCCCAATTTCCGTTGTTTTTGTGGTATTTGCAATTGTACGAATTGTATGTCATTAAGAAATTCGCCAAAATTAGTTGAATATTTTAGAACTAATATGATTGAAAAAAAAGTTGGAGCACTGTTTAACTTTTACTTTATCAGAAAAACCCCAGATTTATTTCTATTTCTTGTAGGCCGATGTTTCCTAGTCATTTGAACACGAAAAACACCCAGATATGTAAAACGAAGCAAAAACAAAAGAACTGTACAGTGTCAGACAATCTCAGTAGAATATGTTGCTGCTAATTTGACTGGAGACTGTTGTTGTCTAAGGTACCAACGGATTTCGGTCAAATTATTTTCAAAGTATGCAACAGCGTACCTGTTAGGTTGCATTTGAATGTTAATACTGGGATTTCAGTGTAAAATAAGTAAAACGTGAAACATGATAACTCGTATTTAAATTGCTTATTCCAATTTATATAAAGTGTGTGAGTGCGCGAGTATCTATGTGAGTGAGGGTACATGCCTGTATGTGAGCGAGTGTCAGTGTGAGTACACGCGATTGTGTGCATGCTTACTCGTATCATACCGTAATGGTTAACGCAACAACTACCAGGGTTTAGGCGATTTGGCGTGAGTTGACCGATCGCCCGACCGACCGACCGACAGACGGGCAGGCGGGCAGGCAGGTAGGCAGGCATGCATGCATGCATGCATGCAGGCATGCATGCATGCAGGCATGCATGCATGCATGCAGGCAGGCAGGCAGGCAGGCAGGCAAGCAGGCAGGCAGGCAGGCAGGCAGGCATGCAGGCAGGCAGGCAGGCAGGCAGGCATGCATGCATGCATGCATGCATGCAGGCAGGCAGGCAGGCAGGCAGGCAGGCAGGCAGGCAGGCAGGCAGGCAGGCAGGCAGGCAGGCAGGCAGGCAGGCAGGCAGGCAGGCAGGCAGGCAGGCAGGCAGGCAGGCAGGCATGCAGGCATGCAGGCAGGCAGGCAGGCAGGCAGGCAGGCAGGCAGGCAGGCATGCATGCATGCAGGCAGGCATGCATGCATGCATGCATGCAGGCATGCATGCATGCAGGCAGGCAGGCAGGCAGACAGGCAGGCAGGCAGGCAGGCAGGCAGGCAGGCAGGCAGGCATGCAGGCAGACGGACAGGCATGCAGGCAGGCAGGCAGGCAGGCAGGCAGGCAGGCAGGCAGGCATGCAGGCAGGCAGGCAGGCAGGCAGGCAAGCAGGCAGGCAGGCAGGCATGCAGGCAGGCAGGCAGGCAGGCAGGCAGGCAGGCAGGCAGGCAGGCAGGCAGGCAGGCAGGCAGGCAGGCATGCATGTAGGCAGGCAGGCAGGCAGGCAGGCAGGCATACAGGCATGCAGGCATGCAGGCAGGCAGGCAGGCAGGCAGGCAGGCAGACAGGCAGGCAGGCAGGCAGGCAGGCAGGCAGGCAGACATGCAGCAGGCATACATGCAGGCAGGCAGGCAGGCAGGCAGGCAGGCAGGTAGACAGGCATGCAGGCAGGCAGGCAGGCAGGCAGGTAGGCAGGCAGGCAGGCAGGCAGGCAGGCAGGCAGGCAGGCAGGCAGGCAGGCAGGCAGGCATGCAGGCAGGCAGGCATGTAGGCAGGCATGCAGGCAGCCATGCAGGCAGGCAGGCAGTCAGGCAGGCAGGCAGGCAGGCAGGCAGGCAGGCAGGCAGGCAGGCAGGCATGCAGGCAGGCAGGCAGGCAGGCAGGCAGGCAGACAGGCAGGCAGACAGGCAGGCAGGCAGGCAGGCAGGCAGGCAGGCAGGCAGGCAGGCAGGCAGGCAGGCAGGCAGCAGGCATACATGCAGGCAGGCAGGCAGGCAGGCAGGCAGGCAGGTAGACATGCATGCAGGCAGGCAGGCAGGCAGGCAGGTAGGCAGGCAGGCAGGCAGGCAGGCAGGCAGGCAGGCAGGCAGGCAGGCAGGCAGGCAGGCATGCATGTAGGCAGGCATGCAGGCAGCCATGCAGGCAGGCAGGCAGTCAGGCAGGCAGGCAGGCAGGCAGGCAGGCAGGCAGGCATGCAGGCAGGCAGGCAGGCAGGCAGACAGGCAGGCAGGCAGACAGGCAGGCAGACAGGCAGGCAGGCAGGCAGGCAGGCATGCATGCATGTAGGCAGGCATGCAGGCAGCCATGCAGGCAGGCAGGCAGGCAGGCAGGCAGGCAGGCAGGCAGGCAGGCAGGCAGGCATGCATGTAGGCAGGCATGCAGGCAGCCATGCAGGCAGGCAGGCAGTCAGGCAGGCAGGCAGGCAGGCAGGCAGGCAGGCAGGCAGGCAGGCAGGCAGGCATGCAGGCAGGCAGGCAGGCAGGCAGGCAGGCAGGCAGACAGGCAGGCAGACAGACAGGCAGGCAGGCAGGCAGGCAGGCATGCATGTAGGCAGGCATGCAGGCAGCCATGCAGGCAGGCAGGCAGTCAGGCAGGCAGGCAGGCAGGCAGGCAGGCAGGCAGGCAGGCATGCAGGCAGGCAGGCAGGCAGGCAGGCAGGCAGGCAGACAGGCAGGCAGGCAGGCAGGCAGGCAGGCAGGCAGGCAGGCAGGCAGGCAGGCAGGCAGGCAGGCAGGCAGGCAGGCAGGCAGGCAGGCAGGCAGGCAGGCAGGCAATCATACATAATTATAAGAATTGCTGCAACGACGACCACAGCGACGACGACGATACGAATAATGATTATAATAGTGATAATAATGGTAGTAGTAATAATAATGATAATAAGTGATGAGTGATAATAAATTAAAGATACTAATATTAGTCTACATCCACTTTTTATTTTTTTTTTATTTCCGTTGTAATACTCTGTTTGTATTTGTAAATACATTACGCTGTTCAGATAGCATCAGTGTCCATGCAGGACTGGGGCAAAGTAAGCGTATTGCATACCACAGTTGGTCAAGCTGTATTTCCCATTAGCTTAACACGAATTGCCGTTCTTCAAAGTCGACGTCCTGTTCTCGGTATCTAACGAGTCTATCTCACTTCAGACGTCTTTCCAATTTAGCAGTTTATCACCAAATTGTGTGGCATCGGAGTTCAAACTAGTAGAAACCCAAGTTCGATATCGTTAACAGCAATGGAAAAACTATATCAATCTGGAGTACATCAATGCATCCCGGACATGTGCACCAATCTCCGTGTAAATGTAATGGACCTTTCCGGTTTTAGATATGCCCTGCCTAGTTCTAGCTAAGCTCCACCCACACCTCGCTCGTGTTGGGATCGATCGATCTCAAAACAATCTGACTATCTATCAATTTCCAAAAAAACACACAGGTAAGCTTTTGAATATTTTGAAAGTAATTTCAAATCACTTTCAAAATATTCAACAGCATGTTTATTAAATAGCAAAGAATTACAAAGACATACAATTCGTACAACATGTCGGACCCTTTAAGATGTGATGACGGTCTATATGGAACCCGTTGTGACGTAATCATTGTGACGTCAGCATACACATGCTGAGCTGATTATGACGTCATGCGAGGTCAGATGATGGATGGATACTTTGGAAAGGTGAATTGAACTCCGCAAGACCATGATGTTAATAGTGGATGGACATGATAAATAGATGGAATAATAATGTCATATTATAGTATGGAACGATGCCATTTGTGAATGGCATGAGAAAAGAAGGAAGTTAATTGCAACTATGCTCAATCGGCTCAGTGCAAGCACGACTCAAATGTGTTGAGGTGAGATGTTTGTTTATTTAACGAGAAACACAATTCTCTTATGTGATTGAAGTCTCAATGCTGTTAGTAAGATAGTTGAATTATTTTCACGGGTTATTCACTCTGAAAGAAATGATTAATTGAATCTATAGTCGTGGGTTATACAGATGTAATCCAAGATCAATCAAATTGTTCGGAAACGGAATCTGTCATTTCCAATGTTGGACCATAAGTGGGTGCCCTCGTTGCAGTTGCCAGCTCATCAATGGGCAAGAGGGAAATAAAAATGCTATTCGTCGGCATATTTTACTCGAGTTTTCTTCCTCTTTTCATCAAATTGAATAATCAGTGTATGCTTCCGCTCTTTTTGCGCATTGCAAAATACTATTTTCTACCGTCAAATTGATGGTCTCAAACAGAGTAATTACAATCGAGGGATCAATGTGTAACTATGTACCGACCAGTTGTAGCCACGCTCCACCCAATTATTACCTATGTTGGAACCAATCTGTCGACTTTGAATCCTCAATTCATAGATTCCAAATTGGCATTATAAGTGTAGGCTGGTGAATTAAAGAAATATCCAAAATAATGTTTGTTAAAATGTATATTAATCAATTCGGGGTACTTGTCAATGATCATAGGGGAGTGTTCTGTTATTAACCAACATATCACGCAATTAATTGTCATACTCTTGAGTGACAGAACGAAGCCCTCATATGCAATTCGCTATCGTTGGCGTCTTGAGGGTGGCAATCTCGAGAACCTTATGGTCGTGTATAGTAAGCAATTTTTCTGTTGTAGGTAAATTTATTTGTATTTGTGGTGTATTTTATAAGGAAATAACATCGATACACGACGTGTGTCATTCACATGTGCCACACCCCCAAAACGAAATCAAGGACGTCTGCATTGCAGTAGTTCAAAGAGTAAATGATGCTACATAATCGTTACGACTGTTGACAATACACTGTCCAGTCCTTCCACTAGATGGGAGTGTATGCGAAGTTGAATGCATCTGTATCCTGTGAATAAAAGCTTATCCGCTATTTGACATTTCTGGGTATCCATGAGCCAATTTCCTCTATAGCAGCATGCCTTCGAAAACACTTTAACAACCGGGTATCATGGCATTGTTCAATATAAAAATATAATAAACTGACGAAATCATTTAAACAAGTGATTTATCAGTTGTAAGACAATCCTATACTTTTTTGGATTGTACTCGTAATAACAGAATTGTGATGTTCTTAGAGGTAATCCTAACGCTGCCAACATATTGTATTCGATTAGATAGTGGAAACAGGTGTTGAAATATACAAATGCACTTACTAGAACAGGTTGTTACCACGGCGAAGAGCAAATTTCAGTACAAAACATCCACCAATAAGAGGCT
Organism: Chaetoderma sp. LZ-2023a; assembly: GCA_034401795.1. NCBI lineage: Eukaryota > Metazoa > Mollusca > Caudofoveata > Chaetodermatida > Chaetodermatidae > Chaetoderma > Chaetoderma sp. LZ-2023a. The sequence goes on along the minus strand of CM067373.1, from coordinate 75,321,106 downwards.
GTGATCCCATGCTTGCGTTAGGATTATTAATACAGTGCACCAGAATAATCTAACGCAACCCATTACTGTCCATATTATCACTATTGGTCCGTCTAACTGCATGCTTTTGACTTGACATCGAAGTTCTGAGACATCATGTTTCAAAATGTCAGTAATATCATACGCAATATCACAAACTATGACCTCCGAAAGATGGGAGTAGAAGAAAGCAATGCTATTAGGGCCAAGTTGCCTCTCCCTGGTGTTTATAAAACATCTTCTAAGCTTAGCCGTCAGCTTAGAGTGTATAACTCCAATCCGTAGATCAAGTATATGACGTCATAATCAACTACGTCACGTGTATCGCGGCATGACAATCATAATTGGCAGAAATTATCCGTCATGGAGCTGGAATAGTCCACCATGTGCACGAATCGAATGTCTGTGATGCATTCTCTAGTTAATACACATTTTTCTGACATGTTTTAATGAATTTGACTTGGCGCTTTTACTGCCATAGGCAACAGCACGACCAAGTCAAATTAGTTTCAAAATAGTCAAAAGCTTACCTGCATAGTTACCTTGAAATTAGGATTCTCCAAATGCTGGGTTCATAGTATACATACACATATCGCAATACACGCATAGCGTTGGCGGGTATTAGCTTGAAATGGCTGGGGAATAACTGGGCATTATGTTTGTTGCCGGCATCTAATCGCAAAGTCAGGAGTCACTGTGATCAGCCACCTTGCAATGAAAAAATGCCACTATATTGTTCCCATTCACGGCGTCTGTGTTCTTACATTTAATCGGTACCTAGGGAGCCCACTCCCGTGTCGGGCCGCTAGCAGCATGACAATTAGGGGGTGGGCACATCCTGTTTCAAAAGCATAAACTGTACGGCTTCAATGGGAGTTGAATTGTTAATTTGTGCATGAGTTTATACAATTCTGAATTGTTAGAAAGCAGGAAAGCCTGCATAATACCATACTTTGTATTATATGTAGTATTATTCTAACTCAAACGTGAACATACCAACAATGGCGCATGGATAACATACGGCTAACAAAAAAACGTGCTATCTGAACTCTCCGAGCCCGCTATAAATTAAAAGATGTGTTGATGTTAATTTTGGAACTAATGTCACGAGGGAAATAATATGCCTTATGCCAGTAAAAGTTCCAAATATCCAACCTCTTATATTTATGATGTTCTTAAAATCAAGATTATGGAACAATAGGTGTTCGTATGCTAACCCCAACATAAAATGTGCGTTTATGTTACAATCAGCAGCAACGTGACCTTTAATCTGAAAAGAAAGCATGCATTGTACACGATATTAACCAGCAGCGTGTGTGCTTAACACCATTTATCACCTCATTTATGCACCTCGCTAAACATCAACTCATTAGGGGAATAATTTAAACCAGGTAAATGCAAGTGGGTACTGGACGGAATACTCCTATACTTCATTGCTAAGGGTGTAAGATCGCATTTATGGATTTCTAACAATAACGCCGGGAGAAAGTATGACACGATTACGTATGGGCTGTGTATCTTCGAACCGTGTCTGAACATTTTTAATATAACATATGTATGCCGTTCACATGCTATGATTTAGATAGACTAATTTCACAGCCAACTGGCTTCCCGTATTTACCTCCAGAAATGCAACATATGCCATCTAAGCGCATCTCGATTTTATGATTTCCAGAGCACCCACCCCGTTTCGAGATACGTCAATACTTTCCTCGCCAACACGCAGTTCGATTCCCCTTTTGTAGGATATTGAATGCGCAACTGAGATACCGTACACCATTCTGCTTTTAATACAATCTCCTGCATTTTAAAATGTTCTTCCTCATTGTTCTTCCGTATGCTGTTGGCATGGTGGATAGCATTCGGAAAATGACTGCGAAAATGACGTTTACGAGTGATCATGTACTGGTTAAAAGGAGGTGATAGGTAATTGTGTGAGTGTCTGAGTTCGTTTATGTTGGTATATCTTAATCTCCAGCCGAGTAGTAGTGTCGGAATTAAAATGATACCACCTCCCTCAACTGGATTTCCATTTAAACAAATGGCCATGACCCCACAGTCCGGGAGAACCTCCTCACGATACCCGCCAGTGGCCGGCCTTTCTTAATCTGATCGGTATCCTGAGGAGGGTTTTCTATCTGTGGGACACTTTTCTACCTATCCTACCTATCCAACCTATCCTATCCTACCGATCCTACCCCACCATTCTCCTACCCACCCTGTTGCTATTCCAGCCGGCTGGTGTGTGTGTGTGTATGTGCGTGCGTGCGTGCGTGCGTGTGTGTGTGTGTGTGTGTGTGTGTGTGTGTGTGTGTGTGTGTGTGTGTGTCTGCATTGCTTTTACCCTGCACTGGGGAGTATCACGGTGGGTCTTTATCTAACCTGGTCATATTACCCCGGCCAAGCGTCTTACCTAGTTTCGAAATTTTAGGTAAGTGCTAGCGAGGTCTTTTGAGTGGATTTGAACCCCAGTCTGCAGTCTGGAAATCGTATGCAATACTCTATTCGTTTGACCCACCCAAACACTACTAAAATCCCGCCTCTTAGTAATCTTATCTCTGAGCGTGAGTGACTGCGCTTATCAGTCTGATGTCACTTCGAGATAACGCAGTAACAGCAATGCATAACTTATCAACTGTAATTACTAATGCATACATGGCCGATGTAGTTAAGGCGTGAGATCCTTGTTTTGCGTTTATTAGCAAACTTAAAACCACAGGTTCAAATCTCGCTATTACCACGTGTGGCTAACTCGGCCATTTCTGGTCCTATTTTAAAATGGTAAACAGTTTTGAAATTCTCGCTTCATTCCGGTCCTGATCGGGGACAAGAACGCTGAGAATGAAGTGATGTATCGGTAAAATATAAGCATACCTTCTCTCACCATACCGACACGTGGATCTAACGTGTGCGCATGCACGCTACGCGTTCTTACGGACTTAGCCATACCTCTCTCATAGGGAGTTATAGACATGCGCGTACTATCCTATCCACGCACCGCCTCCCCGCACACATCTGAACGCCCATTTAGAGACATGGATCCACAGGGATATACACCATGATTACTGTTGCGCAGCTTCGCGCTTTTGTAAAGCAATTCGGCCTTAGAGTCTACTCTAAGGCCAAGAAAGCTGACCTTCTACAGATGATCGGGCAGATCCGTGCCGAGGAGTGGCAGAAGCGACTCTCCCAAGCAATTAATATGGGAAGCTTTCCAACGCTTACCAAAGAGGATCCTTGGAATCCCAACAAGAAAGCACAGCGGATACGTGAGCTTCGTCAGTTGGATGAGGAGGTGACTGCTAGCTTGCGAGCCAAGAATGTAGAGAGTTGGATGGTGGCCCATCCCCAGGAGCGCTTCACTCTCCAACGCAGGATCGCTAAGCGATGCCACGGTCTGAACCCAGCCCAGAGCATAAGGGGGCTGAGGTCTGAACCCTTAGCTCGGAGTATAAATAAAAAAAAAATAAAAAAAAAATAAAAAAAAATAAAATAAAATAAATAAATAAAATAAATAAAAATAAATAAAATAAAATAAATAAATAAACTTTATTTAAAGAGGGTACATCGTCAGTGGCCTGATCTACCCGAGGCCCTCTCGGAACAGTTATATTTACACTATGTACACTATTTAATTTAATTAAACTATGTACAGGATAAACAGCTAATTACAATGTGTACAACAAAAGCAACAGTGGAGAATAAATTATTAAAATCAGTTCGTGAAGGTATGTGATATTTACATTATGCTTCTTAAAGCGGCATATAAAGCACATGTCGCTACTCTGAAATATGTCTATTTGCAGACCATGAGTATGCCATTTCAGAGATTTTACCGACGGAATGACTGGCTCGGCAATCGAGCCAATCATTGCAGCGGTAAGATCTCATAAATTACACACTAATGCTCTGCAAGATAACATTTTCTATGAGGAAATCAGTCAAATTGTTAAGATCGATTCTTTGGGCAAATATTACCATTATGCTTCCTAATCTTGAAATATGTCCATTGGCAGACCACGCGAGTGCGACTTTTGCAATCTTACCACTGAAATGACTGACACTCTCTAGTCTAGCCATTAATTTCAGCGGTACAATCTTAAAAATCGCACTCTATTGATCGGCAAATTTACATTAGGGTTTTCATCTTTGGTTCTTATTCTTTCAGATTATTTAGTGTCTAATGAATTAAAGACGCATGGGCAACTCTTACTCTTGAAAATGCGTCTTGGAGAGTAAAAAAAAAAAAAAAAAACATAGTAGGCCTACGTACGTGCCTACTCAAACAGAGGCCTATATACATGCATGAACGCGCGCACGCGCGCACGCGCGCAGAGAACTTACATACGAGGATATTTACACATACACCCCTGTTCTTACAAAGGCACTTTTCTTGATCAATTCGCTTTTAAATGAGCATAGATGTTATTTTTGAAGGACGCAAGGGATGGTGACTGTGTAATGCTTGTTGGTAGTGTATTCCACATTTGGGATGCCATATATATGTAGCTGTTCTTGCCATAATCTGTTCGGATTGTAGGTGGTCTTAAGTGACCATAAGTTTTAGATCGTAAGTTTCGTTTGTGGGCTTCATCTATGGGTGTAAACATATCCGTAATATAGCTAGGTGTAAGATTGTTAAGGGCTTTGTATGTCATGATGTTTGTTTTCATGGTCATTCTTTCACCTATGGTTGTCCATTTTAACGTGTCATATAACGGTTTAGACGGAGTTCTGTGTGGGACGTCCAAGATAATCCTTGCTGCGCGTTTCTGTAATTTTTCTAGTTTACCTATCAATGCCGTATTGCCTACATAATACACTAAGCAGCAATAATCTACATGAGACAGTATATATGATTTGTAGAATAAATTACGCTCATCGATATTCATGTATTGTTTGTTTTTCTTCAACATATAAATAAGGGAAGCTATTTTGCTGCATATTTTGCTTACATGTGGTTGCCATGATAGATTATCATTAATATGTAAACCTAAAAGTTTTGCATCGTTTACTATGCCTAGCTCACCGTCACCTATTGGAATTCTAATTTCTGATGTATTAATTTGGTTTAGTTTACGAGTTGTGCTTATCATTAACAATTTAGTTTTATCTGCATTTAAAATCATTTTGTTATTTTGACACCAGTTTTGTACTGATGTCATATCACCAGTCAGATGTTCGACTACATTTGGCACATTGTCAAAGCTACAATGCATGGTTGAATCGTCACAGTACATATCAATGTTACTGTTTATATCCATATAAAGGTCATTAACATAAATAATAAATAACAGAGGTCCTAATACTGAACCCTGGGGGACACCTACTGTTATCGGTGACATACTCGAAATCTTGTCAGAAATTGACACATACTGTTGTCTGTCTTCTAAATATGATGAGAACCATTTTAGCGAAAGAGGGTCAAATTTGTATATGCCTAATTTATGCAGGAGTATATCATGGTTAACAAGGTCAAAGGCCTTCCTAAAATCTATCATGATAGCTCCTACAAAATCGCCCTTATCGACTGAGAATCGCCATTTCTCTATCAATTTTAGCAGCGCTGTTTCGCAAGAATGCTTTGGCCTGAATCCTGATTGAGATTCGTATAGTAAATGATATGTACTTAGAAATTTATATAAATAATTATGTATATGCCGTTCTATAATTTTTGATAGAATTGGCAGTATCGAAATGGGTCTATAATTACTGATCTCGGCTTTATTATCTGATTTGTGTAATGGCTTTACCTTGGCGTATTTCCACATTGTAGGAAATACGCCAGTATCAATACTTTTATTTATGATGGCAGTTACTGACGGCGCGATGATCGGTGCAGATAATTTTAGAAAATGGGCGTTAAGTTCATCATACCCTGCCGACTTGTTTGTTTTTAATTTCGATATTTCATCATAGACATAGGCTACTGTTACGTTAGGTATACTAAAATTAACCCCTTTTGGTACTTTACTGTTAACGTGATTTACGAGCCTGCCTGTCTTAGTTATTGCGTTGTCTTGGGTATTTATCGAATTCGCTAGGTCGGTTGCAACTGTAGTGAAATATGAATTGAACATCTCACAGTGTTGGGCAGTGTCCCTAATTTCCCGTCCATCGCTATTATGTAAAACTAGTGGCATTTTGCTAGATTTTGGGTTGATGCTTCTCATGATGTTCCATATATTTGAGGGATTCTGTTTATGCTCGTTTAACTTTATACTAAAATATTGACACTTTGCGCTTTCTATTAAATACATTACATTATTTTTCAACTCCCTATATTTAACCATATCATTTACTTTTTTAAAATAATCGCGCTTTTTCATTGCTTTCAAAATATTATCATTAATCCATCCAAGTTGACAGTATTTCTTAACTCTACGTTCAATAATAGGGGCATGGTTGTTCAGAATAGCAAGAAAAGTTTCATGCCATAACGCGAGAGCTTCATTTGGATCGCATATCATATTAATCATTTCCCAATTATATTGAGATAAATCATTAAGGAATTTAATATTATCAAATTTCTTTCTGCACCTGTATTTTATCGTATGGTGTGTCTGAGATTTGTACGTGACGTTATTCCGCACAACAAACACTGGAAGATGGTCTGCTAGGGCTAGATCGCCTACGCCTGCTTCAGTAATTGTGCTCTTGTCAGTGACATAGATGTGGTCGATTAGGGTGGCAGTCTTCTCCGTGATTCTAGTCGACTTAGAAATTAGTTGTTCTAAATGAAATCCATCCATCACTGATTGCCATTTTGTAGGTATCGGTAGATGAAAGTTAATATTGAAGTCGCCTATTATAATTATATCCGGGTTATGTAGATAGGCTGCCTCGAGTAAAGGTTCGAACTCGTCTATCCAGCTAGCTGGCGAATTTGGCGGCCTATAGACACAGCCTAACAGAAAAGGTTTCGTTTTATACGGCGTAACTTCAATCCATAATAACTCTAACTCTGCTGATTCTAACTCCTCCCGCCTGCAATACGTCTGATTCTCTTCTATGTAGATTATGATACCGCCCCCATCCCGATTTGCCCGATCTTTTCTCTCAAAATTATAGCCATTAATATCTATTTGATTACTGTTTATTACGTCACTTAGAACTGTTTCTGTTGTGGCGAAGATTTCTAATTCCTTAATGGATTTTTCCATGATTATTTTCAATTGATTCATTTTTGGGAGTATGTGTTGTACATTTATGTGTCCTATTCGCATGCCTTTCGTGTTTATTGCAAACGAAGGGGAATCATATTCCTGCGTTGATTTAATAAAATTGTAACTACACTTCCATTGACATAATGGCTTATCAACATAATCATGCGCATATAGATGGTTTTCGCCATCAATGTTGCAATACGATATAATATTAATGAAATTCAGAAATCGTACTTTGACCATATAGCTGAAGATATTAATATATTCCAAATACAGATTATTTTTATTTAATCCGCTATTATTATTATTATTATTATTATTATTATTATTATTATTATTATTATTCTTATTAAGTATATTATTATTATTATTATTATTATTATTATTATTATTATTATTATTATTATTATTAAGTATATTATTATTATTATTATTATTATTATTATTATTATTATTATTATTATTATTATTGTAGTTACTAGTTACAGTGATTGAATTAGCATTATCATTAATACAAACGGGTGCAATTATTGCATCGATATTAGCAATAATAGTTTTATTCTGAATGTTAGCACTAATAGTACAGTGGTTGGCATGTTGAATAGCTGGTGTCGCATAGCCTATATTAGAGTGAGCATTGCTTGCTGTAGAATGTGAGGTGGTCGCGGCATGACAGCTAGCAGTATCGCTCGCATTGGCCGCAGCAGTTTGCGTTACTAGAGTATTGGAACGCAAGACACGACTTACGGTTTTGTCATCATCTATTAAGGCATCTCTATTTAAATGATCGCTATTAGGATATAACAGATCGAATCTGTTACTGACCGGGACATTATAAATAGATTCAGTACAATAGACAGGTCTAGAAATTGACATGTTATCGGCATGGTGATTATCATGATCATGAACATGTTCACCATGCTGTTGTTGATGCTGATGCTGCTGCTGATGATGACGATGCTGATGCTGATTATGACGATGATGACAATCATCATCCTCATCATCATCATCATCATCACCATCATCACCATCACCATCATCATCATCATCATCATCATCACCACCACCACCACCATCATCATCATCATCAGCATCATCATCATCATCATCATCATCATCACCACCACCATCATCATCATCATCGCCACCACCATCATCATCATCATCATCAACACCATCATCATCACCATCAGCGTCACAAACAGTAATGACATCACTAGCATAATTATTATCTGTATTATGATAGTTTGTTCGTGTAGCATCTTGAGTCTTTATTATGTAAACAGTATTTTGGATGGGCACTCCTTCCTGGCCGACATTTTAGTGTCCAGGACATCGGTTAGATTTGTAACCGTATTGATTGCAGCTATGGCACAGAACCGGTCGACCGTGGCGGCACATTGACGATTTATGATTGGGTTCTGCACACAACTTACAGGCTGTATTAATTAAGATAGTAACATATTCATTTATGCAATGTACGAGTACCGTTGAACCGCTTTTGTTGAGGTGAAGCTTGTCTGCGAAGAACAACGAATTGTCTATCGTACCTGGTCTGCTCCGAGAATAGAAACACTCCGCCGATTCAATTACCGTGAAGTCCATAAATTGTTCACGGACTTCCAAGTGTCTGTTGAATGCGTGGATGAAATCTTGTCGCTTGTTGTTATCACCGCGCGGGCACAGTTCGCAGATATATAATTTGCACTGTGGTGCAAGAATGTGTAGGTCAAGCACTAATGATTCCATATCATTGAGCGCGTCACCGACCGGACCGTCAGAGTTGTTGGTTCCCGCCATTACGATTATATTGTTATAACCAGCCAGCTCAATGTTATATAGAACCTCTAAAATGTCCATAATTTTAGCACCTCGGCAACACATCACTTGTACGGATGGGTCTAGGCCGTTTTCATTAATACCTTTGACTATTGATGATCCAATGATCAATGTCTGTTTGTCCGCCTTAGCCACGTGATTGGCAAACTTTGGATTGATAGTAGACTTCTGATTTGTAATGACCACAATTGGTTTCACGCATTTAGGTAGACATTTTTCTGATTTTACGTCCTTTTTGGTCTTTGGCTCACATAGTTTTGTATCTACTGGACCCGCGCCATTCCTTCCTGTATCTGAAGCATCGTCCGTCTTAGGCGTTATTTTAACGTTATCTAGGGCTACTGTTTTGTGACTATCAATTGGGTGGTCATTTGAACTTATGATTCCGCCCGGACCAACAGCTATATCAACAGTTGTTTTAGCTTTTGACATTGGCTTTTCACGTGTCTCATTTTCAACTGGCCTATCCGTCACAATCTTATACCCTGTAGGCCTACTCATAAGTGACTTATTTACATCCGTCAGTTTCTTGATTTCCGCATCCTTTGCTTTAATTATCTCTCGTAGGCTAGTGATTTCGCGCTTGAGTTCCTCGGTTTTATGATTTTGTGTCGCCGAAATCCTAGCAACTGGTGTACTGACCAGTTCAGGGGTGAAATCTATCTCCTTCGGTTTTGTGTCATGATTATCCAGCTGTGTTGGCTGGGAGATGTCAAGTGATACATTTAACAATGTCTGAAATCTTAAGTCGTCGCTTGCCGATATTTTTTACCACACCGATGTATTGTCGCCTTCTTTCTGACCGTTGTCATAGTTCCCTACATACACATCACGAGATAAATGAACTAGCTCGGTCGCGATCCAATATCGTGAATTCGGGCCCTGAACGTGTATTTTGGACGTAGTCGGATATAGAGTCACGGTTGCCTTACAGTCATTTACCACAGAGACAAAATGGCTAACTCTAAAGATAACACCGTTTTCATAGTCGTCGCCTTTAATTTCTCCTTCACCATAGCATTCTTCAAACTTAGATAACCACTTGGAAATTGAATTCGAGTCTTTTACCGTCACAGTCACAGAAAATATATTATACTTAATCATGAAATATTCATTTTCATGACAAGTTACATTTTCACTCTCTAAGCTGGTATCATTGGTAAATAACTCAGGTGTGCTATCGGCTAGGGCTAAACACTGCGGGCCGGATGCCGCCATTATTAGTAGGTTACTACCTAGCTGACCATTGTTAGCGGATTACTACCTAGCTGACCATTGTTAGCGGATTTACTATACACGTCGTCTGGCTAAAAACAACACTGCCCTGGCTAAATAGTCACTTAATAATATATGGATTTGAAAACTTTTGATATAAAATCTCTGAAAACTCTCAAATTACTATAAAGTTACACAAAACATTTACGCCATCATAAGCACATCGCTCTTATCTACAAACTGATATAAAGATTTATCACAACAAGACACAATAAATATAATAATTTCTATGTTATTTGCGGAGCGAAATTTCAGATTCCTACACACAAAACGTTAATAGACATAAGGCGAGAAGGCGAACACATTCTCGACCAGCGTCTCAGCGAAAGGGAGAGAGAGGATAGAGGATGCCGGTCAGTACGCTGGACATTCGTCTGGAAGGAGACCTCACAAGCCAGATCATGCAAAAGATCCAGCAGACTGTCCAGAACGCCTTCTACCTCCGCTACACCCATCTGCTTGGGACAGGCCCCTTCCCAGACTGGCAACGACAGAAAAAGAGTATGACTTCCGTCGACAACTACAGGAACAACCTGTATCTCTGGAGATGTCTAGCAGTCCACCGAGGAGCGAGAGCTGATAGAAGTACAGCTCCTGCACGAGAGCTTGCCGCACAGTTCTACGGCATGACAGTACCTGATGTCCGCAAGACCTCGGTGGATCAGCTGGACAAGGTAGAGTTCTTCGCCAAGATCGGGATTTGCGTGTATGAACCAACCAAAGAGGGCACCTGGCACATGATCGGGCAAGTGGCGCACTAGCATGACACCATGACCGTCGGAGTGTGGGACCAACACGCCTTCTACATCAAGAACATCTCCAAGCTGGCAGATACACTAGTCTGCAGTCACTGTCAGCAGAGGTTTACACAGGCATGCAATCTTCAAAGCCATGCTGATCACTGTACAGGCGGCAAAACAAAAATCGTGTGTCCTAGCCAGAAGCTTGAGGCACCACAGTCTCCATATGAGAAAGCCTTCTATCCACCCCAACCATCCAGCTCAGCGGCTACTCGTTGGATCGAGTATGAGTCGAGAAACAGATGCGTATGCATACACCATGTAGAGTGAGTGCACGGTGGCGAGCGTTGGATCGAGGGCACTCCCGTAGATGGTTATGATCTGACCACCAACACCGTTTACCAGTTCCTTGGCTGTCACTGGCACAGATGTCCACAAACCAGCGAGATGAGGTTGCCGAACAAAGATTCCGCCAGACAGTCCTGAGACCCTCTGGATGCACACTTGTGGTACAGTGGGAGTTCTGTATAAAACGCTGCCCAGGCGTCCCTAAACGAGTTCGGACTGTCCCATACCCACACTTCATATTTTACGACTTCGAAGCACCCCTAGATGATATCAATACTCATCCCACGGAGACTCTCACGATCGTGAGTACTCACATACTTATCTCAGTGTCAGTTGGCTGCTCCTTCGAGGGCGGCACGAGTGAGCCCACTCACCTCTGCAATCCTGACCCCCAAGAAATTATCAGAGAGTTCCTGCTGGAGATCCAACGGCCAGCATCTCTAATCCGGACAAGGGTTAGGGTACAGTACATACCGACAGACCTGGACAAGCTCCCAATGCAACAGCAGCAACTTATCAACGAGTGTGTGACCAAGTGCCTGTTCTGGGGTTCAACTCTAAGTGGTATGGCCTGAACCTCATCAAGAAGTACGTTGTCGATGAGCTAACTGACAGTACAGGTACAGTGAAAGTCGCCAAGAAAGCTAGCCAGACCATGTTCTTCATCACACCTGAGATACGGTTTCTCGATGTGCTGAACTAACTCGGCCCAGGAGTCTCATACGAGGTATGGGTCAAAGATTACGGGTGTACACAGCAGAAGAGCTGGCTCCCATATGAATGGTTTGACACACATGAGAAGCTCAACTATCCAGGGCTTCCTGACTACTCAGCATAGACATCTAAGCTATAGGGGGTGGGGGGGTGTGGGTGGGGGTGGGGGGGGGGGGGGTGGGGTGGGGGGGGGGCTACCTCTTGATGCGAACAGAGTGAGAACAGTGTAATCAGACATTCAGGGAGCATGGAATTTGGACATTCGCCAACTGGCTGCGACACTACAACAACCTGGATGTCAGTCCATTCATCGAAACCCAGGAGCGGATGCGGGAGTTCTACACAGAATGAGAAATAGACTTCCTCAAAGACGCGGTGTCTCTCCCAGGTGTGTCACTGCAGTACCTCCTACGTGGAACTGCTCAGCACATGCCGGATGTTAGCCTCTATTCACTGGACAAGGGCGCCTACGAAATGCTGAAGGGATCTGTTGTTGGCGGTACCAGCATTGTATTCACCAGAGACCAGTGTGAGCGTGTCTGCCAACGTCTACTCGGCTACGACGCAAATGTTCTGTACCTGTTAACGATGGCCAAAGAGATACATGTGGTAAGGAGAAAGTGCTCCATTGGTCTGGGGCCAGTGGGGTAGCTAACTTTAATGAGGCTCTACTCGCAGACAGCTGGTTTGTGTTTGCTGAGGTGGATATAGAGGTCCACATGGCTCTGTGGGCAAAGTTCGAGGAACTGCCTCCTCTCTTCTATAACCGCGAGATCCCGGTAGAGGCAATCTCGTCTGAGATGGTGGCCTATCTATGGCGAACAGGGATGAAGCGGCTCACCACCCATACGCTGGTCGGTGCCCTCTCTGGCAAGAACCAGCTGCTGTATGCCCCGACCCTCAAGTGGTATATAACCCATGGCCCGGAGATCACTGCTGTATACAACACCATAGTCTATGAGGCCAGCGCCAATTCGAGTGGTTCGTGGAGAATGTTTTGGAGGCCCGCCGCTCGGGGGATGTAGATAAGCGCAAAGTGCTCTTGGCAGATCTCTTCAAACTCCTCGGCAACAGTGCCTGCAGGCAGCTCATTGAGGCCCTAGAACGTCATAGCAACACCAGCTTCATGAAGGATGAACGTGTGGTAGACAAGGCCCTGCGTAATGCATGGTTCAAAGATCGGTGAGTCATACGAGCTCCAGAGTCGCAAGCCGAGAATCACAATTCGAAGGCCCTTCCAGGTGGGGATAGCCATTTATGAGCTCGCGAAGCTGCGAATGCTGGCGTTCTACTATGAGGTCCTTGATCGCTACGTAGCTCTTAACAGCTTTGAGTACCTGCAGATGGACACTGACTCCGCATATATCGTTATGACAGGCTCCAACCTCGACGACGTCATTCGCCATGAGATGCGAGCAGAGTACCAGGCTCATAAAGGGGACTGGCTATCTTGGGACAAATGGTCTGGATGGACTCCGGGACTGTTCACGCTCGAGTTCGAAGGCCCTCGTGGCATCAGTCTCTGCTCCAAATGCTACTACATGGAGAGCGCAGCTGCAAGTAAGTGCTCGGCTAACGGATTGTCAAAGCGGCAGAATGAGGTCTCTTGGCAGAGGTTCTACAGCACCCCACATGGCGGGATGGACAGGGTTGGACAGAAAAAAACCCTGAGGCGTACGCATGCCCAACCTTGGGTATGGTGACGTACGTGCAGGAAAAACTCGGACTCTCCGCTTACTATGATAAGCGCCATGTGCTGCCAGATGGGGTCCATACCGAGCCTATCGAGTATCATGTTAGCACCCTAGCGGGTGGTAGCTGTGTGTCTTCAGGGACAAGCTGAAGCTCTTCTATGACAAATGGTCGCCTAGGCACTCCGTGCTGGTGTGCCAGGTAGTACAGTGTAGGCCACCCCTCCGCCTCCACATACCTGTCAAACCTGTGAACGAACATCTATCGAACAGTTAGGACCAGCTGCACGCCGTCGCGCACCTTCCAGTTCACAAGGCTAATACAGGTACCGAACCAGAGCATCAGGGGGTAGGCACTCCTCTCCCTGTTCGCTTCTCTAGAGCTGTGACCAGCAGAGTGGCTGATAGCCTCTACCGGCTTCTTCACAATTAACCTAGTAACTTCGGCATTGGATCTCTCCACCAGAGCAGGCAGCCCTCTCACCCATACTCTAGAACATTCACTCGGCGCGGCCATGTCCTGGGCATATTGGTGTGGGAACAGTCTCTCTGCCAGTGTCCGATTCCACCGCTCAACGAGAGCCTGGGCATGGTGATGACCTACCGTGCATCGCCTAACTGCCGCACCGTGTTTCCGCATGAGGGCTGCAGTCTCCCCTCTGAACTCCTTACCCTCATCCACCTGCAACAATTCCGGCCACTGGAGTGGATTTTCTGAAGCCTCGTAGACACCCTGGAATGCCTGGGCCACCTGGCCAGCTGACTTGTCTGTGAGCGGTACTGCTGCCTTGTACCTGCTGGCGACATCAACGAGGTGATGGCCTACTTGTAGATCTTACGAACAACCGAGTCATGTGGAAGGAATAGAATATCTGCCCGGTGAACTCTGTTCGGGACAGTTTCCTTGAAATGTGCATGCCTGATGTGCCGTGGACGAGGTATGTATATCGCCTGGTGGCTGAGCCACTGGCTAACTGTCTCCAATGTGAAGTTGTGGCCCTTGCGACGTGCAGATTCGAGTAGTTGAGGGCGCTCATGGTAATATCCAGCAGGCTGATAGTAGAGTTCCTCAAGAAAGACGGTTGATAAACTCCCAGATTTTATCACTAACGTACACTCCCGTCCTGTCACGCACGGCCTGGATGAACTCTAAACAGACGAACAGACGGCCACCATTCATTCGACCACCTCCGTACACTGGCGTCTAATCTCTGCTGGATCCTCACTGAACAGTAGTTTATCGACCAACCCTCGGAAGTTAAGGGCCTTGACCAGGCAGTACAGAGACGCCATCCTTAAACAGTATGGCTTAAATGTTCGGCGGCCCAGATGGCTGCGAGTGCTATGGCAACGTACAGTTATCTAAGGAGAAGTTTGAGCACAGCAAAGCCCTCGAGCATATACGCCAGAGGAAGGCACGCCGACGACAACTCCGACCTCGGGACAACCAGAGCCTCAAAGAGGCAGATGAGAGTCTAGATTAGTACTACGAGGCTGTATCTGAGTCAATGCTCGACTATGAAGCATCGACAGGTCAGAAGACAGCAGAGCTTATGGTAGTGGTGGCAGCTGCAGCGGTGAAGACATGAGTCGTGCTTTATGCACGCTCAAGCTGAATACCTGAAGTGTCCGATTCACATACCTTAGCCTAGCCAAAGTAAAGAACCGTCACACCTAATGAGCGAGTACTAGATATGAGGGTTCTGATGTTGAAGCAGAGCCGGGTGCCCTGATGAGGTGGGATGTCCCTGCCCCCGAGGTGGTGATGGCCCTCGAGTGCCGAAGTGCATATGACTTAGTTTTCTGTCTGTAGAGTTGTAAATCAGCCAGCTCGCGTACTTCACCAAGAACATTGGTCCCAGCAACCACAAGCTTGAAGTCGTCTAGCTTATCCACCTGCTGGATGGCTCCTCCCTTCTGAACCAGGACCGCAGGAGCAACACAGTCCGATGCACCATGATGCAATGTCAGCTCTACCGATTAGTTAGCTGTGGCTTGGATCTGCTGTTCTTGCTCCACATGCACGATCCGCTGTTTGGAACCTGTTTGCTTCAGCTCCTGTTCATTCTCGTCATGCCAGACATGAAGTCTTGGAGCATTCATCGTCGCATCTGAGAGCTGCTCATTGGACACCCGGGGGAACAGCCTGTCCTGCATGGCAGCCGATTCACGTGTGTGTTCTCGAGAGGGTTAAGAGTGGAACTGCGACAGGCTTCTCGACACCTGCCCGTAGTTCGAATTCCTGAACCCATCATTGCACCCCACAGCGTAGTACCCTTTTCCTTTCGCATAGACGGTTGGGCCACGAGCCAGCGGACCTAGGACTCGGTGCCCATCGTTCACATAGGTGGTGTCCACGGTGCTGTTGCTCTGCATGCTCTCCCACCTGTTCAGCACCTGCGGGCACTCTACCGTCTGTTCTATTGCGCTCTGAGGCTTGAACTCGAGTGTCATGCTCTTGATCTCGTGGATCTGTGCCGATATTGCAAAGCCAATGTACTTCCCAGCAGCGGACAACGGGATCTCATCGTGTATACTAGGTGGAACAGTGCGGTGTGATGTCATGGGTTCAATGGCCCCATCTGGATGTTGCACATACGCAGCATGTTTAAGGTCTGGGTATTAAACGGTTGCCATGATTGGTATAGTTCTCCAGAAGATTGTCTATTGGCAGCAGCACAAGTTGGCACGACAGCCACGGCGTCCACTGTCCCACTGTGACAGGGTCTAAAGACTGCTTCGTGACATCAACATTATCCACGAGCGAGCCAAGGTCACATCACTCTCTGATGCGGAGATGCTGGCCATCATAGAGGAAGGAGCACGGGCTCGTAGTACAGAAGAACTCCTGACTCGGATACTCTACCAGAAGTTTGATAGCACCCAGGGCAAGGTACTACCCAACGTACCCGTGGTCCCAACCAACAGTCCTGTTATTCTAGCTCTCCAAAATGCGAGGGACGACCCCAAATATCTAATGCCATTCGGGAAGTGGGCTGCAATATTTAGCCTCCATAGCCAGGAAGAGCGAGATATGCTGGATAGCCTCCAGTCTGGAGCAAATAACTACTTCAGGGAGGAGGTCAGTGCTGCCGTAGCGGAGAGCCATGACACCAGTCATGCAGAAGGTACTCAGGAGGCGATCACTGTTGGCCGCAAGGAGGTTGTTGAGCACATCTTCAACGAAGAAGGGCGCAGGAGATTGGCCAGTGATCTGGAAGCATTTACGACATTCCCAGATAACTACCAGGACTACCTCATCAAATCCCCTCACAAGCCAGATGCTAAGCGTGGATGGCTAAAGTGGGTCTACCTTGAGAAGAACCAGATGAAGAGAATCCCAAAAGATGACCCTCAGTGGTTTGAGTTTAAGCGACAGTAGGGACTGCCGAATTAGCTTCTGACGAAGTAGCTTCTGACGAAGGTTCTCAAGCATCTGACGAAGTAGCAGAGACCATGGACGAAGTAGCGGAGACCACACAGCCTTCTGATGAATGAACAAAGTTGCCGCAGCTGCGACAGTCTGCCAGTGATGGCGCGTAGAGGAGGCTAGTTTCCTGGCTGGATTCAGCTTGTAGGTGAAGGTCTGCGCCTGTTCCAGAGATGGCTTGAAGTGTGGCAGCTCACCTGTCTCCTTGGTGCTGAAGATGAAGGGTACAGCTCAGCTGCCCTCTGTACACCTGCGATAACGTCTCCTTTGGTCTCCTTGACGGTTAGGCTGTCGTATATGGTTTCGAGCATGGCACGTCCACACTTGAAGCTGAATCATAGCAACCGGGCATTGTGGTGGATGTCTGATGAGATCTTGCGCGTGTACTTCTGAAAGAGGATGAAGACAGTTATCTTTGTGTGCCGGATGCGCCTGGTGATGTTGCCGAGGTAGGTGACTGTCTTCTGGTCCATTGCAGGGTCATCGATAACTAGAACATGTGGTTCTGTCAGCCAGGCTGCCAGCAGCTTCTCCATCAGTGCATGGAGGTTCTGCGTCTTGGTGATTGGGCCATTGTATCATTGATCATTACAGTCAACCGCCTCAGTGGTAGAGTCAGACACCAGAAGGATGTAGTGAGAGTGTAGATGTTCGGCCAGGAGGGCCCGCAGCAAGATGTTTTTCCAGTGTCCTGATGGGCCAATCATCAGCACCACCTGGCCAGCATCGGAGTCGAATGGTACAGACATGCGTGCGGAGGATGGTTAGCACTTGGTCGGCAGTCGCCTTGTCTATATCTGGGAGACTAAACGGCAGTACTTCCTGCACCAGATCTTTCGCCTGCAGAGCGGGGAATCATGCACCTTCGGCAGATACGAAGGATGCGATGGAGCCATCAAGCATGACATCCCAGCAGCAGCTGAGAAGATAGCGTAGATGCATGTGTATGCACCCACAGTGTCTAGTACATCCAGTATCTGCATTCTACATGCATTGGCAGCCATGGCTATCCTGTGGTCTTAAATGGCAAATTCAAGAGCCCTGACCCATTCACCTCTGGTAGCCGGAGCATCAACCTGCACCTCCAGCGGAAACGAAGGATGTGATGGAGGAGTCAAGTATGAACTCCTTTTGCGTTGGTCAGTAGCTCCTGTGTCTTGGTTCGCAGCATGTTCTCCACCTTCTGAAGACTGGTCTGGCTCTCGGGCAGTTGCTTCACGATCTGTACCATTGACGTTATTGTTTATGTACTGAGTATACAATGCGGTTACACGTCTGCGTCCCTTGTCGAGAGAGCTAAGTAGATCTTCCCAGTCTGCATCTGCCAGGTGGCCGGGCTGGTACTCAGGAATATTCATCTCTCTATTGTGACATCTTAAACATGTCCGGGCTCACGCATGCGAGAAGTACTATGAGGACTACAAGAAGAAGACACCAGATGAGCTCGTTCAGCTCTCTGGTGCTGAGCTGACAGAGGAGCTGACAGCTGTGAAGCGCTATCTAGGAGTTGGCAAGGGACAGATCTCCTTCCTCGAATACCTTATCATGGCAGGAGTATCGTCGAGCAGCTCCTGTGAGGTAAAGGTTTCTACAAGGATCGGGAGTATCTGTCAGATGTGTTCCAGCAGTTGCGGACCACCTTGGCCTCACCGGACTCAGAGCTGAACAAGGCTCTGCGATACTACAAGCTGGACAAAGGATGCACTGCCAAACCCTCTAGTCCTTGGATGTGCATGTTGGCAGCGGGTATAGGGGCTGTAGGGCATGTCAAGCTGGTTCAGTGGCTCACCGTCGTCCCCACTGCTACTGTAGAGAATCAGGATAGTCTTATAGCAGATTTGCTAGCGGCGGAGTAGGCTGATTCCGAGCGTCATGATAGCTAGGCCTGACACCACACGTAGAGCTACCGCAGGAAGCAGTGGTGTGTCGACTGGCTGCAGTGTCGGGGCGCCTGGAGCTGTCGCGTCGACTGGCTGCGGTGTCAGGGTCGGAACTACACGTAGGTGCGTTGATGGCAGTGTTAAAGTCGAAGTGGAGACCGGGGTTAATCCCCTCGACTATCATGTTGTTATTGCCCCTGACTCGGAGGTCCTCGATGTTCATGATCATGTTGCTCGGAATCAACCGTAGGTGTGGCGAAATAGCAAAGTCAAGTTTGCCGTGGGCCATCTGCAACCCCTGCTGGAACTTAGCAATAAGACTACTGGAGTCTGCCACGATGATCATATCCTCAAGGAGACTGATGTACATGGCCTGAACCTCTGCTCCGCTAACACCATCTATGGAATGCCGCAGCTGGGTCTGTGCCGTAAGGAGGAAGTAGCACAGTGCTTCCATGGACTAGTTGATTCGAACGACCCCTGCTGGTGTCAGGCATGAGGATGTGTGTGGGACAAAGTACTTCCACACATCTGGATAGTCCTGCCGCAAGCCAGTGATGTGCATATATTGTACCAGCGCTCCAGGGTCTGAGTCTGTATCGAACTCGTCAGGGGGTTCGATAGGGGAATCATGAGTAGTCACGTCTCGGGTCACCGTACATAACCACTAGACCGTTGTTGTCACCACCATCCCGCCGATAGTCTGGGTGAGTGCAGACCTCTCTCTGTAGTCTGCTGGCCACTGAGATCCTATGACTGTTGAGCTGTGGGTCGAAGGCGTTTGTATCAGGGAGGCTTGCACCCAGCTCATGGAGGATTCATCACACCATGAAGTACAAGTGGAGTCTGAGACATCTGGTGATGAGCCCAGCTTCAGGAGTACCAATATAGGAGTGACGCAGGGTGGAACTTACTCCACATCCTGCCGTGGCATACCACACGGAACGGTTCAGCTGCTGATTCCAGTATGAGAGGATTGGAGCAGCCATCAATGTATGAGCTTGCATCGCATCCTTGATGGTGATGGGGCGGTTGGTCAGCGGTCGTGGTTGACGGAGAAGCTGGTTCGGGACCGTCCATCCACTGTGATGGAGAACGGTGTTAGCGCCCCCTCCCCTGTAGTGAGAGTGGTCACATCTGCCACCCAAGCACTGGCTCCAATCACACCCGCAGCAGTGGTTATATGCGCGTGGACGTTATAGGCTGTCTTATATCGCCTGCACGTTCTGCTGTACTTTTCTGCATCATGGCCGAGATTCTGCCAGATGGTATCTATCTGCTGGAGTCACCAGCCGTGGATGGTACTGCCCTCGTCAGCCGCCAGGGAGGGGTATATTTCTGGTTGCTTCAGCCACTCTGAATTTGCCATAGTATACCTGAAGATTAAACCTGCATCACCTGCAGAATCTGCTCATGCGTCCTAGACGTGTACATTTTGGAGAGATTGGCAAACCATGCCAGCTTGCTGGTTTCAAGATAGACGTCTCTTAGACAGAGGTGATCCAGCACTATGTCGGGTGCCAGAAGCTTTCTGAGACGTGACATCTGGAACGTCACCTTATGACCAAGATAGTAGGTCGGCCACTGGATGGCTTTCTTGGTCTTACACTTCTGCGCCATCTCCTCTTCCCACTGTATGACATCTGGCTCATCATCGTATGTGAAGACATCTGGCTCATCGCCCCGCTTACTCTTTGGTTCATCCTCGTCTGTGGTCTCTCCTGCATCGTCCACGGTCTCCGCTACATCTGGCTCATCGTCGTATGTGAAGACATCATCCCGCTTACTCTCCTCCAGGAGGGCCTGCCAGTATCGGCAACCTTCACTGTTCCTTCGCCTCCTTGCAAGGCTCACATTCCGTTGATACCAGCTCTCCTGCTGTAGTCGCTCTCCTTCTTGTTGCAGTGCGAGCCTATGTTCGTTTAATGCCTTTATCTGTACTTGAAGGGGCAATCCTGTAGCAGGCACTTCATCATTTCGGCAAAGGTCAGATATTCCTGGTGTGATATCATTTCAGGTCAATGAGTAATAAGAGTGTAAACTCTAAATGGGCATCCGATATCCCATCCGTGCTGGCATATATGTTAATGGAGGGGCTGTCAATCAGGTGATTTACAGGTGTGAACAGGCTAGGACTGATAGCTTTCCATAGGTTGCTGTTGCCACCTGGGCGATGCTCTATCACGTCCCAGCCGACTTCTACCAGTGAGCTGATGTGTGCACTGCCTGGGGGTTGATGTATCCCATCGGCGTGTATGTATGTTGTGCCCTGCTGGGGTACCTCGAAGAGGACCCATTGTACACGGAACTGTACCACCCGTCTCCCCTCTAGAGAGGGCGAGATTACCTTCTCACCACTGGAGAGCAGCAATCGGACAATCGGCATGGTTATATGTCTCGTTTAAACCCCTCCTATAGCGTGCTATGGAACCCATATTTGCTCTCTCGGCTGGTCTTGCTGACCTGACAGATGTGTACGCAGTTGATGCTGCCAAGGTAGAAGAGAGCGATGGCAAGTCATTCGCCCTACAGTACGAAGCAAGCTCAATGCAATTCTCCCCCACCCCCATTGGTGGTGATGGGGTGGAGCTGCTCACAGACCTCAAGGATGTGTCGAAGGAGCGCCTGGGTCACAACATACATGGCCACAAGATCGTGTTTCGGTACGATTTCAAGAAGAGGAAGTACATCCTCGAGCCACTGATTGAGCTCTCGGATACAGATGTGGTAGACATCAACACCCTAAATAACGACCTCAGCTTTCATCTAGTTAAACCCTATTCTGATGGCCCAAGATAGCTTGCAATTGACGCTGGCAAAAAACCTGCAGTTCATATTTGAGAAGAATGAAGTGTAATACCGCGCTGGACCTGGGGGTGACTGGCAAACACGGTTGCTCCTACATAGGCCTCCTGCAGTCATTGGCATAGAGGTTACTCCCCTCTCCACTGTTGTGAAAAAGGATAGGACAGTTCGAAAGCTCTACAATCGGGGATCCTCCTTACGCACCTACATAGGTGAAGGTGTCGCCCTGACGAGCGTTGGTCACCGGATCGGGGTTACCGGTGGAAAGCTCCTGCTGCGTCGTGCATTCGATGGACCAGAAGAAGCTGTTAACCTCAAGGAGGGCACCCTATGTGCAGATGGTGTGTCACATGTCTCCAAAGTCAAGGGTGCTGTTAAACTGCTTCAGCGAGATGGACTCATTAGCACGCAAACGATTCATATAGTTCTAGAGCTACGTTTCTTAGCCGGTGGCAGAGTGCAGCAGCTAGGCCCTGCCCCTTAGGGGATGAAGCTCACTATCGATCCGGATGGAACAGGGCTCGATCTGGCACAACTATTTCTCGAGGGGTTCACTTAGTTCAGTTTAACTCTTCATATATAGCCATGATGATCATCATACTGCTCGTGCTTGCGTCTACAGCAGTAGCACAGGGCGCTGAGACTGCCATGATAGTGGATGCCAAGTGGGCCCACTTCTGGGTTGACCGCCAGTACAATCCTTGGGTCGACCCCTTGCGGAGAAACATTTATGACCGCTTGCTCCCACGTAAAGAGATTGAGTCTGTCTGCCACTTCTATGGGGTAGATAGGGTAGACCGTGCTTATCTGCTGGAGAACCCTGCTCAGCACCAGATTCTCTGCATAACATGTGAACATGCCAGAGTCTGCCGTCGTTCACATGATAATCACTTTAGCCTCCTCCTAGGTGCGCGTTGTCAAGGTAGATGGAAGTCACTAGTGGTGGTCCCCTCATGGCGATGCGACTCTGGCAGAGACTACACAGAATAGAGAGAGGTTGATGGCGATCAGTGGTATATATCACTGTGGAGGCTTGTCTCTAAATGGGCGTTCAGCCCCCGTCCCCCCCCCCCCAAGGGATAGAGAGGGCGCTGGGGCTCATTTGTCTAAATGGAAATCCAGGTGGTATCATTTTGACCCCGACACTACTAACGCGTAGCACGCATGCGCACGCATCAGATCCACGTGTCAGTATTGTGAGAGAGTGTATGCTTATATTGTACCAAGAAATCACTTCATTCTCGGCGTTTTTGGCACCGATTAGGATCGGAATGAAGAGAGAATTTCAAAACTGTTTACCATTTTAAAATCGGACCAGCCATGGCCGAGTTATCCACAAATGGTGTTAGCGAGATTTGAACCTGTGATTTTAAGATTGCTAAAAAAAACAAAACAAGGATATCACGCCTTAACTACCTCGGCCACGTGGGAATTAGTAATTATAGCTGATAAGTTATGCATTGCTGTTACTGCGTTATCTCGAAGTGAGGTCAGACTGATAAGTGCAGTAACTCACGCTCAGAGATAAGATTACTAAGAGGCGAGATTTTAGTAATGTTGCTGTGGTTCAATCAATAAAGTATTGCATTGGATTCCCAGGCTGCTGACTGGGGTTCAAATTCGCTCAAAATACTTCGCTAGAACCTACCTGAAATTTCGAAACTAGGTAAGACGCTAGGCTGGGGTAATATGACCATGTTAGATAAAGACCCACCGCGACACTTCAGAAGTGTGGGGTAAAAGCACCACAGACACAGACACACACCAGCCGGCTGGAATAGCAACAGGGTGGGGTAAGAGATAAGTGGGGTAGGATAGGTAGGATAGGATAGGTAGGATGGGTAGGATAGGTAGAAAAGTGTCCCACAGATAGAAAGACCTCCTCAGGATACCAGTCAGAATAAGGAAGCCGGCCACTGGCCGGTATCCTGAGGAGGTTCTCCCAGACAGTGAGGTCTGCACAGGAGTTTTATATTCTTGGTCATGGCCATAGCCATTTGTCTAAATGGAAATCCAGTTGAGGGAGGAGGCATCATTTTAATTCCGACACTACTTCTAGCCATGAGGTGTAGCCTTGAAGTAATCTGTCGCTGTGTATGCAATTATAAGGCAGAATATCCGCACTAAGCTAAATTATGTCCTAACGTCCGCTTCCGTTTCTGACATTAACATCGACTCAGTATAATTAGATTGCATCATGTGCGCTAATTTAATACAAAATAATCTGGCAGGAGATGTTCGATGCTACGCGAGCACCACCATTATTGCTACTGGAGGTCAAAGTAAGAAAGTTGGTAATTACTGATGTCTAAATGAGTGATGTTCAGCCAAATTACTGAGAATACTGCCACTAAAGAGATCTGAGTTAAAGTAGCTAGGTTAATGGTTTGTTTTGCAATAGAATATAACTAATATTCCTCCAAGTAAAGGGAATGGCTGCAGGCATTAGAATCAACTACTGTTTTCTACCAGTGAGTATGTATTAATGATTCCATACTTGCATCTGTAGTAGCCTAAATCACTAGCTACATTCTCAGTATTACATGGCCACCTGTTTCTAAAGCAAACACTATCCTGTCCTAAAGAGAACCCGAAAGTCAAGCTTTATATTACATAGTATTATTCTGAGTTATTAGAAATCAAAACTGCAAGATACTTTTTCTAGTAGATGCAAGTTTATCCTGAAATATCAAACCAACACTACCGTATAATAATATGATTCACAAAACGAGCTATCTGAATACATCAAATTCATTATTATTTGGTAAATATGTTGTTGAATATATTAACTTACTTAGGTTTACTTAGGTTCCTTCTCACCGCAGGCCTAAGCCTCTATGGTCAGATCTTCATCATCAGTCTCTGCCGCTTCCGGATTCCAATGGTGCAGTATAGGTATATATTAATGGTTGGTCTTTCCAATGTCTGTCGAGGCGAGCCTTAAATGTGTTAACCGATGGCGCTTCTACAACATGTTCTAGTAGCTTGTTCCAGACTTTTACAGCCCGAACTGCAAAATAATTTATCCTCAATTCTAACTTTGCCCTTGGTTTGAAAATGTTCCTATTATGACCTCTAGCCTCATCTCGATGCACAGCATCATTTCTTAAGGTGAAAATACCTCCTGTGTCCATGTCATAGATACCATGCAACATCTTTACACTTCAAGCATGTCCCCACAAACTCTTCGAAAAGCCAGTGTTGGGAGCCGAAGTCTCCTAAGTCTTCCTCCATAACTTAATTCCCTTAAGCCAGGCATCTGCTTCGTAGCTCTTCTGTGGACATTTCCTATTAGTGTTACCTTGGGTTTTTTCTGAATGTGCTCCACACCGATGCTGCATAGTCCTGGTGGCTTCTAACCATTACCTTATACAGTGGTATAAATGACTCCTAATTTAGGTTAACATAGGCACGTCTGATTATTGCAAACATCCTTGTTGCTTTGTTGACCTTTTTCACTAATGTGCTTTTCAAATTTAAGCCTTCATCTATAGGGACACATATTTCCATTTCTTGTTCTGATCATATTATGGTATGTGTCTTTGTCTCAGGAATAATGTGATAGCTGTGTTCCTTTGCTTTCAAACACCCAAAGCTCGTGTCAACACATGGGTGAAAGCGCAGATGCCAAGTATTTGACCATTCAGCCAGCTCATCTCAGTCTGCTTGTAAAAGGGCATGGTCCTCTTCTTCAATAATTGCTCTAAAAAGCTGTGTGTCATCTGCGAATAAGTATATATCTAATAGTACACGACTTGGCAAATCATGTATGCAGATGACAAAGAGTAGAGGGTCTAAGACGCTGCCTTGGGGAATCCCATGTGTTACATCCATCAAACTAAGTCCTTCACCACCGATGGTCACTTGCTGTTTTCGGTTCCTAAGAAATGATTTGATCCAACCTCTGGAATTAGATGTGCCTATGGCAGTGGCAGTATCACGTTAAATTGGTTCTACAATACTCAAATGTATGAACTTATTAAAATCAAGATTATGAACCGCAATACAGCTATGTAAATGTATACGGTAATCGGTCTCCTGTGTGCATATGTTAATATTGGCACCCAACTTGGCAACTGATGGTCCTGATTGGGATTAACTAAATCTGTAACGTTAATAGTCACCCAAAAATCCCTGACAATAAGATTGTGAATCGATAGCTGGGCATAATGGGAAGGGCACTAATATAGAATCGTCTTTCGAAAATCTGAAAAACAGTTACATGCAACTTTTGAGAAGTGTAGCGGTATCTGGCAGGGCTCATGGCAGAATTGGCAGTGTAGATTTAAGCAGATCTGTCAGATTTGCACAGCTCAATAAACAGTATTGATCTGGTTCTTGAAATCTCAGTTCTATCCTCTTTCATTTTGACATATACGATTACTGCAACTTTTGATAAGGTGGTCTATGCGCTGTATCGTTTAGGCAAAGCATATTCATGCGAATCAAATTCGACTGCTCACTCTGAAAGCGATATTTCTGACAGATTCTCCCTATCTGCCCTTATCTTACAATGTGGTCCACTGCGAAGAGAGAATTGATAAATTCAACTACATAGCCCAAGGACAGGTGCATTGCAATATATCGAACAGTCAATCTTTAAATAAAGTAAATGTGCAATCTTCTTTTGCAGACGAGTTTGGGTCAATGAGCTCCACTATTCACGTGGTATATGAATATATTGCAAGGCTTATATTTCTGCACACTCTGCATAATCGAGGTCGAGATCTGACTGGCTTATTTGAGCTAAATGTTCCATACACGGAAGCACATTTTACCAGCGCAATGTGTACATGATAATAATAAGTGGCCACCATTGTATGAAACATGAGAATGATGCACCAGTGTAAGGTGAGCAGGCACGCTATAGAAATAGTGTTAAGTATTGATTCATAATTCACAATTTACTATTCATATCTTGACACATTTTCAGATATTGACAGCTATTCTGATATTAGCATTCGACATGGTAGATGAAGAGCAGATGATACCCAAATAAGTGGTCGGAATATGGGTGTATGAATTTCCTGAATACACATGAGTTTAGCTGTGTCCAGTATTGTCTACCAATACTGTGTATTTGGCTAGAGGGATTATATTCAGATGCAACTGAGGGTGGGACATGGATACACATATACTAGGAAAGCCAGTGGCGGATATGAAAATAACGCACTGAACCATACTACTATGCATGTTCTGGCCTCGTCAGTATACACACATAGCCACTGCACATGACCCCATCACCGTTCATCTGTTTCAGTATTACTAAAATTCGGGGATACAGGCTTACTGTACATGTGATCAGGAATTGTGAAGATTCGCTGCGACAGTTTTGTAATCTGAGAATTTAAATTTTCTAAACACAGTCCACCGCTACAGACCAGACAACACCACACCACGGTATTCTCTGTCTGTTCTAAGAGATCAGTGCCCTATTTGTGTGCACTATATTTGCATGATACACTAAATAATTACATACCACCAGGATAATCAGTCTGTCTAACTTAAATTGCATACTTGCTTTGCATAGATTTAAACCCTTGGACCGCGAATTCCAATAATCTCAATTTCAAGGTACATGTCCTACTGTTTACTGTTTTAAAACTGATTCGGCAGATGACTGTAAAAATGTTACTCCCTTAGGTATAGGCAGTACGATCTTCCTTCTTCAAACTAAAAGTGTGCCATCTGGAAAGAGAGTCTTCATTGAGTGATTTGGTGACTGTTATGAACCACTATGAGATTGATGAAATATGTATTTTATGCGAACCACCTGAGACAAACTATGCAGCCAGCATCGAGACTACCTATCATACATGAACTCAAGCTCACTATTCAGGCATGGCTGCTAGTGACCAAAATAAGCGGGTCCATATAGGCTTGCGCAATTATTGCGTTGAGTGATCGCGATCGATTATTAAACATAATCGTGATTCCTTGATTAATCAGCTTGGATACAAATTACGAAGATATAACACCAAAATAATATCGATGACGAACATTGCATTGGTGTTTAGAAAAGTTCATGTGCCGGGCAAGAGAAGACTATTTTTTGAAAATGTATTACTGGAATGCCTGGCTTGATTCTCTACATTCACTAAGCAAAATGTAATTTTTCATGACCGATCGCATTAAAAGGTAATTGAAAGTTAGGTTTGGAAAAGTTGTATACAATAGAAAATATTCATGATTATTCGATTATTTAATGTTTAATCATATAAATTCACGATTTAAAACATAATCACGATTTTCAATTTAATCACTTAATCGCGCAAGTATAGGTCCATAAAGTTGTTGTATGCATATTTCGCAGTGGCGTTGACTACAGCAGACCTATTATATAGTGCTACAAAATAAGTTTTCAATGCTAGTAATATAACATTACAGCTCAGTCCATAATATCAGAGCCTCCATCTCAATGGAAGTTCACGTGCACTGCTGGTTATAGCGCTAGTGTCTGCATCATTTGACATTTCAGTATCGCTACATAGCAATGGACTCACTAGCAGCACCCCTTCTATAATGCATTAATACAATCATCGTATTTCCTTGTATAATCCAACACTAGAATGCTAGGATGGTGCATGCTTTTTGGACGGTGCCGCGCCAATACCTCGTTGTATTGGCCCAGTAAGCGGCGTTCTGAGGGTGGGGAGTTGTAATTCACTTTAATGAACCTGATACAGGTGTGAGCCATAGTATCTAAGCAAATTCAATTTCCATATCTATTTTATCATTAGCACTATGTTGAAACACGCATGCAGTTACATGTTGTAATGCATTCGCGAAGCTTTTAAGTTGAATGATGAACAGCGGGTGTCCATTTTGAAAAAGGTGTCGCTGCAAGTTGTTGCACTCAAGGAAACGTACATCTTCTGGTCGTCAAGTTTTCTAATTGAACCGAGTCTTGTTAGTAACATAGATGGATAGGAGACGCATCATATGCCAAACACACAATATATGATGTAACATATACAATAGTAATTGTGATACATGAATATAACTGAAGACATACAAAATCAACGTTTCTATCGAAAATATGATTATTTTTTCAAGACAAAAAACTTCTTGAAAAGAATTAATGCTGGAAAAGTTAAAGAATGTTCATACATGATTGTGTTGCAATGCTGAAGGATCAGTCATGCATATGTTATACGTGCTTATGTTAAACGGATGGAAACTATCAAACTAAAATATATGCCATTGTAGCATGACTCCATATTTCGACTAGTTGGCAATCACATACGCATCGTTAACATGTGTCTGGAGCACATGGCATATGCTACTATACCTATTAATGATGATGAATTCAAGGTACCTGTGGTTACGTTTGAAATCTCACATTGAAGCGCAATGCAAACGCCATTAACCATATTTAAAACTGTGGCTAGCTACGTGGCATAGATATGCATTGGATTTGATGGTTGATGCAAAACGGATATCTCAAAGAATAGATAAGTGATTTCAGATGCCAACTTGTGTCAGTCAAATTGTTCTGTCGGTGCATCTAATATATTAGGTGTATCGAGCCGATGTTTATATAGACATCCACCACGACGGCTGACACATCATTTGCTGGCATGGTGCCTGTGCTGTGTCAAGTGTTGTGTAAGTGTACCCACTATTACAGAATATGATGCATGGGCTATCAGCAAAGATTTAAAATTAATTCACCTTCTGGACTTAAAAAATTGAAATAAATCACATTTTGACACGTAATTCATCTAGCTAATTTCCGCTAGGTTAAGCTGCAGGAATACTGCAACATAATCATGCCTGGATCGAGTCGTTGCTGGACTGCCGATATAGCCGGAACACGGAAATGGTAGATTACACAGATTACTATGGCATATCACGCAGGAGATGAGCAGCACCTACATCGGCGTTAATGATCATGGAGCCATGTGTATGTCAACACCTTATACATACACAGCTGTATTTGATGGATCTATTCTGGCAAATTCACATTTTGTAGATGTTTTATCCTGGCGCACTTCTTCATTCTTCAATCGCGATAAACATATAATAAATATTGCATAAGATTGTTTATTAATGGCGACGTGGCTACGCGCCATGTAGCTAGTGGTACATAGGAACACATTGCCATGTTCCAAAACTTATATAACAAAAGTCGATTTTTCAATATTCAAAACACATTCATATCTAAGTGGGTGACAATATGTATTGGAATATGGAATAATCATTGCGATCAACCTCCACTAGTCTACAATGTTCCATTCTGGACACCATAAAGTGCTACACGACTAAATTATATATTAATGCAGTTTTGGTGATAATGTTGTCAATGCTGTTGGCTTTTGTGTATGCATTAATTTCAATAAATAGGATGTTTTATTCTATGCGAACATAGTATGGCCACAATGTCCAAAGAAGATGTCTGGATAGTTCGTCACCTCAAGATGCCCGGAGAACAAGCTTTAAATGCACTGTGTTTGCCAAAATAAGCAGTAATATAAAGTAATCCATGGCATCTTAAGAAAAGATAGCAATATGTAAAGAGATTGCATACATTTCCTTATGGCATTATCTCAAATAGAATGCACTCGTAAAATATGCATTATTACCACGCAAGACGTTTGATTATGTACCGGCCCCTATCCCAATACGATCCAATATATTGTTATATAACGATTCGTGCCGTGTTTTATGTTGGACACTATATACCTATGACATGATTTAATTAGTGAATCTAGATGTTGCCGCATATGCGTGGATTTGCGTACACATTCCATGTTCTCTGATTACAGTATTTATTAAGTTCGCCTTTTTCGCCTTCACAGATATGATATCACTATGGCATCAACATTGACAAAAATTGCATAGCGGATCGCAGCAATAGGTAATATACAATTGTCTTAGTGTGTGCTTTAGGCTTATTCCTGCACACTGACACAACTACAATGGAAATTAAGTAAAGATTGTGTAACATTCAATGACGAATGCACCAAACAAATATGACCTTGCACAATATAATTGCATTTGAGAACAATCTAGTTTCTCGAGAAACACCACGTAATAAGCTTAGTACACTATTGATCGAGTTTTCCTTGGTATCAGGGTGCATAAAGTTATAAAAAAGATTCAAAAATTATAATAATACTAAGCAATCGCAATCTAATTTATAAAAAAAAGGCAGGCAAATGCTTGTCTGAACATATGTGGTCGTCATAGAAATTGAACCCACCTGTGAGAGTGTTATTGAGAACATCATCGATTTTGGATTAACTATATTCAGTGGAAGAATTCCTGAGGTTGGATCATTGTTAACACATTGAGCGAATTTTCTGATATCCTTGTAGCGCTTGGTCGTAGTGCATTAGAGAAGAATTCAGCCATCTGCAGTAAATGTACATTGACACGCTGATATTCTTGAGCTCCTTCAGAGAAGGGCAGATATGGATTTCAAGGATACAGAGAATGTTGACGCTCGTGCTGTGCTGATAGCAAAGTTGCTCATGCAAAGACTGGAACAAATTAAGCTCAGTGCATGCCACATCTGGTGAATCTGTAATTCCCATTAGCTGAAGATTAATTGGTATTCTTCAAACTCAAATTCCTGTTCTCGGTAGATAACGAATCCACCTCTCTCTCTCCCTTTCTCTCTCTTTCTCTCCCTCCCGCTCTCCCTCCCTCCCTCTCTCCCTCTCTCTCCCCCTTCCTCCCTCCCTCCCTCCCTCTCTCTCTCCCTCCATCCATCCCTCTCGCTCCCACTCTCTCTCTCCCTCCCTCCCTCTCTCTATCCCCCCTCTCTTACACTCCCTCTCTCCCTCCCTCCCTCCCTCACCCCTGCCCTCCCTCACTCCGTTCCTCCCTCCCTCCCTCCCTCCCCTCTATCTCTCTCTCTATCTCTCTCTCTCCATCCCTCTCTATCTCGCCCTCTCTCTCTCTCTCTTTCTCTCTTTCTCTCTCTCCACCTTTCAAATCTAGCAGTTTACCAAAGTTGTCTACTGTGATTGAATTATCAATGGTGCTACTATGATAGTTTAATTATTTTCATATGGTTATTAATTCTGAAAGAAATCGCTAATTCGATCTCTGGTAGTGGGCTGTATGGATTTGACGGAATACTATGGTACAGAGGACGGGAGAGTTTCACCGCCCGCAGAAAGACACGCACAAGAACACACAACTGACCACACGATTCATAAAGAGACATATACCACATGTGCCCAATGATACTGAATATTCACAGCACACTCCAGGACAGAACTTGATATACAAACCCGCCCATAAATGAGCACACAGAGGACCGCAGGCACGCGCGCACAGGACAGTCACATCGTATGCATGAACAAAGGAGCGAGCCACGCCCACAGATAAGCACACACGCGAACTAGCATACATCGACAGTGACACACCGCCATTAACGTACATGCACTACTACGGATTATATACACACAAGGCTTATACGAAAGAGGATTGTTGAATATATTGTGGCCATACTTTATTGTTGTAGCTAATCTAGTACTATGTACTGTATATACTGAACGTGTTGTCACAGGTCATGCGCAACTGTTTGTCACCAAGGTGTGTGACTATGGACTGGCGTCACATGTTTCGAATAGACCATGGGACGGCAGTCAGTTGGAGTTTGGCGTTGGGCACGGTCACTTGTTGTTTCGGATGGTTGGTCCCACTCCTCGGCTTGAATATCAAACTGTGGTTTGTGGCCAAATGTGTCAAACGAGTCAGTGACAGTGTCCCGGCGTAACTTGTACATTAATAAAGTATTACCGTAACTATAAAGACGCGTATGTGTTATTTCACCAGCCAGATGAAAGATCCTGGTGTATAGGCAAACGACCAGTATTATAATACCAATGAAATGGTTCAGTCAAGGAATCTGCATTTTCAAATCTTGTATTATTGATTGCGTTGCAGTGATAAGTTCATCAATGGATGATATCAGCATAAGAATGCGGATTATCAGCGTGTATTAATAATTCTTTCTCTCACCAGTCATCACATATACTAAGCATTGCATCATTCAGTTCTTTTTGCGCATTTGACTAAAAGTATTTGCTACAATCAATGTGATCTTCTCATACAGCGTAATTGCAATAAATGACCACGTTTCTAGTTATACCTCGACCACCTCGAGCGAAGCTCCGTCCACCTTTTATGATGGAAGTGGGAACAAATGTAAAGACTTTGTTTTCCCAGAATCCCAATTTCACGGTACATTTCATGTAAGCCGATGCAAAGACATACGACTCCCACACTTGATGAACATGTTAATGTTCGTGGCGTACCAGTTGCTAGATATGCCACTATGTATAGTGACGTCAGCCTGTATGCCACGTAATTGATCATGACGTCACATACCGGAGTGACAGATCGAATTCACCTCATGCAATTTGCTATCACTGGCGTCTTGATGGTGGTAATCTCAGGAATCTTAGAGTTGTCCATAGCAAACATAGTTTCGCTGCTGTAGGCCAGTGTATATATGTATAGATTTGTGGTGTATTCAAAAGAAATATAATATAGTGAAATGTAATTTTCAATTCATATGTGTTACACACCGAAAGCAAAGCAAGGGCGGCTGCATTCCAGTAGTTCAAGGATTAAGTGATGTTACTTAGGAGTTACGACTGTTGGCAATAAACTGTTCAGTCTGTCCATTACGATGGTAGTTTATGTGGGGTTGAATACATCTGTATCCTGTGAATAATAGCTTAGCCGCCGTTGACATTTCAGCGTAACCATGAGCCAATTTCCTCTAAAGCACTATGCCTTCCAAAACACATTAACAACCAGAGGCGATTGTATTCCTTAATCTAAACATGGAATTTATTGAAATAATCGCTTTAATCAAGTCGATTTATCAGTAGATTTGTATCTACCAAGCCATTCGCCATACATTTTAGATTGTATCTGTAAGAGCAAAGTTATGCTACTCTTTGATAATCCTCATATTACCATGATATTTCATTGGGTTAGATAGTGGACACATATGCTGACACATAAAAATACACTTAGTGAAGCGGTTGCTGCCATGGTGATCATCCTATTCCAATATGCCACTGTTAACCACAAGAGCATGTGCAGTTATGCATGAGTTTAGATTATTGATACAGTGAATCCAAGAAATCTAACGCAACGCATTATTGTAATGGTAGCAACATGGCCCTGTCAAATAGCTTCAATATATTCAACGGTTTAACTGTATGCTCTTGCATGCCATCGAAGTTCTGAGACATCATGTTTCAAAGAGTGTGTACTATCATGTGCAGTAACGCAAGATATGTGTTTGACCAGCGAAAGAAAGCAATTCTATTAGGACCACGTTGCCTCTCCAAGGTTTTGATAAAACCTAGTATAAGCTTAGGCTTTAGCTTAGAATGGATGAATTCGGTCTACCCATCGGATATATGACTCCATAACCAACTACGTTTCATGTAGGGCGACATCACAATTATAATTGGCAGAAATACTCCGTCATGAATCTGTAAACGTCCATTAAGTGTACGAATTGTATGTCTTTGATGTATTTACTAATTAATACACAGTCTGTTGAATATTGTAAATCTAATTTGACTTGGCGCTGTTATTGCCATAGACAAAAACACCACCAGCCAAATTATTTT
Source organism: Chaetoderma sp. LZ-2023a (assembly GCA_034401795.1). Taxonomy (NCBI): domain Eukaryota; kingdom Metazoa; phylum Mollusca; class Caudofoveata; order Chaetodermatida; family Chaetodermatidae; genus Chaetoderma; species Chaetoderma sp. LZ-2023a. The sequence goes on along the minus strand of CM067373.1, from coordinate 75,286,589 downwards.
CAAAATAGTCAATAACTTGCCTGCATAGTTACCTTGAAATAGGGATTCCATGCATTCTGAGTTCAACGTGTATAAATCGATCGCAACACGGACACAGCGTGGGCGGATATAAGCTAAACAGTGGTGGGGAATAGCTTGAAATGGATATCTTTATTGCATTACGTTTGTTAAAAGCATCTGATTGCAGAGCCGGGATTCGCCATGATTGAACCCCTTACAATAAAAATGCCACCATCTCGTTTCACATTATCATTCAGAAGATGGAAAGCTCCGTTTAATGCGGATACTTTCATTGGATTGTTTTGAAATACACTGATCTGCGGCTTGACGTAATACTTCTCTGAATACATGTGTTAGTTGCATTCACTGTGCAGGTGAATTGGTGTATTGGTGTTATTAGTGTCCCAACGTTGTTTTAATTGGTGTTAGTAGTGGCCTGGGGTCTCCTGAGAACGGATGCAGGGCCTCATCATCGTGGTCCGTTAACTGTTCCTTGAACCATTCTCGAATCGGTTCGGCTTTGCCCTGGCCTGTCCAGATAAAGTGTCCTTCAGTGTTGCGCACAGTGTGTGGTGGTGTGGTGTAGCACGGATCGACCGGACGGGTATGAACCGTTCCAGCTAAGCTCGGTGCTGGACAACCGCTCCGGGTACGTGCCAAGTACGCCCCCCCCCCCGGGTAGGATAGTACGTGTTTATAAAGCCCTATGAGAGAGGTTGCATTAAAGCGGCAGTAAGTCAGTAAGAACACGTAGCGCACATGCGCGCGCGTCAGAGCTTCCCTGGCAACAAGTGTCAGTATTGGGAGAGAGTGTATGCTTATAGTGTACCGAGCTGGTACTGGTGATTTCTTTAAATCATTCCATTCTCGTCATTATTGGTACCAATCAAGACCAGAATGAAAAGATAGTTTCAGAACCTTTTACCATTTTAAAAACGGACTGGAAATGGCTATCGTCAAAAGGCTCATTTAAATTATTTTCAAATATTGCTCTGACGTCGTAATCGCGTGTATGTATTAAATGAATGGGGAATGCGCTGATCACGTGATCGCCACGTCACACTTTCTTGCTGCACGATGATTGGCTACTGCCCGTCCTCTGATTGGCTAGAGTGTCCTGCCTCTAACGTCACAGGTAGTATAAAAGGAGCCAAAAATCAAGAATCGAGAGCACTTCGGCGTGGAAGCCGACACGGCAGCGAGGTTGCTGGACCAGCGAAGTGCTAGACGCGGGCTAACTGCTAACTGACAGTGGTACCTACAACACAGCAGTGCTCTTCGGAATTCCGATCTCCTGTGAACATCCGCGATTAAGTATTTTTAAGCTCTTGGACAGCCATCCGAGGGCAAATTAATTAAAAAGAAGAACTTCCTTTCCAGAACACTCACAGAAGAGCATGTCTGCGGATGGGCCTTGCGGGCCCGATGTGAATTCTACAGGGTGTAGAGCCGAGGTGATTCTTGGTGGATAACTCTTCCGGACCACGCTGAAAGGTGGTATCAAACTTCTGCGCAGCATATCGTGTGTTTTAATTAATTTTCAGACCACAGTCTGGTGGGACTCTGCTCGGTGCGTCGCAAGAGCTATGCGACGTATCCCGCATGGTGTACCCAGTTATGGGCATACATATTTAATTACCTCAGTAGTCCTCTATGTTACGGGCAACTTTCAAACTACTATCACCGGATGGATACTTTCCAATTTACTGTGTACATTTATGTATCAGTTATTCTGACTATCTAATGGACATCTTTCTATAACTGTTCTCCTTCACCTTCATGAGAGTGAGCCGCCTCAACAGTCTGCTTGCGGAAATCTTCCCTGCAATTTCGGAATCGTGCCCCCTCGTGCTACTCAACTGTAGCGTATCAATTCCCGGGATTTATGAATACTTACTGTACCGATGACCAATAGGTACTCGAGTACCTATACTATTGTATTATGTATTATTTCCGTAATATGCGCTGATGACTAATAGGCGCCTTCCCGGTCTTAAAGACTGCATTTTTATATTTTCTCTTTCATATTGTATATATTATCTGTATTTGCGTTTGCTTACAACTAATGAGTACCGTAAGGTCATATGACCTGGTATTCTGTTTGCACTGTATTGTTTAGTTATGTATATGACAAGTAGCCATCCTAGTTGTTGTATTTTGTTTATATAAAAACTCTAGGACGCAGTACACTAGGCAATACTATACAGCAGCATTAAATCTGCATCAATATTTCCCCCCAGCATCAATGTTACACTGAGGTCACTGATCATGCTCCCCATGCGCGAACCTGACATGTGACAGACAAAACCTGGCTATTCTAGCTCGATAGGATAGATTTAAAGAAGGTAGGGCCAATCTCTCCATAAGAGACACGCTGTGTATGTCTCTTTTCCGGCTGTGGTGGATATGTAACCCTGCACACCGGATAGATAGTATAAATTGGCCAATAACTTAGGGCCTCTTATTAATATCGAGTGATTGTCTCTTTCTACGCTCCACCAGCCGCAAGGCTTAATAATTGTCTGGACTCCCAATCAACACGTTGGCAGGATCCGACACTGGGAAACTATTGGGGTTTCCGAGCGGTGATAACTAAAGTTTCGCTTTAACATACACTCCCCCAGTATTTTCGGATACCAGTTAGTTTAGATACCCCCGCCAATGTAGGAAGCACTGCGAAAAGAAATTATATTATGTACACCGGCTTGCAGTGCATCTCTGGACATTCTGGAACATAACCCTAGTGGCAGGTGAAATGTTAATTCCGTAACACACCGGTGACGGACGAGACACAGATATACATCCAACTCGATATGGTGACTGGGTGCGGTCTTAGAAACCACCACGCCCTCAATGGGGGTGGGGTGGGGGTGGTAGGGGTGGTGGGGGGGGGGGCTGTCACTAAAAATGGGTATCTGTCTCTTACTCCCCATTATAATAATACTGCACTTTCTAAATTTCTCATATGAACTGTAACTTGTCCTAGTGATGCTATATGTGGTTGTGGTGCAATGGTAACCGGATCATCATATGATTCAGGAGCTGTCATTCTGTAACATGTATGCATGCTGTCTTTCTGAGGAAGATGATCTGCGGGGCGACCTTCGGGGAGATGGGCGTCTTCGCCAGTTAGATGTACGCATCTAAAGATAAGTAGGAATCCATGCCACTTGTGGCCAAAGCTTGGAAACGTATCTAACAGCTAAACGGTAAGTGAGACTTTAGCAGAAGGCCGGCATAAATAAAGCGGCAACTATCAATACAGTATCTTTGAACCTACATAAGACGGCGACATATGAATTCTTTGGAAATCATCTGGCCCGTCTTCATCTAAACCAGCGTGCTCCACGTTTGTGTTGTTGTATTAAAACTATGCGTCCATTTGTAACCAAATTTGCAGGCATGGCACATTGTCAATGTAATGTATCGCTGATCATGAAGAAATGCAAATCATTTCTTGCATTTCTCGGCCGATATGCTTAATTTACATGCACTGGCCAACATTGGCGGGTAGCGAAGGCAAAAATGCACCATATTGCAAACGCAGATAACGAACGTTAACAGAAAATGCTTAAAAGTTTACCCTACCGAACAGGGGCCGCCGCCCAGGGCTACCCGAAAATCAGCGCCATGAAGCAATGGGAAGACTCGCTGCCGGGCAGAGCGTTCACCATGTTGCTCAACATGTTAATGTGCACGTCTCAACTATTTCCCGTCTCCGCCAACGTGAGGAGGAAACGGGACAGATTAATGACCGACCACGATCTGGCAGACCGAGAGCAACAGCACCACGAGAAGACCGCTACTTAGTGACGTCATCACGACGTCACAGGTTTGAGACTGCGCCGCGGCTGTCCCGTAATTTGCACACCGCTACCGGCACTACAGTGCATGGACAAACTGTGCGAAACAGACTCCATGATGCTGGACTGCATGCCCGTCGTTCACCTCTTGCTGTTCCGCTTACAGAGCGTCACATCGAGAATCGGTGTGCATGGGCAAGAACTCATCAGCGATGGCGTGCTCAACAATTGAGCCACGTCTTGTTCAGTGATGAGTCGAGGTTTTGTGTGGATGTGGCGGATGGTAGGCAACGGGTTTGGCGACGTTTAGGAGAACGGTATGATGCAGCCAACATCATTCAGCATGACAGATTCGGTGCCGGAAGTGTCATGGTGTGGGCTGGAATCCAAGAAAATGGCAAAACAGATCTTATTGTGATTCGCGGAAATTTAATGGCTCAACGTTACTGTAAAGAAGTTGTCGCCCCTGTTGTCATCCCTTTTATGCAGCATCATGCAGACTGTATGTCCCAGCAAGACAACGCCCGTCCTCATTCAGCTAGGGTCACTAGTGATTTCCTTGAGGCTAACAACGTTCCGGTGTTGGACTGGCCAGCGCGATCACCGGACTTGTCTCACAATGTGCGGGAGCTGGAAGCTGCACTGCTCCAGGAATGGGATGCGATTCCTCTTCGTGACATCATGTGCTTAATTTGAAGCATGAGAAAGCGATGCACGGTGGTGGTTAATGCGCGTGGAGGTCACAACCGGTATTGACAACTCAGCGTCATTATTTAGATTGGTCCCTTCCGTTGAATGATGCCGTGTTAAAGGCGCGATGCTAGCATTAGAGTAACAAGAGACTGTGGCTCAAATTGGAAAATGACCTATCAATTAAATACTATATTTGAATCAATTTATTGTTTTTGTTAAATAACATTTATACAGTAGTATTCTCAGTGTTGCTAATCATGTTTGGTTCAGTATAGTTTCACTAGGATTGACCACTGCACATAGTTTTTTGTTTGAACAAAAGAGTGGCCATTTTTGCCGGCTCTTTTCATCCACTCCAGCGTTGAAGGCATTTTCCTGTGATGGAGGCCCATGCGAGGCACTTTCCTCTCGCAACAATAATATTTTGGGCGTGTTAGGTGTACAATTGGTTTATATTAAACTATTCAATTAGCCACGTTGCGATGCTACCTTGCGGTGATACCTTTGCGAATATACGAATCTGTGAGGTACCTTCGGCGACCCCACGTAGAAAGACCACCAGGTGGTTCTATGTACTGTATTAGTTTTGCTCATTTACTAGCAAACGAGTACCATTGTTTGGATAGTTGTTATTATTTATAATTATTTTCATCATGTCCATAGTTTTAAACTAGTTTATGGACCCTCATACCGGTGACACTAAAAGTTGGGATGAGACCATGAGGTTCAATCTTTGTGGCAATGGTCGCTCGGCCCCACTGGAACGTGATCGTTCCACCAGCTCCAGAAGCCAGTCATTGTACCTTCCCGAGAGTCGTGAAACTGGATGTGTAACCCAGAGAACCACAGCTAACCAGCCCTCCCGCGCATCCTGTACATGTGGTGCAACATGGTGGTGCAATATAGCGGACCAGCGTGTAGCCCTACAAGCTACAAGTGGCGTCCAAGGCGGGGCTCGAATGAGAAGCGAACCCACGCCAACTCTCAACACACGCACATTTCAGTCTTCTTCATCAGACAGTCAGCATTCCCTAGATTTGGAAGTAGCATCATATGATGGGAGAGTGGCTCGCGTGCTCACTGACTATGCTAGGAATTTTCCCAGTGTGGAACAACCAGCACCGCCTTTACACGATCAGCGAGGGGACTTCCGTGATGCGGCACAGGCGGGAACTCAATATATAACACTGACAGATATCTGCGATAGGCATCCACCATCTACGCCAGATCGCGGTCGACCATGACGCAAACCCCTGTGGGGGCATACTATTCCTTCACAACCATTATGTTCGCTGGCGTCATCACAGGGTGACCAATGGCCAGAACCTCATGCACCATATCCCGCATCTCCGCCAGTACATACGTCGTCACCATATTATCCACCGGTAGCACAATATGAGCCGGGAGATCGCGGCAATACACCAGAAGAACAACATCACACGATACACACCACCCACGTCAGTCACCTGCACCACCTCCGTACGAGGAACACCCATCACAACAGCCAGTAGAACGTTCGTGTCGTCTCCATAGCACACCACCACCAGTCTGTAGACAAACAACCATCTATGGAACCGCATCAGGGTGGTAGTCAGCGGACCCTACATATCGTGCACAGCACTATCGTCGGGAATCCTCCTCACGAATGCGGCATCATCAGGGACATTATCAGGAAAAACCACCAACACTACCACTAACACACAGACCAGCATCCGCATTCACGTCAGTCTCCCCAGCACAACCACCTGGATTCTCGCCCATAACATCATATCGTGGCCATGGCCAGATCATTCTCCCTTCTGAATGTAGTGGGGAGAAAGTGTGGGCTAATTATAAGGTCCAATTTGAAATCATAAGTCGTACACATCTGTGGACAGATCATCAAAAGGGAGAGTATCTGGCCACAAACCTGTCCGGGAAAGCACTTCAAGTTCTGGCAGATTTGGGCACAGATTATCCACCAATGTACACGGAGTTGGAAAGCGTTTTGTCGGAGAGATTCAGGGTCATTGCCCTCGGTAAGACAAGTCATCTGCAACTCAAGAACTTGCGTCGAAGAGCCGGGTAGACACTCCTGGAATTAGCTAGTCATATTCCGCGACTAGTTACACGCGCCTACCCTGGCACGAATCATGAGGGAGTAACACATCTGTATCTGGACACTTTCATTAACATGTTAAGCGGAGAACCCACCCTCAAGGAAAAGTTATTCCTCATAGAACACGGTAGTTATCAACAATTAACAGCAGCCATGGTTCGGATTGAGAATTTCTTGGAGCGGGAGAAAAACAATCGCCGACAGCTACACCCAATCAGTGAAGTAAGCGATGCAAGCCTCGTAACAACCACCGACAACCCAACTGTATCAGCACCTACATCAGCATCAGATCTTCAATCACAAACAGAACAACCCACCAGTCAAAATCACGCATCTAGAGGAAGATGGCGTGGCCAATCCCATCGTCGAGGCCACAACATTGAGCAAGAATGCGGGAACCAGCAACACAACAGCAATAGACAGAACATGCATGCTAGGCCATATCTAACAAACATTCTTTCCTATGTAAAACGGCTGTGGTAGGTTGTAGCACCTCCACTGAAACAACGTTTATACAAGTACCATGGCCCACCATCAAGGCACTTAACACCCGGTGCCCTTGGTGGTTTGCAATTCACAAGTCCTAACAGCATCACCCACTACATCCAGCAGCAGCAGCAATAGTGACACAAACTGTAGTCAACATTTGGCATCGTGGATCCGCAGGAAGAAGCATCGTTCAAAGGACGGAAAACCACCACACTGTCACTGCTTCGTCTGCGCATCAACCAAACATCCCGTGATGCGTTGTAAAAAGTGCCTCACACAGGTAGCCCTCATCCGCGACCATACTAGTCCTGTCCGCACTGCTGCATACACCAACTTGCAGTACACGGAAACAGCATCAATAACACCAACTGCACTCACAGAAGCTATCCAGAAACAGACTGACTGCATATATGATGATACTGAACCAAAAACAATCCTACAGACAGTATCATTGGAAACTCTTCCACAGGCACACCACAAAGTAATATATAAGTGTGCTGTCTGTTCAGTGGCGTTTCAACAAGTGCCACCATTGGCACTGGAGCTTCCAACACTGTCTTTAACAAGTGCTTGCACGAGAGTATCCGACCTCATAATAAACCACCCCTTAGGCCTACAAACATATTTTTTGCAAACAGCTGCGGGAGCCGATGTCCCCGTGGCTGTTACAGTACACCTCGTAATACAGATAGAGGCAATGCAATTCATACAGCGAATTGTCATTGCCTCTATTCACAACGATGCCCTGCTTGGTTCTGGTGTCCGCAGTGCCAGTGAAGCCATCATGCATGGCTGACAGCAGGAATTAGACATACACGGCCGACGTATACCCCTTGTACCGGAATCATCACTGCACGACACTTGTGCAGTGATTTTGGCAACTACAGCCACAGTTCAGCTGAGACAGGAGAAAATCTTACGGACCACCACACCACAGTTAGGAAACAACACTCACATAGCTATGCTGGAACCCGACCCTGAATATATAATTGCCTCACAATGCGCCAATCCCAGAATGATCGTTGACACCACCAATAAGGATCACATACCGTTCCAAATATTCAATGGCACCATGGCCCCAATAACACTTGCACCGGGAAATCGTTGTGGCCATTTGGTGGATGTGATTTCACAGGAGACACCCCCTTCTCCACCAACACCAGCAGCAACATCTGATGATTTATCGGAACACCTGCATGACATATATCTGCCTGCCACAGTTGGAATAATGTAGTCTCATAAACATGACATACAGAAATTATTATAAAAATATCATGATAGTTTCTCAGCTGGAGATATGGACCTGGGAGAAACTCATCTCATGCGACACTCCATCGACACTGGAAACAACCGACCCATCTTTGACTTAGCTAGTGGGTACTGGCAGGTAGCCATGGATGAGGCTGACTGAGAAAAGACCGCGTTTGTGTGTAGAGATGGTATTTTCCAGTTCTGCATGATGCCCTACGGTTCTGCAACGCTCCTGGAATGTCCAAGCATCTTATTGAGCAGGTATCATCAACGACGTAATTGACTTTGGCTCCTCGTTTGAGCAGACTCTGCCAACTCTGGGCAAAGTCTTAATGCGCTTTCATAGTGCAAATCTAAAGCTCAAACCCAAAAGTGTCATCTTTTTTGACAGAGCATCGAGTTCTTGGGACATGTCATATCCGGCGATGGAGTAGCTACTCAATCTTAAAAAAACAAACGCAATAGCGGAGTGGCAGACCCCTACCACAGTCACGGACAACCAGAGTTTCCGCGGTCTCTGCCAGTACTATCGTCGTTACAATCATCACTTTAGTGAGATTGTATCACTAGTATTTAGAATCATTGAAAAGGATCGACCATTCGAGTGGACGAGTGAGTGTGAAGGTTTCTTCAGGGAGCTGACGGAACTCTTGACGACTGCCCCAATTCTTGCTCATCCTAACCCTATCCGCGATTTCATCTTAGACACCGATGCATCGCCTTATGCCATTGGTGCAGTTCTATCTCGGGTCACAGAAGATGGAATGGAGCAGGTACTGGGTTATGGTTCGCGTACTCTAAACAAAACAGAGAAGCGCTATGCGACCACTAAGAGGGAATTGTTGGCTGTGGTCCATTTCATCAAATTCTATAAACACTTTCTGTATGGGCGCCCATTTACTCTGCGTACAGATCACGCCTCCCTACGCTGGCTTAGAAACCTAAAAAGTATGGAGGGTCAAGTAATAAGGTGGCAGGAATCCATGCAGGCCTCCACCGTCAACGTTGTTCATAGACTCGGCAAACTGCATGGAAATGCTGATTTCTTTAGCCAAATCAGGCTCGGGGAAGGACAAGTAGTGGCCACTACCGTGACACATACTACACAGCTATCCCCAGTGTTCTCCGAATTTGCGCAGCGTAGAACATGGAGACAGTTGCTCATGAACAAGCAACAGACGCGCAAACACGGAACATATACACGTGGATCCAGGAGGTGGTGCATCCTCCTCAGGAATCCGTTACACCACTTTCCGTGATGAAAAAATACTACTATCAAAGGGTTGGAGAGTGTCATGCAGCCATGGATAGAACCGACCCATGAGCTAGTGAGAGCAACATTATCCCATGCACACCAACATCTGAAAACGTAGAAGGTCAGGCGAGTACATGGAGAGTACAAGGACCCATATGAGGCGTTGAAAATTGGTTTGGATTCACGATTTGCGACATTCTATAAACATGCTGGGTAAACTGAGTTACCAGTGGAAAGGCTCCTATGTGGTAGTAGGTAAGAATTCGGCCGTGACCTACCATATCCACGCCTCGTATGGCCTGACCTCAGTCATCTACTTCGATAGACTTAACCCTTGTGGCAGTGACGACCCAGTGCCCGAGCTCAGACTGAGCATTCCACATGACACCAGTACCCAGATGGATGTCTCTATGGCAACATGTATTCCCGACATTAGTCTCAAGCACTGCGGTGCTAGTTCGAGCCCTTTCGTACCAAGCCAGGAGCATGATGAACATTTGACTAACGCTGATGACGATTACGAGATACGTACTGGCCCTCTCCCTACTCAGAGTGGGTCTAGAAGATCAGGGATGTCGTATCTGAACCCACGCTCGTTTGTGCTGTCCATGGGGAAGTTGTTCCGCTGACCTCTTTCCATTTCCACCATTTCATGCTATTAGCCCAAGTATAGAGTTACCAGAAGCGGAAGATGAGACTGCCCTAAGCCATGCTTCCTGTGGGGTGGAACATGTAATAAATAGCATGGGAGTGAAGAGGCTTAATGAGGTCTTAACTTGTTTTGAAGAACAGCAAAACCGCACAACTCGGTATACCCCTCCAAGCCCTCAAATAGCGAACCCCCCCCCATGCCAAGGTGCACCCCATCCAATAGCACCACCACCCCCACTCCAATTCGCGTCACTAGTCTATGCACCAGGTTCGGCCATCACCGGTCATGTCCATTTCGCACTCCACTCGGCATCTGTCGACTGTCAATCTTCAGCTATGAGAGAGTCAGCTGCGACAGAGAAGGTGGCATCCTGCACCACAGCAACCAGCCAACCCACCCACCCCCCCCCCCCCACCCCCTCCACCTAGCCATATAACGGAGACATTCAACATCATCAACAACATAGATAATATGCACCTAAGTTTTCCAACAGAAAAAGTTAGAGACACCTTTTTCCGCTACATTCCCTCCCACAACAACGCGGGGAGGTCATCAGTTCCCGTAACTCGACTTTTCTGCAACAGCAACAGACTCAGCATTCCCCAGCTTGGAAACCTGGATTTGCCCACCACGCACAATGCTGGTGTCACACAGCAACCCTGACCTCACTACAACGGAACACCACCATCATCAACACTTTCCGCGCACACACCGTTACCCAGTATGTGGAAAACTGATCATACCACCCCACCCCCCTCCCCACCCCAAAGCTTCCCCCAGAAACGTCTTACGAAAACAGCTAAACTATCACACTTCAATCACAGGTAATAACAGTCAATATTATTAAGAGAGCAAGATGCCGTAGTCTGTCGTCGGTATCGAGTAGGATTTTGTTACCGAAATACATCATGTCCGATAAAGTTGACACCACAAACATGCAGAATTCGTGCCCCTCTGCTATACAAATGTACCACTTCACGACAGTAAAAGAATCACCTGCAGATAACCAGCCACGCATATCAATAACAGTCACACACATGACAGAGACACAGACACTCAGGATGACTGTATTCACACTCTCCATACAACAGTATTGTAAATTGTAAAACTGAGGCACGGATTTTCCGACCCGTACTGTGATAATTAAGTTCGGTCTAGGTGAGGTTAGACTAGTCCTACCCACAGAGGAGGATGCTTGGCAGTCCACCCACCCTGTAAATACAGTCCAGCGTCGTGGGGTCAGTAGACTTGGCTTCCACAAGACACGGAGCTGTTTAAACCAAACAATACATTACACTCAGCTATACTGTCCTAATTGTGATTACGAACACGACTGTTCTACTGCATATACAAATCATTAGCATGCGGGCTGATGAAGCAGCATCAACACTTAGACAGTATAACGTCGTGGAGAATTTCAAATATGCTCTTACCTAAATATTCCAGCACTAATCAACATGGGCTGGAATAAATTTACTACACACATGAGGCGACGCATTCATAAGATCACATGCATGAAAATGGACACTGTTCTGAGGAACAGGATATTGAAAACATATATTTTCATTTTCCACATCAACTACGTATAATCAGCAGCATCAAAACGCCACCATCATACACAGATTGCCTACGTTTCCGATCAAACACGTGCTTTCAAAACAAGAACCACGTGTTCATCACTTTTATTTCCAGTAAATTGGACCAAAGGCTATAAACAAAAGAGCAGCCCTATGCGTATCTACCACAGCGTGATGGAGGAGGCGAGAGGTGGTCAGTCGGGGCCGAGCCACTGACGTCATCACATTCTCCCATACCCTATCGGGCGTTCTGCCTGAAATTTGAACAGGCAAGTTTATAAGCATCCAACTTGAAAACCCGCTTCACGCTAATTAAAAGGTCAGCTTCCATGGGAATAAATAGTTCCGGATTTTCACGTTGATCGGAGACCTGATTTCCCGCCGAGTGGGGATGAAAGCGACTGTCCTACCTTCTTATATTTATATTTGCCTTCTTTCCACAAAGGGAATATATGATCCGACTCCAGGAGAATAAAAATTAAATATTTCCCTATTTGGCAGAACCGACTCACCCTAAAACCTTTGGGTGTGGTCATCCGCCTTCCTGTGACGTAACCAAAAAGTATAAAAGGAGGAAAGCGGGCATTGAAAAATTGTCAAAATCGACTCTGGGGAAGATTGAGCATTAGGCTATTTTCATATAGCAAACCAAATTCTGCTGTTTTTTTCTTATTATTGTATTAGTATATGTTATATCGGCCAGGAAAGTTATGAAGAGTTAGGACAGTTTAATTGGGTTAGTGCAGGTCTGCAAATAACCATTATGCGGGAATAATATGTAACATGTGGAAGATCTTGTCTTGTCCGACAGCTCGGAAGAATCGGCACCTGCTCACATCAGAAAGAAATATCCGTGTACTGCTTTATTGCCCAACGGACAGCCGTCAAAGCGTGCGTTTTCAGGAAACTTGGACTTGAAACTTCACGTCAATCATGACCATTTATTACAGAGAGCATTCTGTGTGGACTGCAAGTAGCTGTATTCAACCAATCAGTATGGTGTAATACACACGTTATCATTTAAACATCGTGTGTTAGTTGTGAAATTAAAGACTGGTGAAAAAAATGAGGACAAAGAAATCCTCGCCCCATGTTTCGAAAATAGACTTCCAGTTACATGCTTCCAACGGGAAAAATGGCTAAGACGAAACGCACCAAGTGAAGACAAACTGACTTTCCGCAATTAGCTAGACTATCAGCCAACGGGCACCAGCACTCCAGCACCCATCACCACCGTATCGGCAGCACCCATACGAACTCCACTAGCAGCAACTGCAGCATTGGTATTCACACCAACTGTAGTATCTGCAGTGGCAGCACGCGCAGTGGCAACACCGACAGCACACAGGCCCACAACACCATCTGCATCCGTGATAAGACAGCCAATATCGGTAGTCATAACAACTCCTGTGACAATCCATGAACCAGTTTTATAGGACATTTCCAACAATTCAATATCGCCTTGCAGTTTAGTTATCAATGAGGAGATACACCTCATGGAAGCCGTCATCACCACCACAGCAGCACATACCAGCGCACCAACATCCGCGCGCAGCACCATTCTTCCCAGAAAGACTACTATGCTGGACAAACCGTATTCGCGAAAGCACAGACTAGCTCATCAACCAGAAATCCGAGCAATTCCCAGAACGTCCGCGAGTACGCTGATCAAAGCTGTTAAAATAAGAAAGTTATCAGCAATCACTGCAGCAGCATCGACACCCTGCATCATCACATCGTGCAGCAAACCTTCAGTTAGCACCACCACCACGACCACCACAACAACAGCGATGTCTCCACCATTCAGGACTACACACATCGTCGTCACCACCGCCACTAGAGCATCCATACATTCACCCACAGCTTCTTCGAACGTAAGTGCCGCCGACATTAGTAACATAGATAATGAAATATCAGCATCAGAAGACCACCCACCACGGCCATCCAGCACGAGTCGTGGGACCCAAACTCGTTGGGGAAATTTCTCAGTGGACGTTTGTGGACAGTATTGTCATGGATGCGGCAGAATGTGTGAATAGATGTGTGGAGGATAGAACTATTATTATTTTATTTTTGAAATATTATTATTATTATTATATATGTTTATTTAAAATTTAAACACCGTCCCTTGGCTTACTATGGTCATCCTACACAGATACACCCACTTCCTGCATAGCTGTGTCTCATCAAAATAATCGCTGCGGATACCTGTGTTGTAAACACGTCATGTGCGACATAAGTACACAACACACCATAGTGAATATTTCTTTACTCCCGTTATGCCGTCCCAACTATTACCAGGTTTTACCTTATTATTAAATATTATTTTTCTTATTATTTTTCTTCTGGTGTTAGAGCATCGAGACGGATTGTGGATAGTGAGCGCTATCCACGTGGACCCGCCAAACCGGGACGCACTGTATACATGCCGTTATATATTCGGTGTGCATACGTAATTACATATTACTGGGATATGTGTGTGTTTTAAAAAAAAAAAATATATATATATATATATATATATATATATGTCTGTTCTTATATTATATTTTTATAACTTTACTTGGTTCAAGTAGGTTGGATCTTGGGCGATCTCGGCGGAAATCTAAGTATTCATCACCGAGAGAATGCCCATGCGAGCTATTGTTTTAACCAAATCAGGGTATCAAAATAAATAAAGAGAATGCACCACGAAATAAAAACAAAAAAAGAAACGGATTGGAAAAATAATTTCAGGTAAAAAATCAAAACTAAAAGTATGCCTCCGTCCCAAACTCTTTCGCACCTCAATGTGCTCTTTTCTGATAACTACGCATCTCTCGCGTCACTGCTCCTCTCGGCTACGCATCTACTTGAGAAGTCTATGGGTCTCGCCTAGCGTGCGCCCGCGCTTTCGATCCGCGATGCGTTGATCGTTTGTCACAGGTGTCAAACTAGGAGGGGGTGGTGTAGCACGGATTGGCCAGAGAGGTATGAACCGTTCCAGCTAACCTAGTGTGGGACGACTGCCCCAGGTACGTTCCAAGCACGCTCCCTGGGTAGGATAGTGCGTGTGTATAAAGCCCTATGAGAGAGGTTTCGCTAAAATGCCTAAGTCCATAAGAACGCATAGCGTGCATGCGGGGCATGGCAGGGCTTCCCTGGCGACATGTTGAAGTGTTCGGATCTTCGTATTTCTAACTACTTTATTCTTACTAATACTCGGAGGAGATTTATGATGATGGATTGATGCGACAATTTATCTTCTCCAAGTGCTATCAAGATGATTGCTAGGTCGCCTCTTCTGATGTTGGTGAAGATATTTATATAGCAATCTGGGCCTATGTGACTTATCAGAAAGATGCGCAGGTATGGCACGGTGTTGCTCCGTGCTTCTGGAGTATTCTTCAAACACAACTTAACTATCTACTTGTATAAACATTGGATTATGTATTCGCTATACTAATACTGATATAACAATTAACGACTTTTACTGTCGTAACGAATTATAATAACTTTTAAGCAATGTAAGTATGATACGATTCAATTCAAACAACTTATCTTCTACTACAAATCTATCCTACTCTAATACTAACTCGACTGATTACTCCCAACGGTTGCTGGTATGCTATCAGACTACAATTCACAGTTACTCCAATATATTCACTGTAAACTTCGATAACGAAGCGACGACTGCTCCGGAACCACGGATGATAAAGATTCCCATTTAAAAGACAAAGTGCCTCTAATATACAACTTCCAGTTTCCTAACACTATTCCTTTGGTTTCTCTGCCACAGAGTTTGATTCGATGCTCCTTGAGTATGACGTCATCTTGACCAATCACACTCTGAGCTTCTCTTCCATGGAGATACCATTAAACAGGGTAAAAGCGGTGTTGGCTGGTTCTGATTTGATGCGATCTGTCAGCTAACTAACAACATTATGGTATCTGTTGGTGTAGCATGCCTTTCTATGATTGACATATAGCTGATATACACATTTCGATTGTGTTATGAATTCCTACAGGACGCTACAAAGCCTCTGCCCTGTCCCTTGCCTATCTTGGATAAGCCTGTAGGAAGCGAACCTTAATAAGCACACGAGCTGTATGATCTCATTGCCAGCTGGTGGTGTTGTACTTGCTTAAGGGAGTCGGAATGCCGACCGTCAACAACTAATGTCAGTCTGTCACCTATATTCCTATCGATTCCTATCGATTCCTATCGATTCTTTTCACTCGATTATTTACTAAACTACTGGTCGAAACGACTGCTGAACATTATAAAAGTGCGTGCCGATCCCACAGCAACAACTTTTCCTCTGCAACTATTGACAGATACCACCAACTCAGAACCGTCGGTCCTATTTCATTCTAGTTTCGATGGGGTTTCGCATCGTTTTCCACGAAACTGTTTAACTGTTTATCAGCAGCACTGGCCGATGTCAACCAGTGCAGCGTCCTACTACTAATCTAACTTGTACTTTCACTCAGTTCATTAGCCCACCTGGCATTTTCAAATATAAATTTAGCTGATTTCACTGAGGTCTTACTCGTAATATAAGACATCTAGCGGGGTCATGACTTCCCACAAGACAATCCGATATCTACAATGTGTCAGCATTGGGAGAGAGTGTATGCTTACAGTGTACAGAGTTGCTACTGGTGATTTCTTTACATCACTGAATTCTCTTGGGACCCACCAGAAACACGATTAAACGAGGATTTCAGAACTGTTTACCTTTTTAAAATCGGACAAGAAATGCCTAAGTTACTGTCAAATGGCTCACTTAAATTATTTTCAAAATATTACATTTGACGTCATAATCGTGTGTATGCATTAAATATATGGGGAATGCACTGATCACGAGATCGCCACATCACACTTTCTTGCTGCACGATGATTGGCTACTGCTCGGCCTCTGATTGACTGAAACATCCTGCCTCTGATGCCACGAGTGATATAAAAGGAGCCAAACATCAAGAATTGAGAGCACTTCGGTGTGGAAGCCGACATGACAGCAAGGTTGCTGGACCAATGCAGTACTAGACATGGGCTAACTGCTAACTGACTGTGGTACCCACACCACAACAGTGCTCTTCGGATTTCAGAACTCCTACACCGGTGAACAGCCTTGAACATCCGCAATTAAGTTTTTTGTAAGTTCTCGGATGGCCATCCAATGGAAATTAATTAAATAGAAGAGCTCACTTTCCAGAACACTCACAGAGGAGCTTATCTGCGGATGGGCCGTGCCGGCCCATTGTAAATTATACAGGATGTAGAGCCGAGGTGATTCTCGCTGGATAACTCGGTGGAACTTCCGTACCATGGTGACAAGTGATATCAAACGGCTGCACAGCATGTCGTGTGTTATAATTAACTTTTAGACCACAGTTAGACAGTTAACCGAGTTAGTGTATCTTTCTTTGCTACTCCACCCGCAAGGCTTATTATTGTCTGGACTCCCAATCGATACGGTGGCAGGATCCGACCATGGGAAACTATTGGGGTTTCCTAGTGGTGATAACTAAAGTGTTGATTTAACATACACTCCCCCAGTATTTTGAGAGACCAGTTAGCTTAGATACCCCCAGTAATGTAGCAAGCACTGCGAAAATAACTAATATTATGTAACACCGGCCTGCAGTGCATCTCTGGGCAGTCTGGAACATAACCCTAATGGCATAACTCTAATGGCAGGTGAAATGTTTATTCCGTAATACACGGGTGACGGATGAGATGCAGATATCCATCCAACTCGATATGGTGACCGCACGTCCAAGAAACCACCACGCCCTCACTGGTGATGGATATCTCTCTCTTACTCCCCACCATAAATACTATTGTACTTTCTAAATTGCTTTTGTGAACCGTAAATTGTATTCGTGATGTTATATGTGGTTATGGTGCAATGGTGACCAGATCGTCATATGATTCGGGAGCTCTCGCTCTGTAACATGTACGCACGCTGTCTTTCTGAGGAAGATGCTATGTGGGGCGACGTTCGGGAAGCTGGGCATCTTCACCAGTTAGACGTGTGTGTCAATAAATAGGTAGGAATCCCTGCCACTTGCGGCCAAAGCTTGGAAACGTATCTAACATCTAAAGGGTAAGTTAGACTTGAGCAGAAGGGCCGCATAAATAAAGCGGCAATCTTTGGACCTATATAAGACCTATGAATTCTTTGGAAAGCATCCGACCCGTCTTCATGTAAACCAGCGTGCATCACATTAATTATAGTTTCACTAGGAGTGGTCACTGCACATAGTTTTTTTGTTTGAACACAAAGAGTGGCCCTTTTTGCCAGCTCCTTTCCTCTGCTTCGGCGTTGAAGACATTTTCCTGTGACGGAGGCCCACGCGAGGCACATTCCTCTCGCAACAATAATATTGTGTGTGTGTGTTAGGGGTATAATTGGTGTATATTAAACTATTCAAGTAGCCACATTGTGATCCTGCCTTGTGGGGATACCTCTGCGGATTTACGAATCTGCGAGATACCTTCAGCGAGCCCACGTAGAAGGAACACCAGGTGGTTCTATGTACTGTATTATTTTTGCTCATTCACCAGCAAACGAGTACCATTGTTTATTTAGTTGTTATTATTTATAATTATTTTCATCATGTCCAGACTGTATGGACCGTCCTACCGGTGAGACTAACAGTTGGGATGAGACCATGAGGTTCAACCTCGGCGGCAATGGTCGCATGGCCCCACTGGAACGTGATTGTTCCACTGGCTCCAGAAGCCGACCTTTGTACCTTCCGGAGCGTCATGCAACGGGATCCGTATCACCGAGAACCATAGCTAACCAGCCCTCCCGCGCATGTGGTGCAACGGTGTGGAGCAATGTCACGGACCAGCGCATACTACCGTAAGCCACAGTAGTAGGTAACTCTCAGGGCCCAGGCTGCCCGAAACATTTTGTGACAGTCATCCATGGAAGTGATTTTATCTGCTAGGAGTCTGCTTGTTGAATAGTGAGATCTTTTACCCGTTCGCTAATGTGGCGCAGAATGTCATTGCGCTCCCGGCGTAGTTTGGTGCGGTCTTCACTTTGGCCACTTTGATAGATACGCAGCCGTAACACTTTCTGCTCTGCGGACAGTTTTACTACTAGAGGATCGTCAGTATACCTAGTTTCGTTGTATTTAAGAGCACCTATGGTGCTGGTAGTGGATGTGTCCATAGATTGCAGTATTTTAGTTAGGGCTTCGTTTGGATCGGAGCTGACATCGATGTTTGCTATCTGCTCCCTGAGGGTTTTTTGTATGGTATTTTGGCCACAAGTATGTGGTATGACGTCTGAATGGTGTTAGTAGAATAATGTAATTGTTTTCATATGGTTAGGCATTCTGGAAAATGGGTAATTACCTTTCTAGTAGTGTGCTGTACGGATTTGATATAGCATCAACGAAATAAGTCAGCCAAGGAATCTGTCATTTATAATTGTGTACTATTGGTTGTGTGAGTTGCAGTGGTCAGCTCACCAATGGAACCAGCAAAATAAGATTGCGGATCATCGCCGTATTGTATTCATTTTTCCACCCGCCTTCATCACGTGGACTAGTTATTGCATCATTTAGATAATGTTGTTCACATTTGGATAATAGTATTTGCTACAGTCAAATCGATGGTCTCATGATGAGTAAATGCAATAGAGCAAGTGAACAATTCCAAGCTATATCCGACAATTTCTAGCTAAGCTCCAACCATTTTTATGTATGTTTGAATCAATACATAGACTCTGAATTCTGAAGTTCTAGAATCCCATTTTTCACGGTAATTATACAGGTAAGGTGACGAAATATGTTGACACTAATATGACTAAGTGCTCTTTCTGTCTATGCCATCAACGGCACTCAGACAACTTAGTTTCAACCTATTCAGCAGACAGTGTATTAAACAGTACATCCATCAAAAACACATACTTCGCATACTTGCCATATTTTCCAATGATCATGCCATAGCTAGATGCATGCATACGCATTGTCACGCCAGCCTGGATGTGACATAACGTATTAGGGCGTCATAAGTGTGAGTGGCATATCGGATCACTCTATTGCAATTTGCTATCACTAGCGTCCTGAAGATGGTAATTTCAAGAATCTTAAAATGGTTCAAAGTAAGCACAGCCTCTCTATTATCGGCGTATATACGTGTGTATAGATTTGCAGTATTATATAGTAAAAATAAAAATTGGAATACTCTTTTTCAATTCATATATCAAACACCCATCACTGAAACAAGGAAACAACTGCAAAGCGTAAGTGATGATGAAGTGCACCTATTTACAACAAACTGTTCAGCCTTTTCACGAAGGAAGTTTATGTGGAGTGTCACTACATCTGTTTCATGTTACTAATAGCCTAAACACCCTTTAACATGTGAGCAGTTGCACGAGGCAATTTACTCAAGAGTGCCATTACCTTCGAAAAGGCATTAGCAACCGGATACCATTGTATTGCTGAATCTAATGTCAGAATATTGTGTACTAATAATGTTAATCAAGTCGATTAATCAGTAGATTATTATCTAATTAATGGCTCACGATACGGTTTAGATTGTATCTGTAATAACAAGCCCATGTTACTCAGTCGGCAAATGGGCCGTTATTTATCCTCAACAATAACTAGAAATTATCAGTGTGCACGCGGTAGTTCGGCTATATGGTTTGTCCAAATATTTACTGAAGTGTAAATTGAATGCATAAAATGTGCATGTACCGTTTGTACTTTGGTTCGACACACATGCCCAGAAAGTAAAATTCAGTATCTGCCCAATGATGTATATTATAATAATCCCGTCAAAATGCAAATTGCAGCCATTGTATGTTATATCTAACAGGGGTCCTACCTTAGTGTAGCCTCCGGGGGTGGGGTGGGATGGGCAGGTGGGGGGGGGGGGTGTGGTGCATGATTGTCCGCTGGATACTTTCACTCTGCGGTACTGGGCTGAGGCTGCTGGTTAGATGCGGATCTCATGGTTGCGGATCTGGTGTTGCGCATTTCGGGATTGTACAAAGACCAACTTCGAGAGCCGGTGGAATGTTCACATTCCAGTGGGGCCGTGCAACCATCATCACGGAAGTTAACCTGCACCAACTCATCCCGGCTGTTTGTGCCAACGGTGTGGCCGTCCCTTTGCTTCATTTAGAGTCTAGACATAATTAAATACATAATTAGTTACAACGTAACAGACAAGCAATGGTACTCGTGTACTGTTACACACAGAAGTCAAGTACATAGGGTCAAGTTGATGAATCACTAACATGGTCCTCGCCAGAGGTAACTCACCGAGCTCTGATAGATATAATTCGTGAGGAATCTCAGCAAAGGAGGGTCCTGACGCAACTACTTAGCACGTTTAATATAAACTAAATTAACCCCCAACACAAACACTATTTGTTGCGAGAGGAAAGTGCTTCGCACGGGCCTCCGTCATAGGCAAATGCCTACAATGCCGAACCGGAGGAAGAGAGATGGCACAAAGGGCCACTCTCCTGTTCAAAGTATGCTATGTAAAAAGAGTCAACCTAGTGAAAGTATAAGTTATTGTGATGCACGCTGTATTATGTGAAGATGGGATGGATGATTTCTGCACACTTCTACACCGTCAACTTATGTAAGTCCAAAGATACTGAATTAGTGGTTGCCGCTTTATTTATGCAGTCCTTCTGCTAAATCCCAACCTATCATTTAGTTTTTGGGTCCAGACCATGAATAAGCCGCAAATGGCTGTGTATTTCAACTTTCGTTAACAATACGCCTGACCTGCGAGAATGCTAGGTGTTCATATGGTCACCTTCACGAAGCATCTCTTTCAGTTAGACAGTGCGCGGATATGTCACGAGGTCTTAGCTCCAGAATCATATGATGATCGTGTAACCACCGCAGCATAACCACATATAACAGCACAGGGACAATTCCTGTTACATAAGCATTGAAAAGCACATATACGTTTATGGTGGGGACACAGAGATAGCTATCCAACTATAGTGACCTTCCCGTGAGGACGTGGTTGGTTCTAAGACCGCACCCAGTCACCTGTAGAGTTGGATGGAGAACAGTGCCCTGCCCGTCAGCCAGCGTGTCAGGGGCGGATCGTGCGGGGACTAACATTTTACCTGTCTTTAGTGTTATGTGAAATTCGCCCAGAGATGCACTGCAGGCCAGTAATTATAATATTTTTGCAGTGCTTCCTACTTGCGTGGTTATCTGACTAACTAGTATTCGAGATGCATGGGAAGTGTGTGCGGTCATCGATACTTTGATTCTAGCTGCTCTGAAACCCCAATAGTTTCAAAGTCAGTTTTAACCAACGCGGCGGAGGGAAGTCCAACCAATTAATAAGCTCGCAGGCTGGAGGAGCGTAGACAGAGATACTTACCCTTATATTCGTAAGAATAGGAGTCCTTATGGTATATGGCCAATTTATACAATCTAGCCACTGTGCAGTGTTACATATCCGCTACTCCCGAAAAAAGAGACTTACACAAAATGTCTCCAACAGAGTAATCGTGCCCTACTACTTATAAACCTATCCTATCGAGCTAAACTAGTCCAGGTGTAGTCGGCTGCATGTCAGGTTAGCGTAGTGAGAATACGAACAGCGACCTTAGTGCAAAATTGATGTTGTTGTGGGAACAAGGTGGTGCGGTTGTTGTTGCTGCGTTGTGTAGCCTAGCGAACTGCGGTTCTAAACGGGTTTTTTTATTATAAAATAAGCAAAACATATAACTAGAATCGCTACTGTCATGTAACTAACTATTACAGTACAGTAAAATGAGAGGTAACACGATCTTGACGGTGCCTGTTAGTCATCGGCACAAAATAAGATTACATATATACAGTTAACAGATATACACTATACAAATGCGGTCTCAGACGACCGTGCGGCACCTGTTAGTCATCAGTACTTGATAAAGAAATTAATACATTAATACAATGATTGAGTTCCTGGTCGTCATCGGTACGGAAACTGTTCTGGAATCACTGTAGTTGAAGCGTCACATATTCGGAACGCGAGATGGCACGATGCGGAAGTTAGCTGATAGGAAAATCTGAAGGCGAACTGTCTGATGCAGCTCAATCTCAGGAACGGTGAAGAAGAATTGGTGCGGGTGTGGATAAACCCTGTCTGCCGTCGAAATATCTAAAACTGTGCACGACACATGTGCGGATTTGAAACTACCACTCTTTGACACGGTATGGCAGATCTGGCGAGTTATCCATCGAGAGCATCACTCGCCCTAATATTTTGACAAGCGTTACATTGGGGCCAACAGGCCCATCCGCAAGAAGGTCCCTCTGCGGTGTTTGTAGTGGGGTTGCCCTCACTTAAATTTAGTTATTGCCCCACCCCCTAAACTTGCGATGCGTATGTGGTGGTTAGTGCACGAGACGCGAGAGCTCAAGACTGGAAGACACCTCAGTACGCTATAGGGAGCCTGGTATACAGTAAGCAGTTACCCACGACTCGCTTTGTCTCAGACCACGTACCTCACAACCACCTTCTCTCCTGACTACTCACGATTTGTCAGTCCCTTTTATACTACTCGTGACGTCACAGCTGGAACGCCACAACCAATCAGTGCGCGAGTTCCAGAGGCAAGGACAGCGATCACGTGATACACTACCACACACCCCCCCCTCCCCCCCCCCCCCCTTTCACCAAGTATATACACGTGCTTATGGCTCTTTAGATAAATATTGTGAGAGGAATTTGAAGCTTTAATTACGGATAACTCGGCTATTTCTGGACACATTTTGAAATGTTAAAAAGATTTGGAATCCTCGCTTCATCCTGGTAATGATCGATACCAAGAACGATGAGGAGAGTGCAGTTTAAATGAATTACATGTGCCAACTCGGTACAAAATATGATGTCCTTCTCTCCAAATCTAAAGTTGGTAGGCACTCTCTGACGCCCACACATGCGCGCTAGGCGATCCCACAGACTTTGCCATTTTAGAACCTCTCTCATATGGCTTTATACACGCGTATTAACCTACGCAGGGGGTCGGCGTGCTTGGAACGTACCCGGTCCGGCCGTTCCATACCCAGACAGGCTGGGACCGTCCATACCTGACCGGTCGATCCGCGCTACATTAGGGAATATATGTGAGGGTACGTAAATTGGGTCATTGGTCAATGTTCAATCAAACTATTTCCCATTAATGAGATTTTGCCAACAAATTGACACTATGGGCTAAAATGTATGTTTACTGTATAATCTCAATATGTAAAAATCACATTTGTAGGATAAACGTTTGTCGCGGCATTTTTCCAATTGGACATAAACAATACCTAATTGTCATCAAAATTGTTAAAGTCTTTAAACGGAAATTCTATAACCTACTAATATACACTCCGTGATTTAGGAATATGTTCTGAACACGTTATAAATTATGTTTTATAAATGTGTTCGACTTGTTATTGTAGTACTGTATGAAGATACCTAAAAGTGTGTTGAAAATTGCAAAAAAATTGTAAACAAATATATAAAAATTGCAGCTGCTTACAATTTAGCGTTGGTTGATGCCGACAGAGGTGTTAGAATCACCCATCCAAACGTGAAGCAACAGCCCACCCAAGACAGAGATGGATTGTGTCAATTTACCTGATAGCCACGATAAATTAATGGTTGTTTGAATGTTGAAACTTATTTGGAAATAAAAATAAATAAAATAAAATAAAATAAAAATTGGTTCAACAACACGTCTCAAAGGATATATCGCTATAGGCAGATTTATATCCAGCCAATTATACTGAGACTCAATAGCTACATGCAAGCCTAACCGTGTAATGGATGCTCACTTTAAAATGTAAATTCTCTCATCACAGATGTCAATTTGTAGACCAAGAAAATGTGTCACTTGACTGTCTGTCTTATCAAGCTCGTTCTAATTTGTGAAATATGTTATTGAATATATTGAAACTAATGCCATCTGGAATTTCTACCGCCTGTAACAGCAGAAGAATCATATCAAATTGGTTCCAAAATAGTTAACAGCTCCAAACATTATGACGCTCTTAATACCGTGGTTCTAGAATGATGGCGTACAGGGCGTTAAGACAAATATAAAATGGGCAAACACGCAGTCAGGCTCCTGTTGTCTACACGTTGATATTGTCACCCGACTTGACAGCTAAATGGGGCCACTGGCAGGTCTGATCGAGATTAGCTGAATTGTGCTGTGTACAATCTCTACCATATAATTTGCCAACAATCCCTTACAATAAGATTACGAATCGATTTGTGGCCATTATGTGAAGGGCACTATTTTATAATGGCATTTCGAAGGTCTGGAAAACAGTTATAGGTCGCTTTTTCGAACTGTAGAGAACGCTGACAGCTTTCATGACAGAATTGGCGATGCACATTTCAGCAAAGCTGTCAGATTTGCATTACTCATACAACGTTATTGATCTGGTTCCTGCAATCCCATTCCCGTTAACCTAGCTTCTGTTGCTAGGCATTCAAATCGATCTAGAGAAGGAACATGTATTTAACAAGTGAGGCTGTCTTGTAGGATCTCCATATAATAGTGCACTCATTAAAAATAAGCATGGTTTATTACATAAATAATGCTTTTTCTCAAAATGTGGGACCCGCTGTAGCTAAGGCATGGGCAGCTGTGGCAGACATGTGAACAATTCCACAGTCTGACGGATCCACTCGCGAAGAGATTGACTGATAAATTAACGTTTGCATTTGCAAGTCAGATCTAATTCGACAACAACCAGGTCCTGCCATAAATATGCATTGCCGCCAAAGGGTCTATGTTCTAATTTCTATTTTGGTTTGAATGTGTTTAAGTAGAATCGAGTTTGATAAAGAGACATAATCTAATGTAATCGGATTCAAATCGCACGTACGTCGCCAATGCACATGGTGAGTCCAAAATATGAAATGTAATGTAGGTGTGATCAAGTACATGCCTTATCTATTCTGTTTGCTCGAGAAATGGCATAGTTTAATTGACATGTCGGCCTCGGGAAATATTTAAAATGGTATTAGTGACGTTGAAATTATAATATGTACATGGGCCGGCTTATTAAAAGGTATCATCTAATTGCGCACGCTATCCTGCAGCCAGGGAAACATGAATGTAGTCTCTATATTTTTCAGACTATCGAATGCACAGGTTATGTTTTGTGCATTGCATATTATGATACAATGTGCTAAGATGGTGGAATTTAGATTGTCCCTGTAGTCTCCACTATAAATATGCTTTACAGTTTTAGAACATTGTAATGAAACATGCACAATATAATGTGAAATAGTGAATGTGTCAGTGAACACCATTGCGCCATCATAACCAACTGAGAATGTATTTAGATGAAAGCTAGAACGGGCGATGGCAAGAGTCTCATAACCTCAGTGAAATAGATGAGTGAGCATATGGATGAGTTGGTGTTTGCATTGATCAGAATCCTTTAACAGGATGCAAACTGAAATGTATACAATATTGCCGAGTAAAGCAGTGGAAGTATTGGACAATCCAAATGCACAAAGTTTGGTTTATTTTTAAGCACCATACTATAAGAATGAAGCTGCCATGAATTTGGCATAGCAGTACCTATAAGCGTCATAATTGACTTCTGTGTCTTAATAGCCGTTGCTTTACTCAGATTCGTAAAGATTGCAAGATGATCACAGCGCCCGTGAGATACGTTCTTGAGATCGGTCCTGATTCTTTTTAAACCTTTTTTCTACCAAAAGCCAATGTGTCTAGCTGTCCCCGATTTGTTCTGAGATTCAATCTGTTCAGCCAGAGACTTTGCATACACCCAGGATGAATCATCCACGAACCAGCTAGGCTGAGCTAAGAGAGGAACCCTTTTACATGGTGACGTCGAAACATAGTTATCATTATCCGTCAGAAAATGTGTCACTACAAACTCGCCATCAAGTGAATAAAGCTCCATGACCATTCCTGCAATTTTTGAAGACACATCTTCAACAATTTGAATTTAACCCATCAACCAAAAGTTGGCTTTCTAATGGCCCTATGCACAACGATAACCCTCCGCAGATTGCTCAATTGACTTGATTAGGTTTTGTATCAACTATGTATTGTACATGATAATAGGTTTAGAATCTAGAGTCTAATTGGAAAACACTGTTTTCTATAGCAACAACAGCGCACATTCAAATTCGTTTCACAATAGTCAACATAATGATGGTTTAAATTGTAGATTTATCAAAGACGCATATATCGTGTAAGTGGCCATTTCGTAATATAGGGAAAGCTCAATGTGACATATGCATTAGATATATGCCGGTGTATCTGTTCCGGGATAAATCCAGTAGAAAAAGAGAAAGACACGAGGATTTGTATTTAATTCCAACCTTAAATCAAATCATGTAATATGCGTGACTAATTACCGCTCAGTAGCTTCAAGCAAAAGCTTCAAGAACACGTCAAATCAATCATTGTACAATGTGTACTGTTTGCTCACACGCAAATGCATGGACAATTTGGAGACGGCAGAACATATTCTCATCTATGTGCATAATTTGATTCAGAGGATAAGAGAAAATGTTCATGCTAATGCCAGCCGCGTCGCTGGCATTTGGCTAATTCATGGCAGTATTGCTCTGGTAGTACTTCAGCACCGACCCAGTAACCTACATAATTATGGGGATTGCATAACCTATTCTATGGCATTACAAACAGTGTTTACACCAATTCATCCACAAACACGCACGAACACACGTGCGCACACACGCGCGTATGTACGAACGCGCGCGTGCATGCGCACAGCCAAAAAAGCAAGCACGCACCCATGCACGCATTCACACATACGCGCATTGCTCTGAAACGTGTCGAGTAGCCAATTAGTTAGAAACTGTCGTCAGACAAACACTATTATCAACAATATCCAACGTGTACAATAAAGCTCAGGTTCGATACAGAAACACCAAGGAAATTGTCATCGAAACCTGTACCACAACATGAATGGCACACATCTATTATTATTGCAAATATTAATTTACAAATCGGGCATAGAATACGAGCTACGAGTATGGGCTAGGAGATGGAGCAAAGACTGCTATCAATGAAATATATCAGGCTAACTGTGTCATTCATACTTATATTGCGTATATACGGTATACGGCATATAGGCCATTGCATGCTTTGCTTCGATGCAACACAGTAAATATAACCACGCGAACGATAGCGTATGTTACTCTGACAATCAAGGCAATTCTATATAATGGGCTTTAACTATTTTGAAACTAGTTTGGCAAGCGAATCTAGGCGTTATGCTTAGAAAGATCTAATCATATTAGCCTAAATATATTAATCTAATAACTCTTACTCCATAAATAACACATGGCACAGTTATGTAAATCATGTCTGATTATATCAAATATTAAAAATGTATGAGATGAATATTATTTAATATAGCAAATACAAGTTATATAAGTATACACATATACGTCTGTTCGTATTTGAGAAATAATCTGTACTACACATATGATGTTGGCGTTTTAGCTTCTATCAAACAATCCAAATCTAATGCGCGTGAATTATTGAATACATTAGCCTCATATTCCAGACAGCATGACTCTAATCTGTCTAATACTGTGAAGATTAGTCGGACAGGGGCCTGTTGCTCCCATGCTTACCGCCATGTCCTAATTAAATTATCATATTAGCATATTCAATATGATATTTCGAGCACAATAAAAGGTATTCTTTATCTGTACCTTCAGCTTTGATGATCTTGATATACATCAAATGGGGTTGATATGCATCGATCTAGCAAATAAACGGGCGATATATAAGGCGCATGCCTCCATCAGTGAAAGGGGGATCTACGTTGCCAGCGGAGTAATATTTTGTGGAAGTGCATCATGATCAATATATTGCATCTTGAACTATTATGTTCATAATGAGTGTTATCCAGAACTCAATTGTTCAATAATTATCTTCCAAGAATCAGTGGCTTTGTTTTAAAGACGGCAGGCCTGTTTATAGTCATGCTATTAAATGCAATACACATTAATATAGATTTGCACAATTAATAGGTGATTAGCTTTTATTTACATACACTGGCTAACTTGGTGAATCAATGCGGATGGAGGAATCTAGTTTTAGCTATGCCCTGCCCATCTCCAGCTAAGCTCCACCCACGTGTTGCCGGTGTTGGGATCAATCGGTCCCTACACTCCCCGATTCCCACTTTCCGAAAAAACTATAACGGTTAGCTGTTGAATATTTTAAAACTAATTCGACGGCTGCCTATGGCAGCAGCAATGCGCAGTCAAGTTAGTTTCAAAAATATTCAGCAGTAATCTTTATTAACTAGTAAAGGCATATAATTCGTACACCAACGCGTAGTCAGTCATTAGTTAAGTGTTCGTGACGAGCTTATCTACGTCATTCAAGACGCCCATCACATTAATTTAGAAATTGGGAACATGCTAATATGTCCGGTGGTCCTGGATTCGGGACTCATGTATTTCAAGACTGAATTCATCAGTATACTGACATATATTTAACATACATTTTTGATTCCTACAGTTGATTTTTAATCAACATAAAGCATTTACATTTATAAAGCGTGTCATTAAGACGTGGCAGATCTGTCAGATTTTGCGGGTGTTTGTGAATATACAGAATATTTACCTTGATTTCTGGCGTCAGGCAATATTTATCAGATGTTGCCTGAACTATTCCCACATGGAAATCTTCAATTATGTATGAGAACCCTTCCAGGCAAGCTCCTTAAATCATCTCTGAAAATGTAACCAAATATTCACATTAAAAGTGGGCCAACGTTCTCTGGTACAAATGGTGACAGCGGGGAATTCCGTATATTAGTTAACGTAATCTAGCAATCATACACTTAGCGCCCACGAGAAGTGCACGCCATTACATAGGCGTTCTTATTATTATCGCATACTGTTTCAGGAGTTATTCAGATTGTTTAAGTGATGCATTATTAGCACGTGCAAATTGAGGGTACGACAAGCATTTATTAAAAAAAAGGTATTTGTTAAATTTCTTGTTTACTTAGAAATGCTAATAATGCCACTGTGTAATTCGCATGGAAGTAAAAGAGCGGATTGAATAATGTAATCCTGTAATCATATGGTAATTGAATGTGACAAGTCATCGAATAACAGAAGGAACGTAATCTTGTTTAGACAAATTAGGATCGATGAGGTCTAATGTTCACAGTGGTAGTGCAAGATTTCAATTCCAGTCACCCGAACGTGTATTAGGTCAAGATTTAATTGGTGTTTTTGTTCTAAACAAAGAGCAGGAATTATCTGCCGCTGTGTGCCCATGGTCATAATTATAAGCAAAACTCAATGAAGTAATGGTTGGATTCATTGATGCAAATTATAATGAATACTGTCTGAATAATGAACGTATATAATAAAGTCACCTACAGAGGAGACCATGCCGTCGAAATTTCGGAGTCAAGGGTGGCATGATGTTTCTGAATGTAGCCAATTCTTTGACTAGATTGATCATCTAAAGAAAGATGTTTGAATAGAGGAGTGTGAGTAGAGGGATGGAGAGAGGGAGAGAGATAGAGAGAGGAGAGAGAGAGAGAGAGAGAGAGGGAGAGCAATAGGGAGAGTGAGTGAGCGAGAGTGAGAAAGAGAAAGGGAGAGAGAGAGAGAGAGCGGGACAGAGAGAGTGAGAGCGAGAGTGGGAGAGAGAACGTGAGAACGAGCGAGCGAAAGAGAGTGAGCGAGAGAGAGCACTAGTGAGTGGGAGGGAGTGCGCGCGTGCGAGAGAGAGAGAGAGAGAGAGAGAGAGAGAGAGAGAGAGAGAGAGAGAGAGAGAGAGACTGCATACATCTATCTTGTAGATGGCATGTATGGGCCCTGCAGTTTATATTAGGATGATTCCACCATTATTGCAATAGGAATTTCCTATATATGATTGGCATTAGAAATATCATTATGGAATATGAACAGTTGGGTCTATTTCCAATCCAGTTGCCATGCTGCCATCTACACACCCATACACACTAAACCAGAAACACAACACAAACAATTCTAGCCTGTATTTATGAAAAGGGATCCAACCGTGCAAGCATCGCATACATATTTGATAAAAGGCCATACCACTATATTTATATTTCTGTTCTGAGTTCTTGTTCACAGAGGGAATGGTGATTAGAATATGTTGACCTACTTGTGCTCAACACCTGATACGGTGTACACAACAGCTTGTTTTGTCTCAGACTGCTATAGCCCATGTTGTACTAACTGGAACTATTGACGATGCATTTGGAAACACATGATAGATGCATACACACATGCGTGGTAGACGCATTTAGGTATGCGATTACATGCTTCAGTGATAATTCAAGAAACATGACTCATAATAAAAGAATGTGTCAGCATGTGGCTATGTTTAAATATTCCTTATTAGCGGACACTGTTAGAAGTTAACATTACAATAATGATATAAGTTCACGTGTTTGTTTATTACACTGTACATGCTTCTTAATAATAGATCATTATTATTAATATAGTATTTCAAGATGCAGCTAAGTTATTTTTAATGTTTGAAATAATACCATGGTATTAACTTTAAGAAAAACTGTTTTAATCTTAACAACATGTTCTTAACCTACAATTTCTAACACAATACTACAGCTACCACAACATTTGGCCTTACGTGCTGAAAGAAAATCGCCAGTGATTCACAAATGGTGTACATTTTATGAAATGGCAATACTTATCTCGCATTGACGTATTACTCATATATTGTAATCACTTTATCATGTTCCATTGGAATATTTGACAATCGAATAACCTCTCATTTTGCTGACTGTTATCCTAAGGAACTGATCCCAAAAATATATGTATGTGGTTTGCAGGTATGCTGTTTGTGGGTTTGTGATACATTTCGTTCACTCATACATCAACGCATGCACATGCATACACAGATTATACTATGCACATTATGCAAGATTGTCATCAATATGCTCCCACTACACACCGATACCAATCGCCATATGGATATTTCAACCAATTAAAACACCATAGTAAATAGCAGTTTCAGCATAGATATCTCTAAGCAGATTCGTTACTAGTTAATTTGTGTATTTAAGACAAACACTAGTTGCACTATATAAGAACATATATGTTGCTGAATCGAAGCTTAATTAACAAATGAATAAGCATAACACAGTTAATAAAAGTAAGGTGCATCCAGTAAAATAAAATATCAGTGCAATGAAGCTGCTATCATAATTGGATCAATACTGGGATAAATTATCGCATGTAAAATAAATTCGAAGATTCTTCTAGGAATACAAAAATTAACCTTGGGTGAGATACCGTTGTATATATATATAATTTCATTATTATAGCATTAGCATGCCTCGTGGTTTTCACTCATGTATTTTGGCGCTAGGCTCACAGTGCTTGCTTGACGAGAGCTGTGCATGTCTATCTGTTGTATATGACATAACATCCGTATGATCGACACCATGAGAATAGTTGCCTGTACGAAGTTATAGTGTAACAATAGTGAGTGTGTGAGTGTCGAGTTTGTATTATGTTTTATATATTTTAATCTCCATCCCTTAAGGCAAGATGTGGGTATTCTAGAAGTACATCTAATAGTATCTTGATTGAAAGCTGACTGGCCTTTTCCATTGGTAGTTATACCCACCACGCCACTCGCTAGCTAAGCTCCGCCCACACATCGCTTGTGTTGGTATCTATCGATCCATGAACTCCCTGCCTATCAATTTCCAGAACACTATACAGATAAGATGTTGAATATGTTGAAACTAATTTAACTGTGATAGACAGCAACAGCGCCCTGCCCAATTAGTTTCAAAATAGTCAAAAGCATGTTTATTTAATAGCTAAGACATACACATCGTACACTGTATGTTACATAGTTGATTATGACGTCATATGATGGGTGGATAAACTGAAAAGGTAAATCATGATCAGATTGGCTGATTTATGGCAATTTAATGATAATCAGGACGAGAATTATCTGGCCATACGAAAGCATCGCGATACTTACTATTGGAGCACAAAGTCAGAATTCTGGTAATTAATGATGCATAAATGCGCTGTGATCAGCCACCCTACCTCGACTACTGCCTTTGTATTGAGCGACATCGGCAGTGAATAGCTCAGATCGATAGCTCAGCATTATGGAGATCGTTTTACTGGCTTGCGTTGGAATATAATCTAAGTGGCATTGATAAACTGCTTGTCACAAAGATGGCATACATGTATCAACTGTGTTGCAAGAAGTGATGGGACCTGTATCAATGGGTTATATTCATCATTCTGCATGAAGCCACTAGCAACTTGGCCATTCTTGTATACTCGCCTATTTTTAAGGATGATTGAAAATGTTTTTCATTCCATGTTTCGACTCTGATCTATTAGAAACCACAACTGCAACATAGTCTTTGTATTAGATACAGTCCTATTCGAACACACTCGTGAATGAGAAAACAAACACTACTGTGTGTCTACTATGGTTCCCAAAACGAGCTAGCTGAATTCAGCAATTCCTTTTCAAATTGATAAATATACGGTTGCATATAATGAAACTAAATTCTGTGTACACCTCTGCTCCATATGATAACGGCAGCTTCACGGCAAATTGGTTCCACACATTCAATAACTCACATGTATGACGCTCTTAAACTCAATATGATAAAGAATGGCAAGTCACACTAAGATGTGCATTTATGTGGTAATCAGCAGCAGCATGACTTCGAATGTAAATGTATTCTTTGACAGCCAAAGATAACACACATCAAACAGCCTGTGTTGTGTACATGCTGATATTGGCACCATAGCTCGCACATGAATAGCACCACTGACAGGTCAGGCCGAGATTAGCCGGGAATTGTTATTTCACTAATTTGTAGGACATGAGTCGCCTGACGATCCTTTGCAATAAGGTTATGAATAGATCGGTGTCCATTATTGAACGGCCATTAATTTAAAATGGCATTTAGAAGGTCTGGGGAACAGCTACAGATCACTTTGGAGAGAAGTGTGGCAGGGTTCAAGTCAGGTTTTGTCACTGCATATTTCACTAGATCAGCCAGATATGTATAATTCCCCCATGCTAAGTTATTGATGCACTCCTCGCAATCTCAGTTCTGCTCACATAGCTACTGCTGCAAAGCATTCAAATTGAGTTAGAGAGTAAAGTGGATGAACATGTATTTAGACACAGCTTATGTTTTGTGGGTGCATATTATGATGCAGCGTGAGAAATGTGCAAGAAGTTATTTCTTGTGATATAGCCAGGGTGGACGATATCGTTGTCTAGAATCGCATATCTCTCAATATATATCAAATGATATTCAGCGAGCACTAGCAGGGCAGGAGAATTTGACCGAATAGTATGGCTCTGGATGATCTTAGTTCTTGTGGTACCAAGACTGATCCCGTGCAGCAGCCGACCTATATATTGTACACGCCAGTACACGTCTACGCATTAGCTTTAATGGACGAACGTGTACACATATTTGCTATTCTTGTGAAAAAAATGTTGCAATAGTACGATATGCATTCATTCGATCTTAGGCGTATATGCCTAGGATATAATGGGGCAGGGAAACAAGACAACGATGTATTAACTCATCGTGTGGCAACAGCGTCCCAGGACGCCCAAAGTGCTACTCATTCTGACTAACCTATTCTAATGATCAGCATGTGTATAATTACATCTTTTCTCAGTTAATCTCCATTTGAAGACAATTTTTGTAAGTTTAAATTGTGTTGTCCTTCAAATAGATAATTACCCAGATCACTGGTGATGATGTTTTGGTTAGTTTAAAATTAAAATGTCAACAACATACAAATTCGTGCTTTACCGTGATCCTTTCGTATGCCAGTGGAAGACCAAACTTTCAGGGTTTTCCACTGGGCTTCCTGGCTGAGTTAATGAGCTAATCATTCCAGTGGCACATTTCAAAAAGGGCCTTGTCTTGTTCTTTGAATGCATATTCCTAAAGATTACTTCAGATGGCATTTTAGCCGGCTTGAGCATTACAGGTGTCACATAACTTGTGGAGCGGCTTCAGCAAAAGAAAATACTATTTAGCGGTTGCCAATTACCTGATTTTCGGATAAACTCTAAAAGAAGTATTGCATCAGAGTTCGTGGACAGATTTCAGCAATAAATACTCATTCCCACGTTGGTGGTCAGAATCAAAATATGCCAATTAGTGAATGAATGGCTATGTGCAGGCGCAGTCAAGACAAGTCTATTGGTGAGTCAAAAATTCCTGCGATACATTTCTAAAAAATAGTCTGCACTCGGGTGGAAAATGGCCAAGAAAAAACATATATTCTGCAAGAGTACTATGGACGCCGTTTTGGCTCGCGTTGTCATGTAGTTTAACCACAGTCTTGTGAAGAGCAGTACACGGTGCATGCATTTAAATATGCTTACCGTTCCCTGCTACATTGCATGTATGGTAATAATAGTAATAATAATAATAATAATAATAATAATAATAATAAAAATAATAATAATTATAATAATAATAATTGTTGCTACGATCGCGCTTGAATTGCTATTTACACCTGTGCATAAGGTTCTGACAGGGGGTGTTGTCTATTGATAGCATTCGCATAAGCTGGTCTCGAGGGTAAACGCGTATAATTAGTTAACTATGACATTAGACAGCATTGGTCTATAGAGAGTGGGGTGGTAATCGATGCATCGATATACACCTGGTCTCGCATCTGCGCACCCATTGGGTGGTTCCGTAACTACCATCCCACGTCATATGCATATGCACCATTCACGGATGCGGTTGTTAACTGGTTGCTATATCCTACAATCAAAATATGTCAAAGTTCAATGAGCTAACGATTGACCCAACATGTGCTATGGGTGGCGATTGACCGGAGGAGGATCAACACTAGTTGACACCCTGCTCAAGTCTTAAAGGTAATAGAGCTAAGTATTGTGCCGTCATACAGTCTGAACAATGTACTGCTTGTTTGTCCTACATACAGCTTATTTGGAGAAATAACATCACCATAACACCATTCTACATAGCCCGCCTATCGATAGGTGATCGGCAATGACACATCGTCACTGGACAAACAAATTAGAAAGCATAATAAAAAGGTATTTATGTATGCACAGGTCGAGCGCGTTGTAATCATACCATTTATATTGTTCATGTTGTATCACCTCATGTAGTATCCGCTAGAAATAAGTTGTGCGGTATAGTTCGTCAAACATACCTTAGTTAACAAGCCATGATCTGTTACCAGACATGTTAAAGCTAGATGGTAATAAACAAGGAGAGCTGTCACACTATAAGTTAACGGTTAACATTCTCTCTCAGGAGGATATGCTCATCACAATTACAGTGGAGGATGTAGCTAATCTATCAGAGAACATCATTGTCCAGACATTCCCACCGGGAAGGTATTTGGCTGGAATCCAAAATCGTCGATGGCGAATAAGCTCACATCCACAATAAAATAGATGATTCACATTGGCATAGATGAGATATTTGTTTACACGGGGGCCAAACATTTAACGAGGAAAACAAAGTGACATATTAAGAATTCGACGTAGGTAGGCAGTTGCCATATGAAACAAACCGAATGCAACGTTTGGTTACTTCAATTAACACAACACAAGCACGTGCGGGATTCAGCTGCGCAAATTATGTCATATCGGGAACTATACGTGTGATAAGTGACCTCTGTATCGGAATATCATTAGATCAATCATGGATTCAGACTCATTGGGGATATGCCCATTGTCGGATATTATGAATTTGTTCAGTGAGCAAAGGCCAATGAGCCTAGGTGCTGTCAATCTGACTTACTCTGCTGAACTTGTTGAACATTTAGGTATTCACGGATCAACTACGATGAGCTAAGAGAGGAAGAAGTGTTTATAAAAGGCGAAGCTAACACATACATATACTCCTCTGGACAGAAAATGGTCTCGGTGTATACTTGTCATCCAATAAATAATCGGCATGCTCATCCCAGCAATTTTGGAAGACAATTTTTCAATAACAAGCGACCTGTATTTATCACACCAACTAATGCTTGGTTGGCTTCCTCGTGGTCATGTTGCATTATTGACAGCACTCAAACGGATTATCAAAATTAAGTGTGTATGTGCTGTACTGCCAGTATCAAACACATATCATGCATGTGCTGCACTAAGGTATTGGTTTAGAGTACAGTGTCTCAGAGAATAAGCTAACGAACAGAGCACATATATTCATTCAAGGTACCACTATTGAGAGCTAGGTCCGTCCTACCCGACGGTGTTATATCTGAATCAATTAAACAAGCGATGGTATTCCCGTAAACATAAAGTGAGTTTTAATACACTCTTTCAGGAATAGAAAACAAATTTAAAATAGTTATAGTTTATTGAAATATAGATCCATTTCCTTTACATCTTATTATATGTCTTCCAAGAAGCATCTTACAATGCACAGGCTGATATCATTCTGGCAAACTCGCTAACCTCCGCCCGATATGTACTTGTGTGTGAATAGACTCATATACATTAAAACCTACATTGCCAAAATCCAAATTTCGTGGCGGGTAAATTATTGATTATCTTGAAACTAATTTGACTGGGTGCTGTTGCTGGCTATGGCAGCAACAGGGCAATGTAAACTGTGTTTCAAAATATCCATCTCTAAGATGTTGACGTCAGCCTAAATGCTATAATTGATTATGACATCATATATTTGAGTAGC
The DNA here is from genome assembly GCA_034401795.1 of Chaetoderma sp. LZ-2023a. Taxonomy (NCBI): domain Eukaryota; kingdom Metazoa; phylum Mollusca; class Caudofoveata; order Chaetodermatida; family Chaetodermatidae; genus Chaetoderma; species Chaetoderma sp. LZ-2023a. Next base: position 75,249,061 of record CM067373.1, on the reverse strand, counting down.
GGAATGGATTCTTGAATTGTTGTGTACATGTTTCTTAGCCAACTTGTATGCTTCAATTGTTTATAACATTTTCGAAATATAGATGGCCTGTTTAGTATCCTGACCCAGTCACTTGCCATACGGAACGATCACTAGTTGGGACATTTCCACCAACCCTACTCACTTGGCTATTATAACAACTATGTACATGTTTGCAAGATTATAGACACAAATTATTGTGGCATATGCACTGGATATATGCCATTCGATATGTTCCTGAATCTGCCCAGTAGCAAACGAAGAACAGACAATGAGGTGTGTTTATTTCCAAGTTGTGCACGTGTGTGATATAAATCAAATATAAATACGCGTATGTAATATGTGTGGCCTAATGTCCGCTCACTACGTTTCAGGGAAAAAGTGATCATGGCATAATAAGTGGTGTTCGCTAACTGCAATAAATGACGAATTTGCATTTAGTAGTGCTATTTTCCAGCAGCTGATACAGATGGCGCTGGGAAAATATGTTTGACATTTTTTTAGTGTCTAACTTCACGCCTGTTTTTGACGCGAAGCCAATTATCTGGTATATATGGCAACTAACTTCGATGCAGTATCGTACAGGTATTGCCCCAGGTGCAATGATATATTCAGGCTAGTAGATATTCCAGTTATTCAACTACATTATAACGCATGTTTCTAGGAGCACAGAAACACAATGTGTGTGGCCTATGCCCTGTGTATATGCGAATGGCCGACGCCATTTTTTTTAGGCCATGATGCATTTCTCTGGAAGCTTATATGTGAGCGGTCATTAGCCACCTATATTACATACACGTATCTATATTTGATTTATAGCACTGTTCCGGAACCAGTTCAGTAGAAAATAAATGATACACAAGGATGAGTATTTAATTCCAACATATGCATTCGCAGCCCATAATTCAAATCTAGACATGTAATATGTGTTGCCAATTTTAGCTTAGCTTAGCTTCTAAAAGGACCACATTTATCGGTGCAGAGTAAGTGTCGTTCGCTAGCTGGCAATATATGGCGAGTTTTGAGATGTCAGGAGAATGTTTTCCTTCAACTGAACTTATAGGATGCAGATGACGAAGGAGAAGACCCATGGTAATGGATACCGGGTCGCACTGGTATGGCAACGATGCAGTACAGATCCATTACTCTGTAGTATCGTGGTCATAATATGCATTCTAAGGCATTCACATTTTAAGTACTCATACATATATTTGAAATACATTTTCGATTCATGCTCTTGATTAGCGAATCAACAGAAACCATTTACATGTATACGGCACATAAAAATGACCTGGCGGATCTGACAGGTTTTGGGGAGGTTAGTGGATATATGTAATACTTAGAGCGATCTCAGAAGCCAGCCATTGGATGTGTTAATCAGATTGTACCTTGTCTATTTCCGGAGGGAAATATGACCATGGATGATAGTAATTCCAGACGCACTCATTGTATCATCCATACAAGATGTTATCGAATCTTCACATAAAAAGGACACTAATTCCATATCCGTCATAATTTTGTGAGCGGAATCATACTTACTGTAACACTCTCAATGCTACAGCCCTGGAGGCAAACCCTGTTTATTAGTTACGATAGTCCCTGGTCACAGACGGCTGTCGAAGCTATCAGTAGAGCTAGGTTTGCGATGCCTCATTAGCTCACGGTGTGTAAGTGGCAAAACAAATATACTCTCCTTGTGGGCAGGATGGGCATTTTTTAAACAATGTTTTTCAAAGATGTTGATCCACTATATACTGTTTTCCTTATAACATTGTGAATTTGGAGGAATGTATGAAGTGAATTGAATTATGTATTTCTATGATCCTCGTTGGGTGAATTATAATGGATCAATTGTCAAATAATAAAATACTCATTTCCAGAGATGTTTGATCGAAGCGTTCTGTTATTCCCCTTGTTTCGGTGTAGCTTGGTGCATTTGTGATAATTAAACCATAAACAGAGTGGCGATTTTCTGGCACTGTGCGAGTACGGTGACACATTTCACTGGCCCTTAGTGTAAGAACTACGGTACTGGACGATGCCTACATACGGCCCCTTCGCGCACATCATAATGGATATTGTTCGAATACTTTTAAGACAAAATCAAGACACACGATGAGAGAGAGAGAGGTTATAGAGAGCGAGGGAGTGATTGTGAGAGATATGGTGATGTGGAGAGACTAGGGGTAGGGGGGGGCAGATAGCTAGTGACAAGGAGGTGAGGGGTGGAGGGAAAGAAAGTATGTCATAGATATAGGGAGGTGGCATGAGGGAGTGAGGTGGAGTGCTGACAATGAGGAAGAGAGAGGGGGTGGGATTGGAGGGTGAGTGAGGGTGGTAGGCGGGGGGAAGGGAGGCGTGGAGAAATGGTGGAGTGAGAATGAACCCGAGTTGTAGTGAACAACAAGTCATATCCGTGCATCCATCTTGTAGGTGGCATGTATGTATGTTATGATGGATGTTTATTTCTTCAGCAGTGCAGTGTTGAAGACATACATAATATTATCATTTGACGAGTTATATGTTCCTGTGCATGTACTATGTTATAATACATCTTCGTACAACTGTTTGGCACGCTGCATGAGTTTGCTCTAAGATGACAGATGCATACATATATGATCTACAGCCACATTCTAATACTTGAGCAAACATTTTCATTGCATAAGTCTAGAAGCATCACTTTTAATCCACCATTGGGTCAGTTGGGATTATTGTGTGCATTCATTTATCAGCTGGCGCTGTTCGATGTCAGAATCTATATATCCCAACTTCGTGTCATTTATTAGTACAGTATGCAGGCTTGAAGAAATGCCGTTTCTTAATGTTGGGTTGAGGAATACTTTGATGAAACCAATTTGGTATTACGTCTCAACCAACCGTGGGAACTGGATGACACCCTATCTACTGTTTGCCAAAACCGTTCCTACCCATCAGCCAGCTCACCAATTAATGATAGATGAAAGCACTAATGCACATATTGCTAATTATATGGAAAACTATCTTGACTATATTAATTAAGCGTGTGTGCTAAATTATTTCCAAATACCCATCAGGACATGCACATGTTTAATGCATTCCAAATTTATATTATGTACATGTATATCAACATGATTGTACCAGACATCGACGTAAATCGGCATATGAATATGACAGCTTATTCCAATCAATTACAGGTTATAGCACAGGTGCAATTGTTATCTTGAGCAAGACCAAAGTAACACTGATATAGTTCAATGATCGATTCAATTCGACTTATATTAAGAGATTATCGATGCAAGTTTAGTTCTACAGAATGCTTACAATGGTGACCAATGCATGTTATTGGTAACTCAGCTGTGTGTATAGGTCAGATAAAAAACTAAATTGATTAAAATGCGGCAACATTACCGATGAAATTGTGACAGTTGAAATTGGATGGTTTTAGAATTCAAATGGTAACATATTGGGCATTGTAGATCAGCAAATGTAATTTCCAATGGTTGACTCCACGCCTGAATAATAATAAACAAATAGAATCCAACACTGCCACACATAAAAACCACAGTCAGTAAACTTCATCCCCAGTACAATTGAGATGCTAGCACAGTTGGAACAACATTTGAAGAAACTCGACCATGGAAAATACATTCGCTGAACAAGACTCGTTTGGGAATCAAAGACTTAATCTTGGACGAGACACGGGTGTAGGTAATGCCGTTACTGCATCCTTAATATGTTGGCATGCGTCAGAGAGTTGACTCATGGTGTTTTCTATATATTCTCTTGACGCCTGCTAGACGAGACCAGTGCATTTCTGTCAGTTGTTATCCCATCACGTGTTCTGTATGCTCGACCCCATGAGAATAATGTGTGTGCGTGAAGGTATGGCATACCGCGACGGAATGGGGGAGATGTGCTATCTTGCTTGAGAAGAATATTAGTAATGGCTGGTACTGACGGGGAACTGTAGGGAACTATGTAGCTATGGATGCGATAATTCGATGGACATTCTGCAACTCAATGGTCGTATTTAGTACGTATGTCAATCTACCACAACAAAGACATAATATTGGTGGGAGGAATTGTATGAACACTATATTACAACTTTATTTTAACATTTGGAACCTGAAAAAAAGACGAAAATGTATCCGCTATTTTCTTTAATATGTTTGATCTAATTTTGACGGGAAACTGTTGCTGCTAATAGCTACAACGGGTTCTTGTTAATAGAGTTTCAAAATAGTCAACAAATTACCTATGAACTTACCTTAAAATTTGGATTCTCTAAATGCAGGTTTCAACGAGTTAAAGCAACTTCGACTTAATTTATTAGTCTTATAAATGGAACGGATTAAGCACCAATTCACCAGTGATCAATAACTTATTTTCTGTTAACAGGGCATGGCTAGACCTGGCGGTGATAATGGACCCTTCCATTTTACGTATGTCTGGCCCATCTCCAGCTACACTCCACCCACACCTCGCTCGTGCTGGGATCGATCGATCTCTGAACTTTCTGACCATCAATTTCCAGACAACTATTCAGGTAAGCTGCATATGGCGTCCAGTAAAATTAGTTTCAAAATACTCAACGGCATGTTTATAGTAGAGAGAGACAATTCATACAACGATTCGGACTATTAAGAGTTAAAGACGGGATATATATAATCATTTATTGCGTAATACATATGGCATCATCCAACACGCCGCTTACCTGCTTATGATGCCATGTGACTTCAGATTGATAGATAGGTAGTCTGGAAAGGTGAATTGTAGATGATGGTAAATGGATTTAATAAAGCGGTGTACGTTATACTGGTTACATGGAATCTGAATATGTCAAAGGCGAGACATATACACCTGCACAGTTCTAATATGAAGAGTATATAAAATGCAGTCATGATGTGAAACGCTGTCAAATGTGCAAATGATGTAAGGCATGATGGGTTAATATGGTAAATGATCTCAGATGTGTAAATGAGTTAAAATTCGATTACAATTTTGAACGAGGTACTGAACCTCGGTGTTCAACATGTCAAATAACACATACATCTCTATGGTTCGGCAAACTGAAGAAGTGTTGAATGCAGTAACAGGCGAAGTCGATGCCGATGGACCTTTCCAGTTCTAGCTATGCCCCATACATCACTAGCTATGCCCCACCCACACTTTGGCGTGTTGGAATTGATCAATCTTTGAATGCTCTGACTATCTATTTCCTGAAAACTACAGGTAAGTTGTTGAATATGTTGTAACACATTTGACTGGGTGCTGTTGCTGTATCAGCAACGGGCGCCAAGTTAACTTAGTTTCGAAATATTCAACACAATATTGGTTAAATAGTAAAAAAATGCAAATCGTGCAACAACGCATAGGCAGTCTTCAACTATACGTTCGTGGCTTACTCTATGCACGTCATTCATGACGTCATAATGGCGTCATTGATTGTGATGTCATTATATACGTCACACAGTTGATTATGACGTCAAATGATGAATGGAGACAGTGGAAAGGTGCATTATATGATAATTCTAATTGAGGAAAATGAGTGCCTGTGTAGAGAAATGACGCAAGGCTACCAAATGTGAAAAATAGAATAATATCGACAATATTTTTATTTAAATTAGTTAGGATGTGTATGCACATACTGTGCCTAATTGTTTTGGAACCAGAACCATACATTATACAATAATATTACTCATTTTCATAAAACTGAACTTGTAACATGAATATGATGATTCCACAGAAAACTGTTTATTAACGACGAATCAGATGTATGATACCGTATTATGCTTAAGATGCTATTTGTATATTAACTTAGAATTGCGGGATCCATTTCTAGCTATGGGCTACCGATGGGCCTGTCCAGATTAATGACGCCATATGAAGTCACTTAATGACGCCATATGAAGTCACAATCAGCTAAACGGTGTGTAGGATGACGGCACAATCGCCGCGCCATAAATGATTCTATAGTCTTTAAATCGTAATAGTCCGACACGTTGAAAGAATGAATGTCTCTACTATTGAATTAAGATGTTGTTGCATATTTCGAAACTAATTTGATTTTTGCATTTCGGGTTAAAAGGGTTAATATATTTAAGGTCTCCATATTGCCCAGTACGATGCGCGTTCCGAGGTTTGATTCTCAGAGGAAATGGAACAGGTTAGGAACAGGGTACATAGATAGTCTAAGCTACTGGATTCAGGGGACTTTATTTTAATGCATATACACAATCAATGAATCAGCTTTAGTTATGCCCCGCTCATCTCTAGCTAAGGTTCGCAAGAGCTTTGCCAGTGTTGGGGTCAATCGGCCCCTGCACGCTACACATCTCAGATAACTATACAGGTAAGCAGTTGAATCTTTCGAAAAATGTGACTGAGAGTGTTGCTTCCTATTGCAACAACAGCATCTACTCAAATTAGTTTCAAGTTATTCAGCATTATATGTATTAAATTGTAAATTCTGCAAATACATACAGCTACAATATGTTGATATTGGCGTCAGCTAACATGTGCCGTATTTTGTATTGAAGACAGATACTTGAGTGACAGCCAGGACCCCTCAATTTCTGCACCAGGCGGAGAATATTAATGCCTCCTATGTCATAACTCATGTCTCTATATATGTCACGTGTATACATCACATATATCCCGTTTATGAATTATCATCCATACGTTCGCGCTGAAACGTATCTTTCAAGAATGTCATTTTCAAACTCGCAATTAGCGAGTGAGTCAGACAGGACATTAGGGATTAATACGCCCAGAAAATGACGGATATTTGTAATACGGGTTACTCTCGGCATACCAAAGAGGAGATGGGGATTACATAATACGGAATTGTTGCCTTCATTCCGCTAGCTCGTATCTTGATGTAACAACATAATCGAACATGCATTTCTATTGCAATGCATTGCGCATGAATTCTGAAATCCGGGTAAATGGGATATGACTAACGCCATGGCATCGAGTCTCTGGATCATTCCAGCACACTAACGATACATTTACCCTATGGACCCGATAGTCCCAGTAGAGACATATCACAATCTCAAAGCACCCACGCAGGTAAGTTGCTGATTATGTTGACACACATTCAAGCAGAGGCTGTTGCTGCCGTAGGCAACAACGCGTGTAGTCAGATTGGTAGCAAAATATTCAACATACCCTGTCTTACATTGCAAATGATTTATCGTATTCTGTCTCTCGGTGTCAAAAGATTAATGAAGCTGCAGATACCCGAAGTGATTTCCCCACCGAGTAAATCATGGTCCGGTGATGACTCTTATTGCCACAATGTAGTATTCATGGCGCAATTCATTCTATGTTTACTGAAGTTGTGTCAGTATCTTGTTGCTATTCTGTTATTAATCTGTTCAACATACGATTTCTTACATTGTAAATGATTTATCTTATTTAGGCTCTTGGTTTCAAAAGAGTAATGAAACTGCAGATGCCCGATGTTATCTCCCCTGCAAGTAAGTCTTTGGTTCGCTGATGAATTGTATTGCCACGATGTATTAGTCATGGCGCAATTCATTCGAGGTTTGCTCAGGATGTGTCAGTATCTTGTTCTCATGCTGGCAACGGTATTCGTCTACTGCTAACATGGTGACGATGATGATGATGATGAAGATGGTGATGATGATGATCATGATCATGACGATGATGATGGTGGTGGTGGTGCTGGTGGTGTGGGTGGTGGTGGTTGCTGTTGATGTGTTGGTTGTGGTGGTGGCAGCGGCGGTGCCAATATGTGTAGTAGTGTTATTTCTTAGTTCTGTGTAATTATAGGTATGTATTGTATACTTGTGTTACCCACAACGTGGTCTAGGTATCTGGTGTATCGCCACTTATTCCCATGAAATGTAGGATACAGAAACTCGGGGTGTCAGATATAGACTATCTAGAGCAGGGATTGGCATATAACCTCTGGCTGATGGTGCTGCGGTGCTAAGTAATTTGACTCGAATTAAACTTTGTCAAAATGTTGGTAGCGACGTGATCACATTCAGATGAATACCGGCGGCTATTTGCGGCCTCGTCTTCTAAGACTAATGTGCACACGTCATTCACTCTAGATAAATAACAGGATTGTCTACACCTCGTCTTAATAGTGACACTTCCTAAGTTGTAAATGTTGTTATTGTTGACCACTGGAGTTGTCGCAAGGTATGATAAATAGATCGACACAGGAAATGAGAGCGAGCCTGATGGTCTGGCACGCGCCATGGCAATGTGATTATTTATTTCTAAATGGCCAAGACTTCTCTCTTAATCTCCGTTATGTAGAAACATTGTTTTCGAGCCAAATGTGCAACATAATCTCTGGCACATTGTTAATAGAATATGGTTCCGTCAACCACACGAATGCGTGGTGTCTAGTATGCCCAGTGGTTTTGGAAATCATTCAATTTAACCCATGTTCGCTTAATAACAGCTATATCTATGAACTGTAGCAAATGTAAGATGACTTTGAGAATTAGAAGGCCATCGGAAAACTGACGAGTACACACCGTGCTGGATACATGAGATGTGTGGATAACAACATATCATTGTATGCTTTTGTGGATTGGCGTGCTAGCAGCAATCGCAATGCTATGCCACAGGGTTATGTTAAACACTAGCATGTTTCATTGCGTTTCTCGCTACAGCTGTATGCCATTTTCAAGGCCATTTCATAATGTACCACATCTCTTTCCAACGATGAACGGACTATTTAGATAGATGACTATGCATGATGATGCAGTACCCATCTCGATCTATAGCATTGTCGAGTATATCCGTTTCTAGCCATTCCAACCATTTTAAGCTTAGATACGCTAAATGTGTACACATGTTGGATTCAATTTGAAAACATTAAAAACTGAATTCCCAGATTCTGCGTTTCAAGCTAAATAAACAGGTACGCTGTTGACATATTTAAAAACGTATTTGCCTGCGATCTGTTACTGCCAACATATTTGACGCAATATTTATTAAATTGCAAATTCAGAAAAGACATACAATGCTTACGTTTTCGTGACTTACATTTTGAGTTTCTATTTTGATTGCGACGTCAGTTAACAAGTTCCTTAATTGATTATAACGTCATACACTTGAGTGGCATATCGGATCTCTCTACTAACTGGGAACCTGCTATATTCTATTAGTTTGGTACGTTTGGGCTTTAGTATTAGTCTCGAATTAAATGATTTTGATTAAAATAACAACGATTCAATACAAACAAATGCATATATGAGCATTTCCTGCATCCCTTAGTCAATCCATTCCACATTATATTCTAGCAAAACACGTCACGTGTTAGCTGACGTCACAAACAAATGATGTCTGCCCGGCCCGAAAGTGGCAAATATCCTACTATAATCATCTGAATTGTCTTTTCTGAATTTACTATTTTATAATCATTGTGGTGAATATTTTGAAACTACTATGAATGGAAGCCAGTATTGTCATATCATACCTACATTACCTGTACTATCTACTACGCCATGCCAGTTGCAATGAAGATGATCTACTACTAGTGAGACTACTGCTTGCAGACACCAGGCTGAGAGTATGAGTCAAGTCAATGAAGGCTTTAGAGTTTGAGACATCAATCGGCTCGCCACAGGGAAATGGTCTATCTCCGGGCTTTTTGCCTCTTGCCAGTGCTGCTGCATTGACATCCGTGCGAGAAAGTTCCGCAAGACCACACACCCCACCCACCCCGCCCCACCCACCCCACCCCCGTGGCAATACTATAGAGATGGAATATGCCGACGATGCAGACTTCATAGACGAGGAAAAGAAACCCATTTACAAACTATTTCTTTATGAATGAATCCAAAACAGATTTCACCCACATATATACACCTGTGCAAAAGTTAAGCACCAGCAAAAACAATAGAACGTAGAAACATGATGTACAACTAGGCTGCCATACTTTTTGTCCCCGCGTTAGCTGACATAATTCCAAGTACGAAATGCACATGCATGCATGACTTCACGCCGCTTGATGTCCGTGCGTGGCGGGAAACAGCACACGTGTTCAGTTATGTAAAAGTCCAGTTTGAGGTGTAGAACATTACATACAGATTTAGGCGACATGATTAGGAATTTTGTGTTCATGACCGTGGTTTATTTGTACAGAGAGAATTAGCTCTTGATTGTGAACCGCTATGGCAAGACGAAGGTTAAGTGATCGTGTGAAATGGCAAATCATAGGCATGCATACCACTGGTATGTCATGCAGAGAGATTGGCAGACAGCTGAACATTAACCATACTGTAATCAGTCGTTTGATTGCAAAACATGGGCAAACTAACGAGGTGAAGGACAGGCCTAGATCTGGAAGACCGAAGAAGACTACTGCCCGTGATGATCGAGCCCTAGTACGCCTTGTTAGGAGATCTCCATTCACCAACAGCAGAGTGCTCAGCCAGCAATGGGAAACGCGCAATAGAGTGTCAATGTCTACCGTCAAAAGGAGACTGTATGCTGCTGGCATGAAAGCTAGGAGACCTGTCAGACGTCCTCTCCTCACTGCACACCACAAAGAGGAGCGTCTGAGGTGGTGCAACGAAAGAAGACACTGGAACATGAGAGCCTGGAGACGGGTACACTGGTCCGATGAAAGTCGGTTCCTACTTCATGCCACAGATGGTCGAACTCGTGTATGGAGGTCCAGACGCACGGCGTACGACCAACGTAACATCATGGAAGAAGTTCCATTTGGTGGAGGTTCCGTTATGATATGGGGGTGCATCTCATTTGACTGTAAGCTGGATCTGTTGACTGTACCAGGAACACTAAATGGACAAAGATATCAAGATTCCATACTGGATAGAGTTGTGGTCCCTCATTTTGTAAATCATGCACCTGGAACCCACCCTATATTCATGGATGACAACGCCCGACCACATCGTGCTAGAGCTGTGCATGAATACCTCCACCAGAATGCCATCGAAACCCTACCATGGCCAGCAAGGAGCCCTGACATGAACCCTATTGAGCATATCTGGGACATTCTGGGAAACATGGTGAAAAGGAGGGATCCTCCTGTGCAGAACCTACAGGAATTAACAGACGCACTCCATCTTGAATGGCAACGAATACCACAATGGCGTATCAGTCGGTTGGTGACCAGCATGAGACGTCGTGTCCAGGCCGTCATCCAGGCACAAGGTGGATATACCCGGTATTAATAATGACAGTCTCAAACTCGTGCACAGATGTTAAACTTCGTTTTCAGACACCATTAATGACAATCTAGCCACGTGTGTCAACTGTAGGGAAATAGTTGTCAGTTGTGTCAACGTAACCATATTCAGGCCTCGTTTTCAAGTTCAAACAAAAACATACAGTGTTTCCCCACCATCATAATCAGCATTCCTCTAGTTGCATTATTACCTCTTGCACTAAGATGGATGGGTACATAAATGTTTATGCTATTGCTTTCTTCATAGCACATGAATATACCCTCGCATGTGCGTAACAATAGGGTGGTGCCTAACTTTTGCACAGGTGTATACATATCTGCAAATCATTAAACTAAAGAAGGAAGGAAGCGTAAAAGCATGGACCTCACTGCGTTGCAGTACTGCTGCCATCGCTGCATGCTGCGACATCAGGAACATAGCTTTCCAGGCCTTCTGGAAGCTATGGACTCGTAGATCAAAGATGCCCTTGATATATCAGTGGACACCGATGACCAGACAGCATACTTTCCAATGATGCACTATACAAGATGCGTAATACGTCGTCGCTCTCTGTAAAGTTCGCCCAGCAAAGATGGTCCATGTTTGGCCATGTGCTAAGGATGCCAGAAGAGACACCAGCACAGAGAGCCTTGGAATTCTCTCTACTCGGAGCCAGCAAATATAAGGCCAGAAGACTACGTCATTGCATACGTCTGCTAAGCGTGCTACGAGACGACCTCAAGAAAGTAGGACTCGGTAGACTCAAGTTACGAATGGACTGGAGGAAGCTAAGGATTTCGGCTGAGGGCAAGACACAGTGGACAAAGGCGAAGAAGAACTGATTGCAGCTGTATGATGTTTCTACTACTACAGCTGCCGAATACAGTACTCAGACATATATACTTTGAGATCCCTAAAATTCAAAACAAATGGGTGGAACTTAGCTAGAAATAATAATCGTGCATAGCTAGAAATAGGTGGAGCTTAGCTAGTGATAGCTGGGCCATAGCTAGAAATTTACCTCTAAATTACTGGTGAAGCATATTCTAGAATTGCACCAGTGGAACCGCCACCACTAGAAGAAGCCAGTCTCTCAGTCAATCAGTTGAAGCCATAATCAACTACGTCATATTTAGGATGACGTCATACTCAATTACGTCAGGGATGGCACGATTTAGTCTACCATAAAGGCTCGTCTTTACTATTTAATAAACGTGATGTTGAATTAGTACGACTGGTCTGTATTAGGCTACATTATATGTATCTGCACTCACCTAATATTCTTTCACTAAAGAGTGTGGTTAGTAACTCAAACAACAGTTACAACAGGAAAATATTACAACAGCTATCGATAAATTGACTTACTGAACCGACTAGCTAAGAGAGCGATAGCCATTTCTAGCTATTCCCGCCCATTTCTAGGTAAGCTCCGCCGACGGTTTGCATGCGCTATACTAGGTTTATATAACTTGAACCTTGACCTTTCAGAATCCCATTTGCCAGGTAACTATACAGGTAAGCCATTGAATAGACTGAATCTAATTTGACAGGGTGCTGTTGCTGCCTATGGCTGCAATAGCGCCCGATACCATTATTTTCAAAATATTTAACAAAATGTGTATTAAATAGTAATGATATACAATTCCTGTGATACATTTCTATAAATAGTCTGCACTCTGGAGGAAAATGGCCAATAAAAAGTATATATTCTACAAGACTACTATAGACGCCACTTTGGCTAGTTTTGTCATGCAGGTTAACCAAACTCTGGTGAAGAGGACTACACGGTGCATGTATTTAAATATGCTTATCGCTCCCTGCTACATTGCACGTATAGTAATAATAACTACTACTACTACTACTACTACTACTACTAGTACTACTACTACTACTACTACTACTACTACTACTACTACTACTACTACTACTACTACTACTACTACTACTACTACTACCACTACTACTACTACTACTGCTACTACTACTACTACTACTACTACTACTACTACCACTACTACTACTACTACTACTACTACTACTACTACTACTAATACTACTACTACTACTACTACTACTACTACTACTACTACTACTACTACTACTACTACTACCACTACTACTACTACTACTACGACTGCTACCACTACTACTACTACTACTACTACTACTACTACTACTACTACTACTACTGCTACTACTACCACTACCACTACCACTACCAGGTGCACGTTACCAATCAGGGCATAGACTCGGTAATATCTTACGTTCAGCAATACATATCGCAAACAAATATAGCTAAATCTGTTGGAAAACAAGCTCTTAGTGCTAAAATCGGCCTAGCTGAGGACGTAATGGCTGGAACAAATGTTAAAACAGTATTAAAAGCAAGAGCTCGTGGTGTTGCCAGGTCTTTGATACCAGAGGCTGTAAAGACAGTATGTGGTGGTTTAAGACCACCTCAACCTAAGCGTAAAAAGAGAAATAATACAGGTAATGCTCGGTCAATTCATGCGATACCGAAGAGGAAGGGTCGCAATAGATGGCAGAGAAAACAAGCTGATATCTTTAATTAACAAAGAAACGCAACACATTGAACTTGATCAGACATGTGAGTGCTCGAAGAGCGCATTAGACATTGTTCAGACACGTCCCATAGTGACGACATCGACATTGGAGTCTGCTAAATGGGAACAGCTTCAGCCTGTATCGACTTTAGCAGATAGTGGACCAATCGAGTTTTACATCAGCGGGTCTGCTGATAGATATTTAGATCTTACGTGATCTTATCTTTCGATTAAAGTTACGCTGGTAAAGCTGGATCGAAAGGGTGATGAGAAGACACTCGAGGTGAATGACCTGATAGTGCCTGCTAATATGCTTTTGCATACGATGTTCTTGCAAGTGGATGTTTTTTTTAATGGAAAACGTGTCAGTGACGAAAATTATGCTTACCGCTCGTACTTTGATACGTTACTAAATTATGGCAGCGATACCGCGTCCTCGCATTTACAACTTGCCGGATGGAAAATAGATGATGCTGCAGAATTTGATAATATCACCGATACTTAGGATTGCAAGCACGTAGACGAATGGTGGCTCAGAGTAAAACGGACAAACTCCACCTGAACAGAAACGGATCGTCTGCTCTGGTTAGGTGCATAAACGACTATGTGCAAATATTGATCAACAGCGGGTGCAGATTCTGTGGAGACCCGAATCACAGACACACATCATGTCGTCACGGTCAGCCAGTTCGGTGTCGAGCGTGTAACACCACTGGTATCAAGGTGAATCGATGCCCGGGACGCTAGGTCAGGCCAAGAAGGAGTGCCCACAGGATCCATAGATGAGAACACAGAGGACCACCAGACAGACGAATGTAAGTATGACACCAATAACAACAATAACCATACTATGAAAAATGGTACTGTTACTATCTATGATGTGCCAGTACAAAACAGATTTGATCATCTAAATTGTGATGATGGTGATGGGGAGGATGGTGGTGATGATGATGAGGATGATGATGATCATCATTGTTGTCATCATCATCGTCATCATCATCTTAACAATGATGATGGTGATGATGATGGTGGTGATGGTGGTGGTCGTGATGATGATGATGTTGGTGGTGATGGTGATGGTGGTGGTGAGGGTGGGGGTGGTGGTGATGATGATGATGGTGGTGATGGTGGTGGTGATGGTGATGGCGGTGGTGGTGATGATGATGATGATGTTGGTGGTGATGGTGATGGTGGTGGTGATGGTGGTGGTGGGGATGATGGCGGTGGTGGGGATGATGGTGATGGTCATCATCGTCATCGTCGTCATCATCGTCGTCGTCATCATCATCGTCATCAATAAACTGTAACGTGAATTGCATGATAAATAGTGAGAATGCATGTCTGGATTCTTTACACGGAAAAGGGCTGCCCATTGGACATTTTAACATACAACATGTAATGCCTAAACTAAGCCAATTGAAAATACTATTCGAAAAAACTACACAGAAAATTGAAATATTTGGTACAACGGAAACATGCATAAGTAGTATTGTTATGGATAATGTAATTGAAATTCATGGTTATAAAGCTGAAAGAAAAGACAGAACGCAGAAAGAAGGGGGTGGGATCGTTATTTATATAGCTGAAAATCAATCATATCGTAGGCGACTCGACTTGGAAAATCAACGTATAGAATGGACGTATAAAGCTAAATCATTTTTACGTTGCTGCGTTTATAGACCGCCGGACTCCCCTGCCAGCTGGATAGACGAATTTGAAGATTTACTTGAGTCGGCTTATTCAGAAAATACAGATATTATACTCATAGGCGATTTCAATATTGATTTTCTTAAACCAATCCCACTGAAATGCAATCAGTTAAGGAAGTATTTCATCTTGAACAGTTAGTAAAAAGTGTCACTAGAATAACGGGGAAAACAGCAACACGAATAGATCATATATACGTAACAGAGCCAACACAATTTGCTTCAGTACGCGTAGGCGATTTAGCTTCCAGCGATCACTTTCCCGTATTTGGTATACGTTAGAACGCTAGGCAAAATCACACAGTCATCATTCGATAAAATATAGATGCAGAAAACACTTTGATAGTAAAACGTTTCTTCAAGCATTATCTGAATATAATTGGGATATAATAGATTTTGTACATGAACCGAATGAAGCGCTACACATATGGCAGGACGCATTCATAGCTATTCTAAATCATCACGCTTCTATTATTGAACGTATCTGTCTACCTGGATGGATAAATGACGAAATTCTACAAGCAATAAAAGACAGGGATTATTATAAAAAGGTTAAAAATGTTGCTAAATAAAAAAAATTGTAACAAAAAGTAATGTCCCTAATTGAACGTTCCAAACGAAACTACATCAGTACAGAGCTGGTTGATAATAAAAAGAATCCTTCGAAGATTATGAAAAGCATAAATCTGGAACGCAACACAATGCCATTGATCTTGCACGACAGTGACGGAAACGAAGTTAGAGACATGGACAAACTTTGCTACTGTTTAATGAATATTGCACTACTGTTGCTCGTAATCTAGCAAACACCATAAATACACAGTCTCACGGAATACCGAATGGCCTTAAAACCTATGTTAGAAATAGAATCCCAAGCGAAATTGAATTTAAAATACCAAACATAACAATAAATTACGTCTGCGAGGAACTTAGTCGTCTCAAAACGAATAAGGCAGCTGGCTTTGATGGGCTGAATGCCCATTTCTTAAAATTAACAGCACCAGTTATAGCGCCGTCAATAACACGTATTATAAATATAAGTATTGATACAGGTGTGCTTCCTACCATGTGGAAGTGTGCGAAGGTAAACCCGTTATACAAATCAGATAACAAAAGCGATATTAATAACTATAGACCAATATCCATTTTACCGATTTTAATCAAAATTATTGAAAGACATATTCATACTCATTAATATAAATTGCTTAGCAAGTACCATTTACTGAATGAATTGCAATCAGGATTCAGGCCAAAACAGGTATGCGAGACCGCATTGCTGAAATTAGTAGAGAAATGTCGGTTTGCGATAGATAATGGCTACTTTGTAGGAGCTATTTTAATAGATTTTAAATAGGCGTTTGACTTAGTCAATCATAGTATATTATTAGAAAAATTAGGCATTTATAAATGTTTTCCGCTAACGTTAAAATGGTTTTCATCATATCTAGAAAACAGACTTCAATATGTTTCCATTTCTGACAAAGTATCTGATCATCAATCGATAGGGGTGGGCGTGCCGCATGATTCGGTGCTGGGACCCCTCTTATTCATATTATATGTAAACGATCTACACATGGGTCTAGATAGCAACGTTGACATGTATTGTGATGCTACGACGATGCACTGCAATTTTGAAAGTTTGCCACCGATTAAACAACAGCTCACAGCTGATATGGCTTTAATACAAAATTGGTGGGAAAATAATAAAATGATCTTGAATAAGGAGAAAACCAAACTATTAATGATAACCAATAAAACCAAGCTAAAGCAGATAAACAAAGACGAAATAAAGATACCGATATTTGATGGTTACTTAGAAATTGTAAATGAAGCAAAGCTTTTAGGCGTATATATTAATGACACTCTCTCATGGCAACAGCACATCAGCAAAATGTGTAACAAGATTGCGCCACTCATTTATATGCTAAAGAAAAACAAGAAGTGCATGGCTGTTGAACAGAGAAACTTGTTTTATAAAGCATATGTTCTTTGCCACATAGGTTACTTTTGTCCAGTGTATAACGCTGGCTTGCCGTCATTGTTAGATAAGCTTGAGAAATTGCAAAAACACGCAGCTAGAATAATCTTAGAAGTTCCCTATAGGACCGCGTCACAAGAAATGTATGAAGCTTTAAACTGGACGACGTTAACTCAAAGAATATCAGTTAAGACACACACCATGACATATACATCATTAAACGGCATTGCTCCTAGTTACATGAAAGATCTATTTACGTTGATGGAAGATGCGCACTCTCGAAATCTACGGTCAAAGACGAACGGTTTATTAAGGCCTCCACAAATTAGAAAGGATTACGGGCGGTACCGTTTTACGTATACCGCAACGCACCTATGGAACAATTTACCAACTAATATTAAACATTCGCCAACACTTATGTCAGTCCTGCCAAATGATGGTGGTGATGACGACGACGACGACGACGACGACGATGATGATGATGAGGAGGATACAGCTACTACTAGGCTACTGCTGCAGCTCCTACTGCTACTGCTGCTGCCGCTACTACTACTACTACTACTACTAATAATACTACTACTACTACTACTACTACTACTACTACTACGACTACTACTACTACTGCTGCTGCTGCTGCTGCTGCTGCTGATGATGATGATGATGATGATGATGATGATAATAATAATAACAATTATTTGTTTTCTTCTTTTTCGTGGTCGCATCTGCCTTGGAGACAACGTGTGCCGCCATCTGAGTGGCTACAAACGACTCCGGTAGATGCCACGGTTTCCATTGGGATATTACGCAACATCCGCGACCAACGACACGCGTGCAACCAAAACTAAGATCACTAAGAACAATAGCACATTATATCGGTGATTCATTCCCAATTACAATTAACATTACATTTCTAGACTCAAAGAACTAAAGACAATACCATGTTTATCTAAAGTGCAGGTCATGATCGTAAACGTATATTCTCTGTCTATAATTTAGCTGCCTGGTTGCTACAAGCCAAACAATGTTCAAGGCAAATAAACACTGGATGTGCTGAGGAGTTTGAAGAGAATTTGACAGGAGATTGTTGGTGGCTTGGCTACAATCAATTTTCTGTCAGATTGTTTTCCAAATGTTTCCGCACATCAATAGCTAAAACCTCGTGGCAAACATAATCTGCAGAAACAAACCAGTCAAGCAGTTAATCTAAAATGATGAAACAATGTATATATATATATATATATATATATATATATATATATATATATATATATATATATATATATATATTTATATATATAAGCTGTAGTATATCATAGCTAATTACTGGCATATGTTATATTATGTACTTTCCCTCTCTCTCTCTCTCTCTCTCTCTCTCTCTCTTTCTCTCTCGATCTTTAGTTTATAATTAATTGTTGGAATTTTCAAAATAGAGTTGTCTATTTCCTATTTGATGTTTCACTGAGCCATTTTGAAACCGCTAAATAATTTGTATACCATTAATGAGTCCAATCCAATGTATTACTCACATATATGATGTCATAATCAATTTCGATCCAATGTGTTAATCAACTATATGACGTCATAATGAATGTTGCCCAATTAATGAATCCAATGTATTAATCACATATATGACATCATACTCAATTACGATCCAATGTATTAATCACATATATGACGTCATAATCAATTTCGTCACATCCAGGGTGACGTCACAACAAACTAAACAATGAATGCCAGCTTAGTCAGTCAAGAACGCTAACTAGTCGGTCAGACTATGCGAAGTGTATGTATTTACTGTTAATAAACTGTGTTGGATAATTTGGAGCCAAGTTGACTAGGAGCATCTACTACCATGGGCAGAAAATGCATCCTGTCAAATTGGTTTCAAATTTTTCAGTCAACATACCTACACCACAATAAAGGTATATATTTATGAAATAAAGAACTATATTTACGGAGTTAAGGGCCCTACCTATTTGATCGATCCCAACTCAGACTAATGTTGAATAGAGCTTAGATAACACTTATTTAATTGTACATAAATGGGTACCCACATGTGTGCATAAGGGTATGCAGGTGTGCGTAAATCATTTGTAGTCTGGCGTCACATTCAAATAAATTCATAAAATGACGTATCTAGCGCCTTCATGAACAATGAACAAGTCCCCGCCAAATGTAGGAATATGTCTTAAGGTCGTGTTCACGCTGGAGCCACTCCGGAATAAAAAAGCGTCGCCAATACGCCCTTCGTTTAGCGACGACATTTACTCAGGCGCTTATTTCTCACTATTCAGCGGTACTGGCGCGTTATTCAAAGACAGGGGCTACCTGATAAATAAGTCACAGTTCAGGCATGGAGCCACCTTGTTCACATAGGATTTTACACCAGATCTAGCTGATTCAGAGCATCGCTACCTTACGTGCACTGGTTCGTTAAGAGTGGTCTTCCGTTGTGCTCAAGCACTTACCGCTACAGCCAATGTAATTTGCTAAGTTGAATTTGATAATACAGTAGAAATTGGATTAGACTGTAACGTATTAACAGATTATTTACAAATGTGTTGAATATATTTGAAATAGAGGATCTATTATTCGGTGACAATAAAACGCGTGAACACTCTCTCGGTGTGTTTCCAATTGACAATGTACCCACGCATATTAAATATCGCCCAGCTTCATTAGTAATTAACACACATCCCAGTAATAAATGCGGACAACATGGGGGGGGGGAGCAGGTTATTACGCTAGAGATGGAAATGCTGAATACTTTGATCCTTATGGAGGACGCCCTTCTGATGAAAGAATGATATCAAATGTACAAAATGGCCGCCATGCGCGTGTTTATTATTTCAACAGCGAACGTGTTCAACCAGCCATGACAACAACTTGCGGAAATTATTGTGTATATTTCTTATACCATCGTTCGAGAGGTGTACAAATGAAACACATATTATGGGCGCTAAGAAACAGAGACAAAAATGATGCTATAGTGAAACGTTTGATGTATGTATGTATGTATGTAAATATTTCTAGAGCGCCAATTCCGAAATTAATCGCTCAAAGGCGCTTTACAAATTTTAAAGATGAAAAAGATACGTTTTTAGGCTAGATTTAAAAGGCTCAATTTTGTGACAGTTTCGGATATGGGCAGGTAGATTATTCCAAAGTCTTGGACCGGAATTCGAAAATGCACGCTGTCCAACAACTAAATTAGTAGACGGGACCACACATAATGTCTGATCACTTGATCTTAGGGACCGAGGTGCAATTCTCTTTGTAATTAAAGTAGATAGATACTGTGGGGCCAGTCCATGTAAACATTTGTAAACGTGAAGCACGATTTGATACTGTATGCGCTCTCTCACAGGAAGCGCAGGAGTATGAATGAACAGAGAAAAAACGTGCATGTTTAATGTAAAATTATTTATGTACTATGTTTCTTTTATAATTATCGTTAATAAATGTTGCTAATATTTATCATAAAAATGCACATGTCAATAAAAATACTGTTATTTTGTAAAAATATGTTATTATGTCTTCGTGTTCCCTTCTCACCCCTCAACCACCATCCCCAGGTATCACCATTTTGATACACCACGATGAATGAACACCAACGCTAGCGCGATAATGGTTAATGATCAATGGCACACTAGGAGCGTGAGGCGTCCCACAACGATCCAAAGATCCAAAATTAATCGTATTCACATCGTGACAATGACCAAAATGCGGAAATATTTGAATACAGAGAAACCATATGACGCGATCCGTAATTGAACCCTGCGTATCGATTCCAGTTTTCCATTTTACAAATGCCATTCAAACATGGTGCAATGCGTACATGCAATTGTCGGCATAGTTATGTTTTGAAATCCGATGAAGTTAATTTTAAACGGTGGAAAAAAGCACGTGACCGAAATAAGGGCGTGCTCAGATTGAAAAGATGCGTTTACTGACAGATCCTACTTTAGCTATAAAAGCGAAATGCGCGTGACTAGTAAGACATAAATCTTTTTGAATTTGCCAAAACGAAAAAATGGAAAACAAATCTCAATTATGCAATCGGTGGAGAACGATCGGTTCTGCACCTTAAGCGCGGTTGCATAGAGTGGAACAATATAATGAGGTAGTGGTACGGCAACCATTTTTAATGTTATTGCGCAAAATCCGGAGCTGCTGGAGAGACTATCTAACGGAACTGAATGACCGTAATTACAACAGATGGGTGCATGTGAAGTACCAACTTCATTATCATTGTTGTGTGTGTATGTGAAGCGAAGAAAACAGATCCTTCCATTTGGGTAATTGAGATGAAAAACATTTTCGTAAAAGCAAATATAAAAAACCACAAATAGGCCTCTTTTTTAAGGGGCCACCACAAAAACTAAATTCTGTTATATGCATACACCCACACGCATTTATACGGGTGCATACAAGACGCGCACACGCATGCACACACGACGTACATGCGAAGGGGACAGGGAATACATACACGGGTAAGAGGACAAGGGGCACGCGCATGACGTCATGAGCGTAGCGCCACACGCACCAGCCCAGAGAAGCCCACGTTCACAACTACAAAGTGAAATCTCCTCGTGACTAACCTAGGTGATAATTTAATAGTAATTTTGAATATTTCAAAAAACGCTTAGCACATGACGAGAGGTACTAACCTGTTCTTTCATTATTAAAACAGTGTATGTGTGTATCTCGATTAAAGATTGATCTCACGGCTATTGCCGACGAATAGATACATTAAAAACATACACGACAAATAATCTTTTTATCATACATAGTGATACGCTTGACAAACAATTCCATAAACACGTGAGACATAATGACATCATTTTAACACAATAATAACAGCATGCATAAATCTAAAACATCTGAAGTTATTGCAAACACGCTATATAGGATATTAAGTATTTAAATAAACAATTTACGCGTGATGTCGGAGACACAAAATCTAAACCGACTGACATTATTGCAAAAAAATATTTCGACTATTAAGCATTTAAAAAACAATTTGCGTATAAGTTGTTAAGGCACCAGTCAAATCGGTTTTTTCAAAATATTCAGCATGTACATAGCTTACTAATAAATTGTATTGGCTTACACGCATCGTGACAATGAGATTTCGCACCAGACAAGGTAATTGGATGGTGTTGGCTAAATATTTAGGACACGATTTGATCGTGTTAAGATAGACAACTCGTTTTCAAAATATGCATACGGTACAATGTTCCGTAGACATTTACTGGTAGATAGCGGGGTTAAACACATAATAACACATATGGCAATGCAGTCGTTCAAGGGATCTACTGATACCTATTTCGAGTAATGATTTTTACTAATGGCGCAGGCAGAGAAATTATTTACATCGAGCATTGCCTTGTAAACAAGTATGCTAGCATCGCCCTCAGAACCAACCAGCGACTTCTACTGAGGAGGAATGCTATCCTCATCAGCCTCCTACCCCTACTCCTACTCCTACTCCTCATCCTCCTCGCAGACCTCCCATATCAGACTACCTCTTAAACTCTATTACTTTTCCCTAAGTTATCAGAACACCTCTTAAACTCTATTATGTTTACCGTACATACCACGGTACCACAGAGGGGGGCGGAGGGGGTGGGGCGTGCGCCGCTAAGTTAAAACGTAATATACCTAACCTTTAGGGGTTAACATTTTCAACATTTACAATATCTCACACAAAGGGGTTTTCACATGAGTATACTAAAATACATGATCGACATTGTTCTCAAATCTACAAATCTACAAATCACGGGAGGGGTGGTGGGGTGGTGTGGGAACGATCGCCATTGTTCTCACAAACGGGTGCTTATGATCGCCATTGTTCTTCCTTTGGGCGCGGACTATCGCCATTGTTGCGCGGACGATCGCCATTGTTCTCGAAAAACTTCTTCTGAGAAGAACAATAGCGAACGCACCGCCCCTCCCACCCCCATTACTACTCACAACGTGCCCACGATAACAGTGTGGCTGAAGACGTTGATGTCATTAGCAAATCGAATACTCAATGTATCATTAATTAATATTCAGTTTCTCAAATGTCAAAAGATGTTTGATGAATAAACGTGGATTAAATACTCGTTTGTCTATCTTACATATTGCTCTTAATCTGAAGCCCACTTCTTCATGTCGTCTGTCCTAATACGGATAACGTGGGTACTGGGGCAATACCGCACAAGTGCTGCGGAATATCGGCCTATCCAGGGCACAGTAACGCGCTTTATCGGAGCGTGGGGTGGAGGCGAGGGTGAGAGGCCATTGCCGTTATTAACACCAGTAATTTTATAAACAAAGCTGTCATGATTTAATTCTCACATTATCGTATACATGTCGGCCATGCGTTTTGCTGCGTCTTCGTTTCCAAATTGGCTTTTTATGCAGCCTTGAGACAAATTCACTTACGTGGGAATGGAGCTTGGTTACATATTAGTTTCAACATATAAAAAATTACAATTTGTATACAATAAGAGCTGTTTCATTTTGTAGCATACATTAGGCCATCCATCAACCATATTCCATAATGCAACATATTCTCTGAATATTTGTCAACTCCGGAGAGGAATATTTAAAAATGTGCCTGGTCTAAACAACTACCGCTATTTGCTCCAACTGGATAGATATGTATCCAGCATTTGTTTGATGAAAATGTTATATGTTCACCGGAGGAGTGCGATGGAAGGTGATAGTATGGTGGTGCTGAGGTGGTGATGGCTCATTTTATCACGCAATACAATACAGCTGAGATGACTACGTGAATGCATACACTATTTCAATAACCATATTTGGTAATTCCATATAGTGCATTACTGTTAGAGGTGTTACGTTTGCGATAGAATTGCTGTGTACTCTATCAGACAATTATTTCATCTTAGCATAAATCTAGTATTTCGTCGTGTTACAGTTGCTTCCTATCGAAGTACACAACTCCTCCTGATCCCAATATCCGCCCTTATAACAGAAAAGAAGTTGCGAAGTTATGCAAAGTAGTTCAAAATTGACTCCATGGGATAATGACAATTGTCTTGGATTAAGCTAAATGGCAACACTCTGGAGGCGGCAAGATGCGTCTAGACCACGCAATTATTGATAGTTGTCCTCTCCCGCTCATCTCAATGTAAACGCGCTGCAGAGAATGGACTACACTAACTGCAACATTGATCACAAGTGCTCGAAATGTTGGCAAGCAAGCTCTGATAAAAGATGCTACTACACAGGTCATGGGCTACTACCGGGGCCAGTGACATGTGCTACCGGGTAGCACAGTGGGAATATGAACACAAACATCTCATCGACTTCTTTAAGACTTCCAGATTTCTCAGATTTCAGATTTCTGTATTTCATTCAGGCCGTTAAGAAACGACATATGAGGGTAGTAGTGGTAGTAGTAGTAGTAGTAGTAGTAGTAGTAGTAGTAGTTGTAGTAGTAGTAGTAGTAGTAGTAGTAGTAGTAGTAGTAGTAGTAGTAATAGTAGTAGTAGTAGTAGTAGTAGTAGTAGTAGTTGTTGTTGTTGTTGTTGTTGTTGTACGCAATATTGGAGGAGGGCATATTGTTGTTGCTGTTGTTGTTGGTGTTGGTGTTGGCGTTGGTGTTGGCGTTGGTGTTGGTGTTGGTGTTGGTGTTGTTGTTGTTGTTGTTGTTGTTGTTGTTAGAGTGCTTTTCGCTTTGATAGTCTTAAATAGTTATACAGCCTGTTAGTATTGGATTGTTACATATTGCATATTGACATTTCCAGCATACTAACGATACATTAATGAAAGCGCATATGGCCGTCATGTTCTCCCCTGAGACATTGATTCACGGAAGGCTCGTCTCCTGACAATGTATTATTCATGGCGTTGTTAATACCAGGGTTACCTTAGTGTGGCCCCCGTAGTGTTATTATTCGTGCCATATAAGTGACTGTCTGTACCTTCGGTGTGCATAGTTGATGCTGAGTTTTCATTAATACTTGCATAATATGAATGATTGCATGTAATGCTTATTTATAGGATCTGTAAGGGAAATCATAGTATTTGTGTTGCGAATCGCAGCTAGTATAAGACCATCCTTCTGTCAGTCGGACAGTCAAATGACAGGTGGTGTATTTACGTCTTCGGTCACTGGGTCTGTCGGGTGATTACTTGGGAAGTCGTCCAGTGGCGGTTTCATGTTTATTACCCTCAGGCTTCAACTTGGGTTAGCAGTAAGGTTGTTGGTAGGGCTATCAGCCGACGAGCTGGTCTGTCGATCGGTTGGACAGACAAATGGTCGATGGTTCAGTTCATTCATTTGGTCAGTAGGTTAGTCGGTTGATCAGATGGATCGGCGTGCAGGCAGTTGGCCGGGTCGGTGGGCGAGCAAGTGGGTGTGCAAGTTGGTATGTAAGGGGGGTGTGGTGGATGGGCGGGTGTGCATGCTTGAGGGTGGGTGAGCATTAAGGCGTTCAGGCAGACACATTTCGTCTGGCAGTCAGCTAATCAGGCAGGGGCAGTTCTGTTCGTCAGGCGGTCAGTCAATTAGCCTGTCAAATATGTGTGCAAGTTTAGTGTGTCACATTTGTTAATTGAAAATCATGAAAATAACTTGCATATCGTACATTTTATTTACTATAATATGAGATATTATCTACATAGTTGCATGAACATTGGATAGTCTCATAAGCATATGCGAAGTCATCACTTAGGAGCGCAATGAGAGGATACATAATTCAGTGTTAATATTGCTGCATTCATAACATCACCTCTCTTTTCTGCAAATCCATATCTAGCTATCAAATTGTAAATGTATTGCCAAACCGTGTCACATCATTACACTTTCTCGTGCCGTGAAAAACGTGTCCACATATCATTGAACTTGACTAATTGTTTAGTCCAGAAATAAGGTTGGAAATGCACAATAATTGTTTTGTGTGTGTCAGTTCACAAACGCACATTTGGTTCTTGGGAAGTAACCGGTATAATGCACACTCTCTTTGAGAATGATAGTTACACATTTTGATTCAAATCGCACTCGGCATACATGGACGTGATTTAAAAAAAAAAAAATGCTTGGTGTGTAGGGTTCAAATTGTTATTGCATCCTTTATACAGACCATTGCCAAAGTATTTGGTATCAATGCAAACAGCCAGGCGAAGACGTCATTGCGTACATCTGATAAGCATGCTACGAGGTGACCCCAAGAAAGTAGGACTCTGTACAGTCAAATCAAGAATGGACCTACGGAATCTAATGCTTTCGGCTGAGGACAAGACACAGTGGGCACAAAAGAAGAGCAGGACTGAGTGCAGCTGTAGGATGGTTCTACTACTACAGCCGCGTGATATAGTAAACATACATAGTAGAAACGGTCGAGTGCTTCCAATGATACATCATACTGGAATGAATGCTTTTCGGCACATTTTCAGTTCCGTATTCAGATTTTGGTTATTATGTAGAGCACTTCCACCGTTGCTGTACCATGCCAATTAGAGAAGAACGAAGCCGTGCTTTGACTACCAGCTATGAAATGGCTGTATATTCAGCATCAATCACATGCTCAGATAAACCGATATTACAGATAGCCCAACAACCACATTTTACCACGTGTGAGTAGCAACTAATATGTTATACCTGTAAGAAAGTATTACTATTTGCACATTTGCTAACTATCAACCAATTTCTCAAACACTAAAATCAATGGAACATTTCCAGGTTCTCTATCAGGTATGTGGCGTCATACTCGGCAACGCTACGCCACGGTGTACCTCAGGGTGGTGTAATCTCTCCCACCCTATTCACAATATGCATCAATGACCCGGTGAAGAACCTTCCAATGGGAGTCAAAGCCGCATTGTATGCTGACGAGCGTGTGATGTGATGCAGCAAGGAGTATGTGTCAACAGCCAATTACCGCATGCAACTCGCAATTGATCACCTCAATTCTTGGGTTACAAGCTGGTTTGTCCAGATCAACAAAGAGAAGACAATCGCAACTCTATTCACACTAGCCACTAAAAAGGAACGCAAGCCGAGTCTGAAATTTCGTGACTCAGTTCTGCACTTTGAGGATGAAGTAACTTATCTTGGTCTGATATTTGACAAAAGACTAACCTGGAAGGCGCACATCAGAAAAGCTGAAACCATAGACAAGCGAAGACTGGCAGTTACGCGGAAGTTCTCTGGAACAAAATGGGGAGCTAACATGAAAATTCTGAAACAAGTTTACTCTGGATCAGTTATGCCAATAATCGAATATGGCTCATCATCATGGATGACAGCTGCTACATGCGACCTTCAGACATTGGATAAGGTACAAAATCAGGCTCTTCGTATTATAACAGGGTCTATGAAGACCACTCCAATAGCATCGGGGGAAGAACTTACCAATATCCAGCCACTCCAGCAGAGACGAGAAATCAAGGCCGAGATTCAATATGAGAAATTCAAATTGATGCCTCACTATCCCATGCATATGCTGACTCACCAAATGTCTAGAGGAAGGCTTAAAAGGAATACTTTCTTATTAACTTCAAAGAAAATTGAAAGAAACAGATAGTCGGACATCTTCCCCAGATGTAGACACATAACTGCTATCTCTAAGAGGGAACCGTGGAACGCTTCTGAAATAGAAAACACAATTTCAATATGGCCATCTATTCCAGGAATTGAAAGCGAGGGGGACCAAGCAGAGGTGACAAACGCAGTTCTTGTATTGAGTCATATTGCAGAAAACTGCCCTGAGGAAGAGTGGATACATATGTATACAGATGGATCAGCTATCCAGGCTGTCAATACAGGAGGGGCAGGTGCCCACATTCGGTTTCCATGTGTAGATATAACAGACTCATGCTTGCCAACAGGGAAGCACTGTAGAAATTACACTGCAAAAATTCAGGCACTGCTCTTAGCTAGCCAAATGCAGATACAGCGAAAAACCAGAAATGAAAATGCTGTCTTCCTGACAGACTCCATTTCAGCGCTCCAGGGGCTGGCGAGTGGAAAGCAAAGTACAGATTTAATTCAGGAAAATCTTCCACAACTAGCTAAGGAGAACAATGTCAACTTATAGTAGATCCCTCGCATTGTGGCACATTAGCAAATGACAAAGCTGATCAACTGGCTAAGGAAGGGTCAAATAAAGAACAATTCAACCGCGAGGTTGACTTTGAAGAACTGAAGCATATCATTAAAGCCACAAGACCTACCAGCAGGCAGCTTAATGATGCAGTACACAGCCTCGGTAGGGAAGATCAGACATGTTGCTTCAGATTGAGGACTGGTCACAATCGTCTCGATGCACATCTTCACCATCTCAAGAGTATGGATTCTGTACTCTGTGAGTGTCAGCAGGCAGAAGAACCAGCAGAACATCTCTTGCAGCACTGCCCGCGATATGAACAGGCTAGGAGAAGCTTCTGGCCTAGTGAAGTATCGTTTGAAGAGAAGATCAGAGGAGACATAGACAGTTTGATGGCCACTCCTGCTTTCATGCACCAAATAAGGAAAACAGTCTAAGATTACTGTCATGAAAAAGATGAAAGCAAGAAGAACTACTCGGCACGTAACAGGCAGGTTGACGACATAATCAATGACGTCAGGAATTACGTAATTATGTTCGTCACGAATGCACAATGGATGATGGACACACGCATTGGTGTACGAATTGCATGTCTGAAACGTCATTAGTTAGGTGACGCCACAGTCAAATGACACATGTTCGTCAGGCAAGTGGCAAATGACAGGCAATATCTGTCTGTGTGTTTGCACCTTATTAACCATTATCTTAAGTATATTGAAACGAACATTACTGTTGTCACCGACCTAGGCACACACAGATTCCATTCCAGCTAGTTTCCACATATGCAACACGTTATACAGCTACCTTGCAAATAAGATTCCTGGAAGTCATGGTTCCACGAGATATCATTGTTTCAGAGTCGCAGGGTATTTCTAGAAATGGTATCCGTTATTTAATAGCCGTGCAAAGATCGTATTCTCCATACTCACCGCCACCCAACGTGCATATCGTTTTAAGATCAAGCCATTCTGATAGGATAGGATTCACACACCAGTAGAAAATCACACATTTTCTTTGAAATGGGCTGACATCATGCGTCAACTATTGCAAGAAAAACCCGTCAGTGACACATATTTCCAGTATAATAGTATTGCATCGGCAGCTACCATAAGTGATAGGAAATACCATTTGCCTCAGGTAAAGTGACTTTGTATATCACGTACTGCTACAATTTAAGCTGGGTACCAACGAACTCGGAATCGTGGACAAGACTTGGCGTATGCATGAAATCGTATGGAGAGGGCACGCACAACAGCAATAGAGATGCACCTGTGGCATTCCTTAGTTCCAATGGTCTATTTACCACAAATACGTCTTTCAAACACCCATGCCGTCACCGGACAACATGGACTGAGCACATTGCTGATCGCAAAGTCCAAAAAGGTTCTCAGGCTACAACAGCTGCCTTCAACCAAATAGACTTCATAGTATGCAAGACAGAAGCAAACCCCCTGCTTCGGATTGCTCGTTTCTAATGGAGGCACGGACCTCAATTCTGACCAAAAGCGTGTCAGTGCACGCCTTCAGATGAACGATCTCTAGCCAATGTATGCACGCCATAGCAGGCAAGGGTGTAGAGTCACCTACAACCTACCCAAGCCAATCAGCGACACTGATACTCAAATGTCATACAAAAATGGCATCGGGGAGCAGATAGCTAACATCGATGATCCAAACGAAGCTCTAACCTAAATATTGCCATCTATGGAATCATCAGCTACCAGCAGGGTTGTGACCTTTGTACTCATGTGCTCAGTACTCGTGTACTCGAGTACAGATTTCCAAGTACTCGCATGTACTCAGTACTCGTGCCTTTTTATGAGTACGTGTACTTGTACTCAGCCTCAGTACATTTCCCAAGTACGTGTACTTGTACTCGAGTACACACTCTGTACTTGCACTTTTGAGTCCTTAAGGGTACATGATGTGTACTTATCCATTTTCTATCTAAAAGTGTATGCATACTTTATTCTTTTCATTCAAAAGTCCAAGCATTGGTTCTCAGAGAGGTCAGAGGTGATATGAAATCTAGTACATATTTGAAAACAATTTGACTAACCTGGTACTGGCTGCTCAAAACTTTGAAATTAATCTGCATTGTGATATGTTTTCATACATATAGCGATTTGTTTTGAAAAGTTGTTTTAAAATTTAAATTTTGGATGTTTGCCTGGTATAGGGCAATTGTCGTACTACGTATGCGTATACTTATAGGGACTAAGATAACACACATTTGGCTAATGACACTAATGAAAACTGGTATCTGAATTTCAAGGCTGTCATACAGCAAACCGTTGAATATTTTTAACATAAATTGACTAGAATTAAGTGCTGTTTGAGCCAGCATCTGCTTCTAGCCAAAGTAATTTCAAAATATTTAAAAACGTATCTGTTAATTGGGTTTCGAACTGAAATTCTGGACATTTGTGATGAAATGGGCAATTGATGTAGGTACATGCATGCTAATAGGAATACGGTTAGACAAGTAAATCATTTTAACCCAGCATAAAAATTGTCATTTCAGGTCATTTATCATTGAAAGTGTTGAGAGATGTAAGAATGATTAGAACAGAGCGGTGAAAGAGCACACGTCTTATGTCAACAAATACCTGGTGTGGACAATTATATGCCTGGTGATAAGATACCATTCATGCAGGATAGTCCTGACAATGAAATTAGACAAAACCCATTATTTCAGGCTTTATAGACCTCCCAACTCTTAACCTTTTAACACTCAATCCAGCGAAAAAAAACCTTCTGCAGTGGTCTTGGAAAATGTCAATTTGCAGACCAAGAAAATACTATTTTTGAAAATTTAGCACTGGAACAACTGGCTTTATAAGAAAGACAGTAATTCCAGTGATTAATTTTCAGAGAAAATCTGCAAATTTGCAATTTCTATGAGAAAATTGAAACTTCTTTGATCAAATTTGAGGGTTAAAGGGTTAATCAATGTTAATATTACATACACTATTTTAAGAATAAAGTTAAATGTTGAATGTTTCGAAAATAATTTGACTGGAAGCGAATGCTGCCATCCGCAGTAATAGTTATCAGTCAAATTAATTTGAAAATATTTAATATTACTACAGGAGTTAACTGAAATACATTATTTCTAAGTTAGCCCTTCCGCTGATGACATTCATAGCAATCATGCCAGGAATTCTTTATGAAGTAAATATTCTGTTAAATATTTTGAAAATAAGTTGACTGGATGTAATTTCAACCTAAGTTAGGAGCAAACGCTAATTAAATTATTTAAAAAAATATTCAACTTGTTATTTCTTGTTGTAATGAATTTGTCATTTTCTCTGTTTTGCTAAAAGCATTAGTAAATATCCGTGAAATGTGTTGACACACATGTGGCTGGGAGCTAATGCCGCCGGCCATGGCAGCAGCACCATTTAGTCCAATTACATGTATAGCGAACATTTTCAATAAGGTACCTTTATTTTATAATTAAATAGAGGGAAACACCATAACAGAAGCCCTATTTTATATATGTGTATTTACGGAATTCACAGCAACTCAACCCCAATAGCACAGGGGAATATTATGGTATGCCTGTTCTGCCCCAACCCCTCCTTAGTCACCTTGTATGGATTTTGGTAGTAACATGTACTTATACTTGTACTCAAGTACATTTACAATGTACTCGTACTCAGCCTCAGTACACGTACTAAAAGGTACATGTACTTGTACTCAGCTTCAAGTACTTTGTCAAAATACTCGTACTCAGCATCAGTAGAGCTGCCGGTACTCGACCCCAACCATGGCTACCAGTACCATAAGTGTTCTTAGAAACAACCAAATAAGTATACTAATGAGCATCCAGTAGTAAAGCTGTCAGCAGAGGGGAAAGTGTTGCGACCGTACATCTATCAACGTGGTCAAAGTGAAGATCGCACCAAACTACGCCGGGGGCACAACAGCATTATGTGCTACATTAGTGAACCCTTAACGATCTTGCTATTCAACAAGCAGACACCCTAGCAGATGAAATCACAGCCACAGATGACTGTCACAAGATTTTTCGGGCAGCCCGAGCATTAAGAGTTGCAGCCTACACACCACCATTCACCGTACACACCTCTGACGGGTACTTTATCGGGACTGCCCAAGGAAAAGCCGAGGCAATTCGAGAATGGTTCAAGGAATAGTTCAGTGACCATGAAAATGAGCAGTTGCAACCGTTCTCAGGAGACCCCAGGCAATTACTAGCACCAATTAAAATAGCAGAGGTAGAGAAAACACTTAATGCCCTGAAAAATGGACGTGCATCTGGAATTGATGGCATGAGCAATGAACCATTCAAATATGCAAGTGACAATATCCCAAAACAGACCACGCACCTAATCAATTCAGCTCTCTTATGCACCACCTTCCCATCGACGCCGTAGGCCAAGGCACGCGTATCACACTACCCAAGCCCAAGAAACCACCCGGTCCCTAGCCAATCTGCAGTCCATTGTGCTCCTCAAAAGCAAACTGAGAATCCTATCCAATGTTCAAGACAAGATCTGTGACTTCATCGGCTCATGGCAAAGTGGTTTCAAATGTCGACGCAGATGTGCAAACATTGGATGGGCTCGACGCATGCTTGTGTTGTAGGCATGGCCAGACATTGGGATTTTCACAAAATGGGCATTGACATGTCACGAGCCTTCATCACAATTAAACGCTCACAGTCCTACATGTACTACGCCAGCCTAGTTGCAATACAGATGAGCTACGACTAGTGATACTACTGCTTGCAGACACCAGGCTGAGCGGACGAGTAAAATCAGTGAAATCTGTAGAGTTTGAGACATCAATTGGCTCCCACAGGGAGATGATCTATCACCGGTGCTCTTCGCCCATTACCTTGCTTCTGCATTGAAATCCGTGCAGGAAAGTTCCACAAGACCAACCCCTCACCCATCCCAGTGTAAATACACTAGAGGTTGAATATGCCGACGATGTGGATTTCATAGATGAGGAAAAGAAACCCCTTGACGAACTTCTCCCAATAGCTGCAAGCAAACTAAAAAGTGAGAATCTATTTATGAATGAATCCAAAACAGAGTTCACCCACATATACCTATCTACAAAGCATGAAACTAAAGAAAATGACGATCCACTTCGTCGCGGCGAACCATGGAGGAAAAGTAATATTCTTGGCCCACTGCTTTGCAGTACTGCTGACATTGCTGCAGGCTGTGTCATGGGGGAACATGGGGAACATAATTTTCCAGTCCTTCTGGAAGCTATGGATTCGTAGATCAAAGATGCCCTTGACGAAAAGACTACGTTTATACAATGCAACCTGTGTATTCTTGATGCTGTATAACTGTAACAGCTGGGTACCTCCAAAAGCAGCTCTACACAAACTCGATGCCGGCCACTGCAAACACATACCACCATCACTGGACACCGATAGCCAGCCAGCATACTTTCCAACGATGCACAAGATGTGTAATACGTTGTCGCTATCTGTAAAATTCGCCCAGCAAGATGGTTCGGGTTTGGCCATGTTCAAAGGATGCCAGAAGAGAACCAGCACAAAGAGCTTAGGAATTCACCCTACTCGGAGCCAGCAAATACAAAGCCAGAAGAGGACGTCATTGCATACATCTGCTAAGCATATGACAGGGTGAACTCAAGAAAGCAGGACCTGAGGAAGCTAAGGATTTCGGCTGAGGAAAAGACATAGTGGGCAAACGCGAAGAAGAACTGATTGCAGCTGTAGGCTGTTTCTACTACTACAGCCACAGAATACAGTACTCACACATAACATTTAATGGGTGCACTTAAGTTGCCGCAGGGTGTATGGTTCTGATGTTGATGCAATTAAACACCTATTTTGTAATGACTTAAGTCCGTACATTTTTGCACCTTCGTGTACAATATTAACAGGTAAATGTTATGCAAATCTATAGCCAACTTGCACTTTCTACAGTTAGTGCGTCATGTCAATCCGCGCCAATGAATATATTTATCTTATCTAGTGGGATATTATTTTGTGTGCTGGTGTAGATTAATGTACTGTGGTCAACTACGTGTGTTTACTTTTTAAATTTCCCATCACCATTTGCCTTGGCCTATACAATTTTCGAATTTCTAACCATATCTTTCATAAATAAAATGTAGAACGGGGGACACTTCTGAGATCCATACCTCCTTTAAAAAGGTATATTTACAACGACCGTACGATAAATACTGTTTTATGAATACCAGACCCATCGCCTGTGGTCATTAGCAAATACCATTAATATGTTTCCAGCGAGACTGAATAATTATTAACAGTTCATGGAATCCCTTGATTAGAAAAGCTTAAGTTGGTCCAGTTGGCAGAAATCAAACCCTTGCCATCGCCATAGATATAGGAGCCGTTTGCGCCATGTCTTGTGTTTCTGTCTAATTGGCAATTGCATCTGAAAACATCGGTGAGTGTCGATTGCATCAGTTTAACATCGGGACTAAATGGAACTCAGCCACTCCATCATCATTCATTTGATTGCAATTGTTCCACTCACGAAGACTTCGATATTGAGTAATTAAAGTATAGGCCTAAACATGTTGATGACATATATGTAACGATTTTTCTACTTTGCCATGGTAAATCTTGTTTCGTTGGTCTCTAAAGCAGCTACCTTTATGTGTGTTCCACCCACATTCACTTTCGGGAAATACTACATTTAATCTGGTCATACAAGCATATGTCCAGCCCACCCCAACCCCCATAAATCGGCTGCATAAATAACAACATAGAATTGTTTTTGTTTGAAATGGTTACATTTTTTTCAAAATAATATTATGATACCTATGTCCGTGTTTGGTCAATACGATGCACTATACAGTGTAAGGTGCTGGTTTCTCTGCGAGCGACCAATCTAACCATGCGAACACTGGATTAGAGGAATGTCATGTGCAAGGCAATACGCATGTGCACGTGCTTGTGTTTTGAAACTAGTGCGGCGTGTACCCACTGCACCATGCTTACCACCATATTCTAATATAATAATCAAATTAACATAATATTCCATGCACTATCAATAATTATTGCCAATCTGGTCAGTTAGAGTAAATGCGCTTGGTGTACATCCAGAGCTTAATATACATAGACCTAAATAGCAAGATGGCCGATTGTTAATCATACAATACACCGTCAGTGAAAAGGGGAACCAAATTATCAGTGGGAAACTATTTTGAAGGAATACCTCCATAAATGATTTATTACATCTTGTATTATTGTGCTCATAAAAGGTTTCACCAAGGACTCAATAGCGAATAAATATCTTCCAAGAATGATTTTGAGATGAAGACGACATATAGGCAGTCTTGTTAAATGCAATATAAATTAATAGCTAAATGCACTATTAATAGGTTAATGCGCCTGATTATATGCATATGTTCATGTCTAATTTGCGGATTAACACATTGTAAGCTGACTTCTCGGAATACTAATTTCAAAGCAATTAATCAATACAAGCTGTTGAGTACTTTGAAACTAATTTGCCAGGAACTCGTTGCTGCCATAGCCAGAATCCGTGCTCAGTTAAATTAGGTGCAAAATAGTCAGTATAATAGTTCTAACATTCTAAAGCCATTTGATGTCTTTGGCCTTTCGGGATGAAAGGGTTAATGGCCATTTTACTTATGCGTGTTGCCTTTTTGGTATTATGTATTTAGCAAGCGTTCTAGCCATGCGTGTACAGCAATGCCTGAACAATCGATGCAGTAAACGGACCCTTGTATAGAAAACCTGGTTATTGAAATGCAATGTTCCTGAGAGCTGTTATCCAATATGTCCTGCATAGAATAATAAAACTTGAGATTATTGATCAGTATGGTATAATATGTATTTGAATGATAGCCCTAACCCTGCAATCCACATACAATAAATGCATTGATTCCCTTGATGTGATAGCAACTGTATATAAATGTACTGTAATTAATTATTCTGTGTTATCTATGTTCTTGTATACAACTTGAAATGACAAAAAGTTAGATAGGATGGACGCTTGAGAGAAGCTTGCATCACATAATACGTGAGGCGTGTGCACACTTTATCAACCTACTATAACAAATTATACATTCATGAATCATCTGACACCATTTTCACTGACACCAACGCCGCAATAAACTGGATATGATTGATGCGAGAGTGTAATGTGAACAAACATAGCATAGTGTGAATTGCTTTCACGAAAATATGGATGACTTAATAGTGTGCCATCCATGCACCGTTCATATTAGAATTTAGACTAGGTAAACTAGCTACGACTTGTGTAGTTTCTTCGATGTAATCGATTGAAATGTAAACCTCTAGCACAAATATTGGAGTAATATCAATATCAATGTATTGTTGAATCTATTGTTTACAAATGCGTCAAACTCATTTCCATAATTTCTAATGTTTAGATCGTAAATATTTAAGCAAATATTGTAGATGTAATGCGAATAAGTGAGCACAGTATTGTTTTGCACAGGATTATACAGATCTATGCATGTCTACCTCTAACATAATATCGGTCTTCAGTAATGCGCCACTGTGATACTCCACCACCAATTACCATTGCCTAGACTTTAAATCATATGGCTCATCTTGATGTTGTTACAACATGTTGTCAAATGGTTACACTAGCTGATCGAAATAGTGCATGCATCATTTGCCTGGATTGTATCACTACACATATGTGCATATTGTATTAAAAGGTTACCATTCCACAGGGAAGTTGTAAGCGCAGTATGCTGTAATGCTGCATGTGGTGGCCAGTGCATTTGCTTCCCGCAGGGCATAAGACATACTCCTAATTTGGAGCACATTGTTTGTATCGATCACAGATGCACTACCCACAGCGAATTCACAGCACACTCATGTCACACAAATGTAACCATCATTTATAACATATGGAAGAAATTCTTTTTAAAGGGTTGCAATTCCCATTAATCTTAGCCATCAGAATTCAGCATATGGTGGGTGGCCTAGTGATAACACGTCATTTGTCGCCGGCATTGATGCCCATATATGCGTATCTACTCGCACAAACTGAGCAAATTGAACTATTGAAGTTGCATCAATGCATTATTGTCCCAGCTAGCCAGGGGCTGAACTACTATATTACATATGCAACACGTATGTCATGCTGTAAAACACATGCAACATAACATGCATTTTCTCAAATCAGACATAATTCCCTTGCTTGAAATGAGGCTGCAATTTCATATGTAATAGACGAGACTAGCACTATTTAGAAATGCATAAGCCTAAGGCAGCTTTCATCACATTTATTCTGAAAGGGTTCAAGGCTAACAAAGATGGCTGCTTTGATGTTGGGGCACGGGCATTTCAAGAATGATTCCATTGAGGTACTCATAGATATATTTAAAAAACTGGTGAATGCATACCCACGCTTTGGGAATCCACAAAACCCGTTTAAATGTATAAAACACATGATAACGAACTGGCGGATCTGACTGGTTTTGAGGACGTTGCTGGATATATTGAATACTTAGCTTGAACGAAGCAGTCAGCCGTCGCCTATTTGAATCAGATTGTATCTGGTCTATTTCCAGATGGAAATTCTCGCCCCGGGTTGATATCAAATTCCAGATACATTCATTATATTATCCATAAAAGACGTTATCAAACACTCACCTAAAAGGACCCTAATTCCTCCTCAATCATAATTTTCTGAGCAGAATCATACTTACTGTAGCATTCATCAACGCTCCAACCATGGGACAAAGCCTGTTTATTAGTTAAGCTGCTCTAGCAGTCAGACACGTATGCTCCTATGAGAGGTGCACTCCATCGACAACATACTTCCTTGCTCATAGAAGATTGGCGAAGATGTCATTAGAGTCACTTATGTGATGCATCATTTGCTCAACGTGTATACATGACAACATCTCCTTTGGGAAGAATGGGCATTTTCAAAACAGCATTTCTCAAAGATGTCGATCCCTTATATGCGTTTATCCGTATGGCAAGATGGACTTTCAGGAACCTATGCAAATAATTGAATTATGTAATTCTATAATCAAACGTTGATTGAATTGAAATGTATTATCTGCCAAATAGCAAAATGAAAACAATCATTTCCAGACACGTGTTGATCGATGCACTCTATTATTCACATGGTACATGGTTTGGGTGTAGCACGTGATTCGATTTCCTGACACACGACACATTTTAGGTCGGCCCATCTGTGTTAATTTAACAATACACACAGTGAAGTTTTGCTGGCACTGTGTGAGCATGGGGCTCGTAATAGTATCATTTGGCGAGATGTCCTGAGAGGGAAAGACTAGGGTCACGTGGGTGTAGGTCACACGCATACATCGCACCGGCATCTACCTGCAATGCATATTGTCTGATTTGTCAAATAAATTGTTGGTGTGTATGAACCTACCCATGTGCTATTATATGTTAAATTATATGCCAACTGTTTGGTGTGCTATATTAACATGTTCCAAGATGACAGATGCATAACTATGTGATCGATAATTACATTCTGACATTTGAGCAAACATGTTCATGTCATACGCTTAGACGCATCACTTATACTCCTTCAATCTGTCAGTCAGCATTATGTTGTGCTATCACCTATCAGCTGGGCTGCTCGGTGTCAGAATCTCAACTTGTGTTCCTGTCTTGTATTAGTACAGTGTATAGGCTTCGCATGGATCCATTATTTGAACATGACTAAATGTCATTTCCGATTTTGGGTTCATACTACGGTAGTACTTATTAGGTGTAATGCTCTTCATTTCAACCTACTACTGTATATATACATGCTTTACCTAGCAATTAATATCAAACAGCCAGGTGCACCACCACATTCAGTCTAATATACAAGGTAGAGGATCGTGAGTGATTGGCAGATGATGTATATTGTAGTTACTGGTCACAATGTGGTCGCATTGACGTACCACGCTTGTCAAACAGTTATCCACACAACTGTGTCTATGCATTTTGCACCTATGTTCAATTGCGCGTTTGTGATAAATTATATCCAAAGACCCATCACAACATGCACATATATATATATATAAAGCAGAATAATGCATGCCAAATCTGCAATATATGCATATGCTTGTACCAGTCATCGACGATAACCGCCATATGAATATGTCAAATTGCTCAAAACAAGTAATTGGCTATAGCGCAGATGCAATTGTTACATTGACCACCTCCAAACACAACCCTGACATACGAAAGTAATCGATTCAGTCTGACCTATATTAAGCGGATATCGATGCAAGTTTAGTTCTACAAAACACTGGCAATGGTGGTCAATGCACGTTATTAGTAACTCAGCTGTATGTCTAGGTCCGATAAAATACCAAATTGATTAAAATGTCACCAGATTGCAGATGAAATTGGGACAGTTGAAATTGTATTGTCTTATGATTCAAATGGTGGCATCATAATGCGCATCAGCAAATGCATTTTCAATCACAATGGGTGATGATTCGGCTTTGAATAATAAATAGAAAATGGAATCTAACAATGAAAAAAATACAAGTCACAACCAGCAAGCTAAATTACCAGTGTAATTGCGATGCTAGCACAGTTGGAACAGTATTGGAAACCATAGGCCATGGAGAATACAGTATGTGAGCAAGAATATTATGGGAATCAAAGTCCTAATCATGGACGAGACACAGCCGGGTGCAAGCGATGCTATTAACGCATAATTAGTATGCTAATGTTCTTCAGAGTGTTGCCATCTAAATTTGGACACAAGTATGTCTCCAATTCGCCCGTGAGCAATAGCTTATTTTCAGTTGACAATACATGATTTGACATGATAGAGATATTGCTAGATGATAGTAAATGGGCTTAACACGATTGTATACGGTATTCTGTTCAAATGGGATCCATGTTTAAAACAGGAAATAGCAAATCAAGTGCACAGTTCTAATATGAGCAGTATATAAGCTGAGGTCATGTCGTGAAACGCTGTCAAATGTTCAAATGATGTGAGACAACATGTGTTAATATGGTAAATGAGTTCCCATGTGGAGAGGAGATTAAATTCGATTAAGATTTTGAACAAGAGAAAGAGCCTCAGTGTCCAATATGTCAACCGCCATAAAATACACAGGATCATGTTGAATGTTAAGCTGAAACTCTGAAATTAATGTTTAGTAAACTGAGCTACTTATTTTCTTGATTATGTAGGCGTTCTTCGTAGATATATCTGTATGTAGTGCATAATATGGCAATTGGCTCAGGAGAATGTGAAAAGAATAGCTCATATTTGATTGTTTTAAAAGATAACGATATAAATGAACATAGGCCTACTGTTATTTTGGATATTTCGAAAAAAATCATTTTAATGACTCGTGTAACAAATGTGCACTGACGAATAGACTGACATCATTCAGCAGCAAGTCTTTCCAAAGCACACATACTGACTGATAAATTCATGGACTGCGCTATAATGACAACATAAGAAATGACAACAAATTGCTTGTGATCGTTTGGATAAATTTCGATTGATTCTTTAAATGTGCTTCCTGATGTGAACATATGCTTCTTAGTGAATGTTTTACAGCGAATTTATTGCACCTTTTTCCAGTTTTTCCATCAATCATATAACATCATGATTAACTACGTGACGTATAGGATGACACCGTAATCACACGGGTCATGAAAGTTCACTACGAAAGCTTAATTGATGACGGACTAAGCATTGGTGTACGAAGTACATGCCTTTACTGTGTAATAAATAATATGTTGAATATTTTGGCACTACATTGACCGGGCGCTGTTGCTGCTGTAGTGAATCAGGTAATTTCTAATTGATTAGTAATAGATGGTCCCTTTAGCTGTGATTCGCCAAGCTGGCCAGAAGAGAGGGAAGTTACTGCGCACTGCTTGCCGTCCAGGATTTGTCTGCCAGTGCGCGTCCTTTAGCCTGACAACCGACTGTCTACAGGCGACTCGGCACTCTCCGGCAAAGTACGGAAATAACGACTGTCATGCTAATGTACGGCAGTCCCTCTTTTCTAGGAGCACCGCATTCGTCCCCGAGATATTTTAAGGCATTGGTATGCCAGAAACTCTTAACATGACAGACACTAGAGGGTTGCGGTTTGAGACGGCATAGATCTTAAGAAAAAGAACAAGAAGAACTAATAGTGTATATAGTGATGACTA
The DNA here is from genome assembly GCA_034401795.1 of Chaetoderma sp. LZ-2023a. NCBI lineage: Eukaryota > Metazoa > Mollusca > Caudofoveata > Chaetodermatida > Chaetodermatidae > Chaetoderma > Chaetoderma sp. LZ-2023a. Next base: position 75,207,411 of record CM067373.1, on the reverse strand, counting down.
TTTCACGATCTGGATATGAAACTTGGTTTGACTTTAAATGGGTATACAGGTAAAATCACCTTTGACCTTTACTGCACAGATGATAACTAAATAGTAAGCACCCAAGCAGAACCAAGGGCATGTGCTTTATCACTCGGACCAGTGCAGCCAAGCCGCAAGGGATTAATACACCCCAAGCTAGAATGAGCCGACAGCTTAGTGTAAAGTGGAGCAGAATGCAACGTTACTCAAGGGCCAGTGCGGCCAAGCCTCAAGAGTCAGCTACACTCAAAGAAAGTGGAAAAACAACAAGCCCGTAAAACAATGGAGACTTGTCAGAATATGTCGTCAAAGCAGAAAAGCGCAAAATAACATGGATAATGCTGAGATATATACAATAGTAAAGACATTCTACATGTGCACCCATATGGAGAATACACAGGCACAGCAACAAGTCAAGTACAACAACAGATAAAGTTACACGTTATTTACATATCCTCATTTCAAAATACTAATGTTAATGTATCAATATATTCACGCGAGTCCGAAGGAGAAATGGGAAAACAACACATTTCACAACCAGCATTGTCAAATGCTAGGGTCCCACATCCCCATGAGAAAGACAACCACGACCATCCAATAATTAAAGCAAACCATTGGATTTTTTAAATTTTTTCTTTAAAATCGCTGTATGAATATTGTACAATAGCCACAAGTAAGAAACGTATATACATGTATAGCTTGTAACTATATATAAACATGCACAATCACTAACTCGGTAGTGTTCTGATATAGCAACCATTTGCTATAGCCGTATAGGTTATGAAACGGTTGTCAAGGGAGGGACCAGATGAATCGTTTGTCTGAACAAGTGACTTGAGCATTGAGACATAAAGGTTTTGAGTAAAATTGCTTCCAGGGCCTGTGTAACCGAGCTGCAAGAAGGTAATTCGATAATATTTAAAGCTGGGTCTTTGTATGAATAATAATTACCGTGGCCCTGTGTAACTCAGCCGCGAGATTTTGAGTAAATGTGCTTCCAGCCTGGGTAAACGAGCTGCAAAGAAACTGGAAATCCTAAGCATATAGCAATAACTATGTACATTTTATACAAAGCAGTTACCACCCTCAATATAATTGGTAATCTTGAACTCTCCCAAGAAGACGTCTATGTCGTCTTCCGGGCAGCCCAATTACAAATTGGGCTTCTCCATTCTCTGATCCGCCCGGAATAATATCATCAGGATCAGACTCGCCATGACGAATAGTTTCTTCCAATTCATCATAATTCTCCTCGCCATACTCTAAACTGTCTTCTAGATCACTCAATCCTTCTCCATACAGAACTATGTCTTCAAGGTCTTCTAAATCTGTTAAGAATCTATCCTCCTGATCAGATGGTTCAGATACATCCACTTCATCCTCAATACTATAGACTGACTGAAAATTAGAAGCGATTAGAGAATCGTCAGGAGCGCCAGTTTCTACAGTTATGAAGAGGAGAGAATTCCGCATTCGTTGTAACCAAAATGGGGAGCTCTCTGTCGTGGCAGGGTTTCAACCGATCCTAATGGAATACTACCTCACGCCATTTTCCGCTGATTTGGTATACAATATCTGATAAACACTCAGTAACAAGATATAGACCAGGGCATGGAGGAGTGAGTTACTTTGACAGCCCATGTTTTGTTGCAGAGTTCGCCAGAGATATAACATCGTCAACATGGTATGGACGAGTGAACTTCATGTATACCTCTAATCCGTGCACCTAGTTGCCCTAGGACGGGAATTGTGGGTTTTGAGAACCTGTACCAATCATAATATCGATTGGGTGCAAAATTTCTCCTCCCAACATAAATGTATTGCCTGTAAAGCCGGTTTGCCAATTAATGGTAGACTGCATGATGGCAGCCAAAAAGGGAGGTGTTTGTCCCAGGCTTTCTGATGATAAGCATCTTCAAGATAACACCTCATCATTTGTAGAATGGTGCAGTTGAAACGCTCTCCTTGTCCATTCGGTATTGAGTCATCCAGGTTTTAGCCATTTCCAATACACGACATAAGATATGGAGCAATGTACCATCAAAATTGCGAGCTCGGTCGATATGCACCTGTAATGGACGAGCACACATGGCAAAGAAACGTTCGGCGAATACTTTGGCAATTAATTCAGCACCCATTTCATGAACTGCTCAAGAAGCTTGAGTATGTAACGGTGTCCAGCTCCAGATTCTAAGAAAGGCCCTAGATGTCCAAATGATCACATAAAAATGGGTAACCAGCATGGAATTGTCCTAGAGATGCTTTGGCTTTGATATTATTTTATTAAGGCTACATGCACTGCAGGACATCACATGTTGCTTACACTCCTTGGAACAGCCATACCATATATACCATTGCCTCAGCCTTGCCAGGGTCTTCTGCTGACCCAGATGTCCAGCTGATTTAGGATCATGACAATTCCCTAAAACCTCCTTTTGAAGAGATTGTGGAACTAACAGGAGCTTCCGTGGCTGATCAACAGACTCCAACATGTAATACAGAACCCCATGCTCTATACTGAGCGTGTCGTGTGACAACCACCAGACTTTAAATGCAGGGCTAGATAAATATAACTCCGAATTCAGAAGGTATGTGATCAGACTCCTTCCAAGTGATTAACAAATTCAAGTCAGGGTCCTTCAACTGGAGTTCTCTAGCATGCGTGTAAGAATTTAACCAATTAGAGGGTTGGCACTCAGTGGTCCTCATAGCATCTGAACCGCTAGCTATATCGTCGCCATCCCCAACAGAAAGGAGTTCACGAACATCCAACGGTACAACATCGTCAATGTCTATGTTAAACCTGCTCCATTGATTTTGTAATTGGAACAATATCTACAACCACCACTGACTCCAAGGTCTGTCCAGCCTTATAACATTCACACTCTGACTCAGTGGATGGTATTCTCGACAGACCATCTGCATTTGAGGTTTTCGCGCCAGTATGGTGTTGTATAGTCACATCAAACTGAGAAAGTTCCTCTAGCCAGTTGTCCCTCTATTGCTTTGAAATGGAGGAGCCCAGCTAAATTGTTCTGGTCTGTCCTGCCAACGAAAGCTCTACCCAGAAGATAGAATCTATATTGTCTAGTAAAACAGACAATGGCAAACAACCTGTTTCAGGTGATACAGTACCTCCGCTGAGTAGGAGTAAGAATTTTGCTAGAAAACCCCAAGAGAACCTCCTTACCATCTGGGAGCTGGGACAACTTTATCCCTAGAGCAGTTCCAGACGCATCAGTGTCAAGAATGAACAATCCTTCTGATCTTGAATACCCCAGGATTGCAGGATCTGATAGATCTCTTTTAACATTCTCAAAAGACTGTGTATATGTTTCGGTGACCAGACAAACTCTATGTTGTAACTGGTGAGCGCATATAATGGAGCACAAATACGTGCACATCCTCGTATATGCCCCCTGTGATAATTTGCATCCCCCAAGAAGGTTTCCAACTGTTTCCTATTCGTGGGACAAGGCCAGGTGAGCATGCAATTAATACTGTCTGGTTTAACGGCAATACCAGTCTCGCTGACCAGTCTACCGAGGAAATTAAATTCCTTTCGCAGAAGGTTACCTTTCTTTGGTTTAAGCTTCGGATTATGTAAGAGAAAACAATCAAACAGTTTGCAAAGATTGCTGATGTGTTTTTCAAAGTCCTCGCCTAGAACGATCACATCATCTAAATACGCCAGGCATTCCTGCCAGGTTCAGGCCCTGTAGGACGAGTTGTATGACCCTGTGGAACATTGACGGACTGTTGCATGTCCTGAAGGGTATTCTCACAATTGCAAAAAACCCAAATCTTGTGACAAACGAATGTCTAGGGTAGACTTCTATTTGCCAATATCCAGCAGCCATCTCCAGGGTGCTGATAAAAGTATTTCCGCCAAGTGCATGCAAGCATGACCCAATGTTAGAAATGGGAAACGAATACTTTCGTGTCAGTTTATTAACAGATCGAAAATCGACGCAGTAACGTACTGTCAAATCTTTTTTATGGGCTAAGACTGGGGCAGAAGCCCATTCTGACTTTAAGGGTACAATTATCTTCGGAGTAAGGTTGCGTAAGAGAATAGGGACTCTATGAATTTCTTCTTTCACAATGGCATGGGGAGAAACCAAGCCCTGCAGTTGGTTGGAAGGCTGTATTACTACTTCGCGGTGTGCATGGTCGAAGGACTGATCTATATGGCCGACAGTATGGACAGTTTCAAAAGGACCAACAACGGTTTGACAACATGTACATTGTTACCAGCAGCTTTCATCATCGAAGCGGGAATCAATATTTGATCAAAGGTAACAGAGATTAACCAGAGCAATTACAGGCAAATGTTCCTTAATCAAATTTAACCCTAAGATCACCGGATCAGAAATATTAGCCACCAGAACAGTTGACTCAGTTTGTAGGTCTCATATTTGGATGTCCAATCCCTTCCCAACTCTCACAGCGATGGCCTTATCCTTACAAGCCCCTTTAAGCATAACCTCCTCTCCCAAAATTAATTGTCTATTTAACCTGTTGGTGAGATCTTCATCCATGACTCTCACTTGGGCAGCTGTGTCCATAATTGCAGTGACAGGTGCACCATTACTGGTGATTGGAATGGCAAGGTTCATCGGATGTCCTTGGTCTTTATACATCCGGACCTCATACACAGTTCTTTTATCCTGTTTATTGTCATTGCCATTTATTTGTTCAAATGGTCGAATGGGTTTGGAATTAGGCGAAAAAGTTGATGATGATCGTCGAGGCTCAGGGCAGTCAGGAGCCTGACAATTAAAGCAAACACAAGCTTTACGTCTTGAATATCTAGATGGCATGTCCTGGGCTTCTGGTAGGTGAACGCCCTCTAGAAGTTAGAAAATTTAATATTTTATTAACTGAATATTTTAAGTCCAATACTTCAGCTTTTAAGTTGGGTAGCTCGGACTTAATGCCAGTAACTTCCTGTTCAAGTGGGTCTGCTTTGTCAGTTGACTGAACAGTACGAACATGTACCGGGTTGTTGAGCCCGGTCTCATCGGAGTCATTGTGGGTGTCCTGATCATGAAAATGCACTTTACGGCCATCAGGGCGCCTTGATTCTAATAGCAAACGTTGATTATATACCGCACTTTTTTACATAAGGAAATGCTTCCTCCATTGTGGACGGGTCCTTATCCATTGCTATCAAAGCAGCCTTTTTGTTCTCGACACTGTGAAGAAAATTGCCCATGGCAGTATACTCCAAGATGTCTTCATCGACATCAGGATAGTTGTCAATAGTTAGCTCATGCATGAGTTCCGCAAACTCCACCAACGACCTATTATCTTGATGGATCTCCGGGACTCTATGGCGAATCGTGTGTAGTAAATATTGTCTACCAAAGCGTGCATCTAATTTAGTAGCTGGTTTGATGTAGTTATTTTGCACCTGGGGAGAGAAAGTACAGAAAAGATCAGTGCCTTATAGCACAATGCTTCTATGAGCATTTCCAGTCTATGACTGTTGGGCCACTCATAGCGATCAACAATTCTCTCAAACAGGGAAAAGAATGGTCGCCACTCAGTAGCTCCATCAAAAGTAGCCATTGCGGGAGGTGGTGGTCCCTGATATAACCTAACTGGCAACATCTTCCTAGTTCCTAGACGCCTGGGTGTTCTTCCTAGTTCGGAATCAGAATCGTCATCGTCATTGCATGTAACGACTCGTTCCTCTTTTTCTCAATATCCAGTTGTCTAGTTAATTCCTCAACTTGCATTCTTAGAACCAATGAAATATCCTTTGAGTCGTGCCCTACTTTATGAGAAGATTCATCAAATGCTTTGGCGCCCAACTCAAAACTAATTTATCCAGCCAAATAGAGAGGCTCAAGTAATGAAGCTGCCGATCGTGTCTCTTCATTTGACTTTAGTTGTGCCAGTGTTATATGACCACCACAGTCCGCTCAGAATGTTCTTATCCTTCTGCACACCTAACTCATTAATGGCCACTAACTCATCCAATACAGCGGTGATGATGGGCATTTGGTTAGCCATGATGGAAAGCTATTTGAAATTGTATTTCAAGGAATACAGTAGGTTAGCAAATGGTGGCTATTCCAGTACAATGCGGGGTTAACTATACTAGTAAATATAATTCAATTCTGATGTTGATACATGAAGATCCAATACATTCATGTGCTGGTGTGAATTGTTTGGAATAGTCTAATTTACTTTTAATGTACCAAACTTCACACAACCATGATTTATGGCGCACTGTGTGCCGCCCAGTATTCGTCCGCTAGTGCGCGTTCTGTTGCCTGACGACCGACTGTCTACAGGCGACTCGGCAATCTCCGGCAAAGTACTGAACTAACGACTGCCATGCTAATGCACGGCAGTCCCTCTTTTCTAGGAGCACAACACTGCCATAGGAAGCAAAATATTCAACAGCTTACCTGTATAGTGTTCTTGAAATTGACAGTCACGGAGGTCAGGGATCCACCACAGGCAAAGTGTAGGTGGAGTTTACATAGCCATCGACGGGCCATATCTAAAACTGGATTATCATGCTGTTTCCATATAAAACATCAGAAAGAAATGTTCTGCGATCAGCCATGTAACAGATGCTGACATATGATAAGTTTAATATGGGCATGTAGCTAACTGTGGATATAGGATACATGCAATGCATATACGCACGATGTGATATCCGTATCAATATGTTAATTAAGATAATGCTCGTGATCAAAATCAAATCACCCAAATCCCCCCCCCCCCCAAGGTAGGCACCCAAAAGACAAAAAACAAATCTCTGTTTCGGAATATGCAATCAGGTGGATTGTCTTGCACAATAATATTAATTGCAGGTGATGATAGATCTTAATAGTTACATTCAACAGTCAGCTATACAATGCATCGTGTCAACTAATCGGTCGGGTTTAGGGAATAATTATAAACAATCTGTCCTGCCAGATTAAATGCGCTTGCTGTGCATCCAAAGAATAATATGCATAGATCTAGAATGGCACGAGCATTGTTGAATCGGTCTCACTTATTTTACATTATACAAAGATACTCAGAACTGTTAGACTCCCTATTCATATCCCACAAAGAACTGTCATTAATGACAAGGATGATTTAAATGTAGTTTCAGTAAATCAAGTGATGGACAGATAGCACAACTTGGTATAGTATGTTAATTGTTTCTGACTTTTGTAAACAGTGCATGTGTTGTGTATATGATTCGTTGATTAGTAAATATGATGCTCTGCATTAAATACGCTGCAGATCGTAAATAGTAACCATATCCTCTTAGCACATTTGTCCCTTGTGCATTTCCGCCTATAAGAATGCCTGTACACGTACACTCGTGCATGCAATTAAATACGAATTGTACATGAACCTTTTATTGATTTGAATGTTTTGTATATAGTATTTTCGGAGGACGATTTCAATATAGTGGCATAGCATTATTGTCGCAAGCGGGATTACAGTATGGAGCAAAGCTCACTGTTTTGTGACTATCCCAGATCTAATATATTTTAGCAGTAGTGCTTCCACTGTACTCGGTGGATTCCATAAGAACCATGCATCATCAAGTTGGTAAAAGGTCACTGTGTTCCAGTTTCAATATCTTTTGAGAGGGATGCTCTACTTAATGAATGTGAGTTCGCTCTTAATATTTAGATATTGTGAATGGACATTAAGCAGCCCAAAGTTTGATTTAGTTGGCAGAGGCCACACAGAGTGTGCCAAAGGAGCCGGCACGATAGTAAAGCACCTATTATGTATAATTATTTGCCAGTGGGATGGCTTTAATTATTCAACAGGATTCTCAGTACATAATCTCAAAACGTTCTCAAGAAATCGAAAATATGGTTTCATTTTCCTTGAATTGGATTGTCTACACATAGTCTTAGTAGTGATACTTCCTAATTTGTAAATGCTGCTATTGTGGTCCACTAGAGTTGTTGCCAGATATGATGAATAGATAGACACCGGAAATGAGAGTGAACCTGATGGTCAGGCTTGCGTCATGGCAGTGTGAGTATTTACTTCTAAATGGCCAAGACTCCTCTCCTAACATCCTTTATGTAGAAACACTGTTTCAGAGCCAAATGGGGAACAGATTCCCTGGCATATTCTCAATAGAATACGTTTTGTCCAATCACACAAATGAGCAGTGGCTTATATGACAAGTGGATTTGGAAATTGTTCAATGTAACCGTTTTCTCTAAATGACAGATATGTCTATGAACTGTAACATATGCACGATGACGTTGAGAATTAGAATGCCATCTCCAAACTGACACACCATGTTCGGAAACATGACATTTGTGGATAACAGCATGGTATTGCGTGCTTTTGTGAATGGAGTGATAGCAGCAATCACACTGCTATGTCATAGATTTGAACACATCTCTTTGCCACGGTCTGTTTGGAGTGAAGACTACGCATGCTGATGCAGTATCCGCCTCTATCTATAGCATTGTCTATTATATCAATTTCTAGCCATTCCGATCATTTCTAGCTTAGGTCATCAAAATGTGTACACGATTCAATTTGAAAACATTAAAAACAGAATTCCCCAGAATACGCATTTCACGTTAAATATACAGGTATGCTGTTGAATATTCTTTAAACGTATTTGACTGTGAGCTGTTGCTGCCAAGACAGTCAACACAATGTTTATCACACATGATAGTCTGACAACTGAAAACATGTTTGGAGTAAAGCAAATATAAAATTAAAGTGTATAAAAGGACGATAGAACTGTGTGTCCTTGTTTCCATCAAACTAAGCAGCCACAGATCTGGTGTTTGTCTTGGGATAACACTATTAACAAAGAATACGCTTGTTTATTCACACAAGCAAATGAGGTACAATGTCCTGAACTGAAATCTTTTCTACATAAAATAAGAGATTTCAGCACATGATCGATGCCATGATAATAGATGTGCCCACTATCCTGTGAACACCGCCTATTCTGAGTATACAACATACTGACAGCGCAACGTCCCCACGATAACAGCATGTCTGAAGACGTTGCTGCTATTAGCAAATGCTCCAATTATCACTAATTAATATTCAGGTTCTCAATTGTTAAAAAAAATTGTGAAGATAAACGTGGATTAAATACCCGTTTGCCTATCTTACATATT